>JAAGEH010000393.1:48936776-48954670 GCA_011751065.1 Lasiurus cinereus
CTTCAGCACGAGGGTCCCAGCTCAGCCCCAGCCTCAGCACGAGGGTCCCAGCCTCAGCCCCAGCCTCAGCACGAGGGTCTCAGCCTCAGCCTCAGCCTCAGCACGAGGGTCTCAGCCTCAGCCTCAGCCTCAGCACGAGGGTCTCAGCCTCAGCCTCAGCCCCAGCACGAGGGCCCCAGCCTCAGCCTCAGCCTCAGCACAAGGGTCTCAGCCTCAGCCCCAGCCTCAGCACGAGGGCCTCAGCCTCAGCGCGAGGGTCTCAGCCTCAGCACGAGGGTCTCAGCCTCGGCCTCAGCCTCAGCACCAGGGTCCCAGCCCCAGCCTCAGCCCCTTCGCGAGGGTCTCAGCCTCAGCCTCAGCCTCAGCGTGAGGGTCTCAGCCTCAGCCGCAGCACGAGGGTCCCAGCCCCAGCCCCAGCGCGAGGGTCCCAGCCTCAGCCTTAGTGCGAGTGTCTCAGCCTCAGCCTCAGCGCAAGGGTCTCAGCGTCTGCAGCCTGGCCCCAGCGCCCCAGCGCCCCAGCCCTCGAGCCCCGTCCCTCTCCCCCGCGGGTGTCGCCAGCAGCGGGGACCAGTCCAGCACTGGGAGGAGGACGGCAGGGCGCCGAGCGGAGCTCCGTTAGTCCGCGTTCCATGCCTGAGTTTCCCCATTGCGGGGCCCAGCCCGGCGCCCTGTGCTGCGGGGAACGTCCCCCCAGGCCCCGGGGCCTCGACCTCACCGGCGAGCCCGCCTCCGGGCCGGGCACGCGGGCGGCTCCTTCCCCAGATCCCGGTCCCCCTCAGTCATTATTTCTTTAAATAGGTTTTCAGTATCTTGCTCTCTCTCTTCTTCTGGCACCCCCACAATTCTGATGTTGGCACGCTCGAAACTGTCCCAGAGGCTCCCCACATTATGTTCACACCTTTGGATTCTCCTCTCTTCTTGCCTTTCCAGTCGAATGTTGTCTGCCTCTTTATATTTCAAATTTTTTACTTGATTCTTGCCTTTCTCCAGTCTGCTGCCAGGACTCTGTACAATATTCCTTATTTCAGTCAGTGTATGTCTAATTTCTATTTGGTCCTCTATCATCTCCAGTTGAACCTTTTCCATCCCTAGTTGGCTCCCCTGCATCTCTAGTATGTCCTTTTTCATCTTCTCTTGGGTCTTGCTAAATTTATCCATCTTTTCTAGCATATTCTTGAAAAACCCCACAAGCGTGGTTTTGAACTCTATATCCAGTCTTTTTTTTTCCCTCCATTTCTTTTGTTTGTGATCCCTTCCCCTGTCTCGGCATCCTCACCATGCCGGAGAAACTTCTGTGTTGGATTCAGCCTTATAATACCAGACGCAAAACAGAAGAAGCCTCTGCTGAGCTTGGGAGGGGTGGAGTCTCAGGGCTTAAGGGACCGCCTTGCCTTTCAGTCGGCCCCGCCCTCCACGGTCCCCAAGTCTCACGTGACTGGGTAATGGCTGGAGCGGTCCCTGTGCGCGCGCGCACCCGCAGTGCCTCTAACCGCTGCCTTTCCATCTCCCCTGCGCGCCAGGACCACACGAGTCTAGGTCCCCAGGGTTTCGCCCGAAACAGGGGCTCAGTGGAGTCAGAAGTGGCACAGTTGGGAGGGTCTGTCTCCCGCCCACTCGCGAAAGCCAGCGGCACAATCAGCAATCTGTCCTCCGCGCAGCACCGTGTGCGTGCGAGACCGGACCCAATCTTCTGCGACTCCCCCAAATTTCCGTGCACCTCTCCCTTTTCACAGTCCAAACTCCCCCGTATGAGTTTCGGCTGGATCTGGGGTTTAGTGTCGTAGGATAAGGGGTTCAATGGCGTTGAGAGTCTCCGTTTCCCTCCCGCCAGAGAAAGCCAGCCCGGTACTCCGGCACCCGCTCTCTCAGCGCGCGTCTCCGTACCTCAGCTTTTTTGCAGCTCCTCTGGGTTTCTGTGAGCCCCTCTCTTTCCTTCTAGTTGTAGAATTTCCACTCAGCCAGCTTTCCTGTGGTTCTGGATGATGTCCGTTCTGTCTTTTAGTTGTAGTTTTGAAATTGTTGTGTGAGGCAGCAGTGTAGGTGTTTACCTATGCCGCCATCTTGGATTCTCAGAGAGATTTTTTTGAGAGGTGGGGCAGAGGGGTTCTGGTTCAAACTGGGTTGTGAGAGCTGATAGTTAATTTTTCAGAATTTTTGCCAGCTGAGAGATAAACACGACCATTAAAGAGTTAAAGTAAATTAAAATAAAAAGAAAGGTAATAAATACTCAACACTCATCACTTTCTAATTATGTGCTACATTTTCCTACTACTTAAGCTCACAAAGTGGTTTCATCTCCTGTATCTGTATGATAGGAACATTGCAGAATATACTATGCTACTTCTCTATCTTTGCATTCATTGCCTTCATGTTGGTGCAATTGAACCAGTCATTGAGACAATTCACACCATGGAAATCTGCAAGTACTACATACAGATCAGGGCCTCTCCTCTCCTCTTTCCTTCCCTACTTCCGCCCCTCTCCCTTCCTTCCTTCTCTTCTTCTTTTCTTCCTCCCTCTCTCCTTCCCAACTTCTCCCTCCTTCACTCTCTCCTTTCCTTCCTTACTTTTTTCTCCCAGAGAGCAGTTGTCCAGCATTTACTGGCACACCACGGGCTGGGGGAAGTAGAGAGAGCCTATACCCTGCTACAGAAGAGGCCTCATCATTGTCCTACTTGTCCAGGTTGTTTATGGATTCAAGCTAGGTCAAAGCCTGTCCCCTTGAAGAAGTAATAGGGGAGTGGAGGTGGTGAGAGAGCTGGCAGTGGGAAGCTCTGAGCTAGAGCAAGGATGCCTGGTTACTGCTGTCTCAGAGGGGGCATGAAGCAAGGTTCTTTTTTCCCACTTTAGGCCTCCCACAGCATGAAGCCCACTTAGAAGCACTCCTCTCCAAACCCCACTCCTGGCCCAGCTCCTCCCTGCACTGGACCTCCTCAATAAAAGAAGGGCTCAGTTTCTAAATGGTGATCTGCAGAACCCTAGGTTCAAAGGCACCCCTTCCAGGCATCACCAGCATGTGGCAGGGATGAGGGGATGGGGCAGAGGCTCTGGGCATCCCCCCCAACACACACACACACTTGAAGTAAAACCCCTTCACTTTTATGCTTCACTTTAATGTTTTATAGATGAGGGATTAGCATAAGATTTCCTTTGAAAAAAAGGTTGCTGCTGCTAAAAGAAAGTAAAAATGTTTTGAACATTAGTGTTTAATCCTGAAGACTCCCTCATCTGAATACAGCATGAGCCTTTCAGTTTCCACTCTTGCCACCTCCCTGTTCTCCAACCCCTCCCCTTCTCACCCCTCCACACCACCTCATATACACACACCCAGCAGCCACAGCAATCCTGTTAAAATGACAATCAGATCATATCATTTTTCTCCTCAAAACTATTGGACAGCTTCCCTTAGTAGTCAGGATAAAATCAGTCTTTAATATGCCCCATAAGATTCTACAGCACCTGGCCCAAGCCCTCACTGACTTCATCTTTTCTCACTCTTCACACATTACACATCTGGCCTCTGTGCTGTTCCTCACAGGCGTCAATCATGGTTTAAGTACATTTCCACCCCAGGACCTTTTCACGTCTTTCTGGAATGTTCTTCCTCTGAGTACCCACATGGTTTGTTCTTTCAAAGATATAGCCAAATGTCACCATCAGTGAAGCTTTCCCAAATCCTATCAAAACTATTTTGTTTTGTTTTTTTACTATAGCTCCTTTCTTCCTAAAATATGTGTTTTATAATTTAAAAACTAAGCCACGTTCATTTTAGACACTGCAGAAAAATGAAAAAGTACAAATAAGAAAATAAACACAATTCATCACCATAAACCCAGAGGTAAACAATTAAAAAGATAAATAGCTAATGTTTTGCTATATTTCCTTCTAGAATTTTCCTTTTCCTTTCTCTTAGTCTTACTCTTTTGCAATGTTAATCATGCACAGAGTTAAATAATCAACTGGATCTACAAAGCTTATGAGAATCAGCAATTTCCTACCCCTTCCAAGTCCCCTACCCAAGCCGAACCCTTTCTACGACTTTACATATTTGTTTTGTTTTAGTTATTGCCTCCAAATTTATTAAATAAATAAATACATAAATAAAGAAACAAAACAAAAACACTTTTAAACATTATCTATTGATTTCCCACTATGTACTGCTAAAGTGAGGATTTTGTTTCTCTGCCCTCACCACACAGGCGCACACGTTCCATCTTCTATCCTCCTAATATATAGTCATTTAGAATAGGTCAACATCTAGTGTTACATAATTATGACTATGCAAAAACAATGAGTCATTATATGACTGGTTTTTATTTCCAATTATTTCTGTTTTGTGTGGGAGTTACCAATTTTATAGTTTTCTATTTTATTGTTTCCTTAGTTCTGTGTACTTATCAGCAATAAAAACCCAACTTCACTAGTTGCCTGAATCTTCTCAACAGATACACATTGTGTGTTCTGTCACTTTAATTTCTTCAAGCATTCTTCTTCCTTTGCCTTCTTACATGGTCCGATCTAAAATGGTTTCCCAGCCCAGCCCGTGTGGCTCAGTGGTTGAGTGTCCACCCATGAACCAAGAAATCCCCAGGTGGATTGCCTATCAGGACACAGGCCTGAGTTGCAGGCTTAATCCCCAGTCAGGGACATGCAGGAGGCAGCCAATCAATGTTTCTCTCTCATCAATGTGTCTGTTTCTATCCCTCTCCCTTCCTCTCTCCATAAATCAATAAAAACCTATTTAAAAATATTTAGATGAAATGGTTTCCCAGTATATCTGGCCATTGCTGGCTCCCTGGAACGTCTCTTCACCATCATCCTAGGCATTGGTGGTTTCCTGAACCTGACATTTTTATTTTCCTTTGGTTTCAGCCAATGTTTCAGTGGAGCACGTGCTCCAAGAACTTCCTAAAAAGGCTGTATGAAAAGTGTACTTTTAGAGACTGCTTTTGTTCTACCTTCACAGCTCATTGATAATTGCACAGAAAGTAGAATTTCAGGCCTGAAATCATTATTCTTCAAAATTTTTAAGGCATGGCTCCATTGTCTTCCAGCTTCTAATGTTTCTCAATAGAGGCCATTTTAATTAACGATCCTTTGTAAGTGGCATAGTTTTGCTGTCTGGAAAGTTTTAAGCCCTTTGTTTGGCTTGGTGACCTGACATTCATGAGGATGTGAGTGTGGGACTATTTTCATCCATTGTGCAATTGGGATGGGCACTTGGTGGCCTTTTTAATCTGGAAACTTATATTTTTCAATTCTGAGAATTTTTATTGAATTCTTTATTTGACAATACTGTCTTTTGTGGTCTTTCTGCACTCCCCATCATTTCTGAGCTATGCCTCTAATATTCTCCCATGTTTATCCATCTCTTTGTCTTTTTTTCTCCTTGCTTTTTGAGAGGTTTCTTCAAGTTTCCAATTATTCTGCTGTTTTTCATTTTGCTGTCACATTTTAATTTCCAACAGCTCCTTTTTTGTGCTCTGAATAATACTTTTTTATATAACATTATGTACTCACTTCACAGTTACAATATATTTTATTTTATTTTTATTATTATTATTTTTTAAATATACTTCATTGATTTTTCACAGAGAGGAAGGGAGAGGGATAGAAAGTCAGAAACATCGATGAGAGAGAGACATCGATCAGCCACCTCCTGTACGCCCCACACTGGGGATGTGCCTGCAAGCAAGGCACATGCCCCTGACCAGATTCAAACCTGGGACCCTTCAGTCCGCAGGCCGACACTCCATCCACTGAGCCAAACCGGTCTTGGCTACAATATATTTTATTTCCTTGAGCATTTAACAAGAACTTTTCCTTCCTTCCTCTCCCTGCTCTTATGTTTTCTTCTCCCTACATAGTCTGGTTTCTCCAAATGGCTTATTTCCATGCATTTAGTTGTGTTTGGTCTGTCTTATTAGAACCTTTCCTTCAATGTCTGGCCATTCTTAGCCATCTGCTCCTCTGTGAAACAAGGAGCTAGCTGACTGAGCAGATTGGAGCTCTGAGCACTCAGGTAGGGCTTGCCAATGAGAGTTTTACTACGTATACGGTGCGATCAGGCTGTACTAGTTGGTTGGAAAACCCCATATCAATATCGTTAGGCCTTTCTCTCTTGAGATGATCAGATTCTTGAGATGATCAGATTCTCCAGAGAATACTTAAAACTCCTGCTGGAGGGTACAGGCCTGGCTGGCATTGCTCCTGGGCAAAGAGTTCCAGCATCCAGTACATGTAGCCTCCCTTAATCCTCCCCTGGTGTCCAGTCTGCCACCTCCGATGGGCAGGAGGTCTTCTCCAGAAAATACTGCCCAGTCTTCTGCTGAAGGGCCTGGTGCTTCTCTGTGGAGAAGAGAAGAGGGTCCAGAGAGTTGATCCTGAACTGATCTTCTTTATTATATCTTCTATTCCTACACATACACACACACACACACACACACACACACATAGACACTTCATTCCAGATTCACTTGGCACCACCAAGCGCTGTGCTTTGGGATGTGATGTGTAAAACAGGGCTGGGTCTCAGTTTTTCCCTTTTGCCCACTCAAATGCCGTTTTCTCCTTTGCCTTCCAGCTCTCGCCCTAAGTCCTGCTGCCCCCTCCTCTCTTTTCCTTGCCCATGAGTACCTTGTCCATGAGTATCTATATTTTATTCTGTGGGTCTCAGTAGAGGGTAAAGCAGTGCATGGTCTCTAGCTACTTATTTGCTGATTACCAGAACATGAGCTCCGTAGTTTGTTTTGGCCGCCCCCACATTTTTAGCTCCTAGAAGAGTGTCTGGTCATACTCTCACCCAATAATTGTTGATAATGAAGTGGATAAATATAAAAAGGAAGGAAGATTCCTCCGGCTCTGTTTCTATTATCTAATTTCTTTAATCTTCATTTTCTAAGTTTATTCTAACTTTCCTTCTCTTGAGCTATGTCTCTTTCATCCACAAGATCTCCCTTTACTGTTTATTAACTTTTATTCTTTCCTGGTAGGTTTTTGTTTTTTGATTTTTGGTTTTTGTTTTTCCTGGATCACTCCTAACTTTCCTCTCCCTTTCTGCTATCTACATTGACTTCAGTCTCCAATTACATGAGGGAAGTGGAATTTTCACCCACTCCATTTGAAGGGCCAAGGGAGACAAAGAGAGAACTCTGGAAAGACATAATTTAGCTAACTTCTTAAAAATCAAGATTCCTACTGAGGTGCTAATTCTGGCTAGGTTTAAAAAAAAAAAAAAACCTCAAAGGAACATCAAAATATCAGAGTGCCTAGAGCAGGAGGGTTAATAAGAAGAGATCTGGGGATGGGGAATTTGAGGACTTATTGAGAGGGAACGAGGGTTAAGCTCTGAGTCAAAGGAAAGCTGAATTAACAACCACATTGCTCACATTCACTTTTGTCTTTCCAACCCCTGTGATCCCTTGTCCCTTGGTAGAAACCAGAGCTAAACCGGAAAAGAAAAAAATTGTTTAATTTATTTCTTTTATTAAGATAATATTTATTGAATTGTCTAGTATATTCCAACACTAGATGAACAAATCAGAGAACAGAGCCTCTGGGAGTCACCCAGACTTGTAATCGGCTTTTGTGAAGTTAGAGCCTAGCAGGAGATTCAGACTATAAACAAAAATACAAAATACAGAGTACAAGCAATAGTGGTTGACTTTGAGGGAAAGGAGCAGGACTCAGTAACAGAAGATAACGGGGGAAACTTCCTTAGGTGGGGGTGGGAGTGGCTCCTCTGTGAAAGGGTGTGTGTATTTCAAATATTTATTTCCCACCAAAAGTACTCTTCATTCTTTGGAAATGTAAACACTTCCTCACCTACAGTCATGCTATATCAGGTTAGCGGGGGTCCCATCCTCAGATCCAAGAGAGGGTTCTGCTAGATTTAAACCAGTCTAATCCCTCCCCTCTGCCTTTATGCCCCTCCCAAGGTGATTGGTTTTGACATGGGCATGTGATGCAATTGAGGCCAATGAGAGAGACTAAGCAAGAGCTTCCAGAAAAGACACTCCGTTCTCCTGGAGATTGTGGTGTGAGGATGTATGTCTCGAACAGTGACAGCCGTTTTGTGACCATGAGGCAAAAGCTGAAGCTATACAGTAAATGAGAGAAAAAGGGTCCTCGGACATAGGGTCCTCCTTGACCTCCCTGAAAGTCAGCCCTATTTCTGGATTTGCTAACTGTAGGAGCCAGTAGATTTCCTTTATTCTTTAGGGTAGTTTCAGTGGGATTTTGTCACTTGCAATCAAAACAAACCATTGTGACTGCTAGAGAAGTGACATTTAAGCTAAAGATGAAGAAGGAACTCATCAAGAGAGAAGAGGAAGTAAGAGCATTCCAGGCACTGGCGCCAGCCCTGAGAAAGCCCTGGGGAAAGAAAGGTATTAGTTTGATCAGGGAACTAAGAGGAGGACTGGTATGGGAGCAATAGCATAAGAGAGTGAGCTGTGGCCAGATGAGCAGGCAAAGGGTCATGGAAAGAAATTTGAATGTTTGGATTTTATTCTAAGGAAATAGGAAGCCCCACTCTGATTCATGTTTCATAATGACACTGCTGCTGAGTGGAAAATAAATTGGATTGGGGCAATAAAGGAAGAGGATTATCAGAAAGGGTCTATGTGATTATTTAGGCAAGAGAAGATGGTTACTTGGGCTAAAGTGGTGGGGGAAAGGGATGGAATATAACAAGAAACTGGAGAGTTTTATAGCCATTCTTTTACTTATTTATACATTCATTTAGTCAACCCCAAATATGAAGAGTCTCTATGTACCACTGTATTAAAACTGAGCACCTGAAGATGAAAATACACTTTCTCTATCCACAAAGAGATTTCCATTTTGAGGGAAACAGCCAGGTTGACAATTAGAACAATGATGGAGATAACTGCAAGATACAGTGAGGACATTCTATATAATAAAGATGAAATATGCAAATGATCATTACACTGTGTAGCTTAAAAACTGACCACATAACAACTAGATCACGTATCAGCAGAAGGGTGGGGCAGTGAGCTATAAGTGAGTGGTGGAGAGCCATAGGAGAAGGCAGGGCAGCAAGCTGTGAGGGGAGAGGTGGAGGAGAGAGCTACTGGAGGGTGGCAGTGAGCTACTGGTGCACAGATTCGTGCGTAGGGCTACTAATTGGAGAATAAGGCACCAAGTTGGCCTGGGAAAGTCACAGCTCACTCTCTTAGAAAAAAATAGAGACTTGGCTTTGTAGAAGTTCATCAGGATATCATAGGCAGGGTAGACTCAGGGAACAAGTAGTCAGGTATTTCCAAAGTTTCTACTGTAAGAAGAGACTGTGGTGGAGATAGCAGTGCTCACCAAACATTCCCCGAATTTCCCAGCCCCTTTGCAGTCATGTGAAAAGCTCTGGCCAATGGGCTGTGTTGTCACTTTCAAGCTGAAGCACAGAGGAGCTCATGCCCACCTTTCAGCTCTCTTCCTCCTCCTTGGCAACCATGGAGGACACCTGATGAGATGGAAACAGCACTTGGTCAAAGCAGCCTGGATCTGGGTTACTGCAAGAAGAACAGAGCCTCTGGGAGTCACCTAGACTTGTAGCAAACTTAGTACAAATAAGCAATAAACTTTGTCAGGTTAAGCTGCTGAAATTTTGAGGTTATCTGTGAATATATCATAATTTAGCCTAACTAATATACAGAGTAATTTGGGATAACATTAAACAGGAGGGCAGGGCAAGACCACAAAGAGACGTGGCTGTCAGATGTCTGTTCAAAGATTGGACTTTGTCTTGTCGGGATTTAAGAATCCTCAAAGAGTAGAGATGAGAGTCATGTTGTGGAATCATTCTGGCAGCAGTGGGATGGATAGATGAATGGATGAATATAGATGATGCGTCAGTCAATATTTGGAATTGGATTTGAGGAAGGAGTTCTTAAAAGTAGAGAGACTAAAAAGAAGTGCTGATTAGTAGAGGAGAAAGATGATGCCAGCATGAACTAGCACAATGTTCCAGTACTAAAAGAAGAAATAAGTTTGACTGATATTTTAGAAGGGATCATGCACAGAGATTGTGAGTGACTAAATAATAAGATAGGAGACAGAGGAGGGAAGTTTTGACTTCTTTAACCCCTCCACTTTCTTAGTCCTGATAATGAATAACCTTAATAACTATGGGTCCAACCATTGAATCAGGAAGAAGAACTAAAGGAGAAGATTTAGTGGCTTCATAGCAAAATGGAAACACACTGGCCATGAATCAGAAGAGCCGGGAGACAAGGTCTAGCCCCTCTGACTTTGATTAGTTCATTGAAACACTCTGGACTCCAGTTTCCTCATCTGTAAAATGAAGTCATTGGACTTAAAGATCTCCATGGTCTATTTCCATCTTAATGCCCTAATTCTCAAAAAAATAAACAAAGGAATTGAGAAGGGAAGTAGGGGGAGAAGGTGAAAAGATACATAAGGAGTCCAGCTAAGACTAACAAGGAAAAGGAAGAAGAGAGAGGGGGGAAAAATCAGACCCCTGCATTACCCCAGCAATTCATCAGTTTATCTCAACAACAATCAGTTCCATGGTGTGAATTTTTTCTCAACTAACATGAGTCATTGTTTTTACTTATTGGATTTTTGGTTGTTGTTATGATTATCGCTAAATGACAGAAATGGATCAATGACTCAAAAGTGGTGATTATAAAAATAATAAATACCATAACTCAGGATAGCATCTTAAATGTGAAGAACAGGTTCAAGGACAAATGAAAGGTGTTGAAAGACAAATGAAAAGAGATGAAACAGTATGTGTTAAGAGAAGTGAGAATATGACTATGATGATCAAGCTAACAAAAATATAGGTTTCTAAGTCATATATAGGAAGTATGACCCAAAAAAATCTGAAAATTGGATTGTATTGGATTGGTAATGTGTTTGCCCTCCATGGTGGCATTTGTCATAAAAATGTTTTCCAATAACAGCAGGAAACTATGAAAGCTTCAGTGTTATTTTCCAACAAAGTGCAAAGACTTCTCAATAGAACAATAAAGTTTTTCCAGAGCAAATGCAAACAATGTGTTTCTCAATACAAAACTGACAAAGTTATTGCTAAAGGTGATGGAGAAACCACAACTACAGTGGCATCATAAAGGATGAGCTCCTCATAGAAACATAGGTATGTGCCTCACTATTGCCAAGAAGTTTGTAAATCCAGCTACAAATGTAATGGTAAATATTATGTTTGAAAAGAGAGCAAAAACAGCAGCAATATTTCTTCACCAAAGAACATTGGTAAATATTATATAATAATAATGGCACAGAGTGTAAGGAAACAATATCATGTTTTTGCAGATATTTCACTTTATATATGGACAAAATTCAGTTTTGACAGGGGGCACATATGTAAAAGAGAAGTGTTTGATGATTTCCTCTCTCAAGTCTCTGTTCTTTAACAGCTCTATTGAGATATTATTCATATATCATACACTTCACCCACTTATAATATAGAAGTCAATGGTTTTCGATATACTTCATTGTTGATTTTTTTATTGTAGTAAAATATATATAGCATAAATTTTGCCATGTAAACCATTTTTATGCCTATGACTCAGTGGCATAGAATACATTTGCAATGTTGTAATAACTATCATCATTTCCTACAGGATTCTTTTTTTACTGAGATGTAATCTGCCTGATGACTGTTTAACACTGAAAATCCAGGCTCTACATGAAGATGATTTTCATTTGGTCAACACTCCTTTAGTGAGCCATGGTGTAAAGTTGGAAAGTACACAGACATCAGTTGTGGACAAGTTCCATCTCTGTGTGCATCAAGGAACTCCCAGTTAATTGAAGAGGGTGTATCTGAACATTATTGCTTCCCTCAAAGAGACCAGTTGGCTGTCTGCCACTTGCCTCAATGGTTTTGAATTAGTTTTGAAGGTGCTCCCTAGGGAGAAGTCTCTGAGATGAATATTAACATACAGGATGTTCATGAAGGCACGTTGTTGGGACATGCTACAGGGGTATAAAGGAAGCAAGATTGAGCAAAGGGAGAAGTTGAGCTGTGATTCCATCCTAAATCAAGCTCACAAAGAGCTTTAAACTGGGACAAACGTTCATAGTTGTCCCCAGTTGAAATAAGGGTGGGGGGTGGGAGGATGGCCTGTCTACCTCCACACTTATCAATCAGCCCCTGGAAGGACACATGACCTTGGGTAAGGTACTTTGCTTGAGCATAGGCATCCCCAAACAAGGTTCTCAGCTGAAAGCTGTCTTCCAGTTGCACTTTCAACAAGGGGAGATGGGGGTGGGGAGCAAGCCTTTCTTTCAGATAGGTGGTCTAGGTGGAGAATATTACTGCACCCACCACAAAGGAAATGGTGGCAATGGGAAACATGATGAAATTGCAGTCACTGATAGATAATAACATATGTAGGCTATTCGTGAGGAAGGAGGTTTTGAAATGAAAGATTAGATAAAAGCAATTTCTTCATGACCATATCTATAATTTCAAGTGGCTTGCTATAGGGTATATCTCACTGGTATATTCAGTATCTTGAACAGCCTGAACTTGCTTGGTCATGTGAAGGATAAAATATCGAAATCTTTTTTTAAGACTGAACAATGGTACAAATAGCTCAAAAGTGCCCCCCAAAAATGGTTGCCAATATTTAATGGATCTCCTTACTTTTTGGAAAACAAGATATCTTTTATGTATTATTTTATATGTTAAATACATATTCTCCCACATTTGAGTATGATAAACTCATCCACTGAGCATCTAGCAAATACCAGATAGTCTTCAGGGAGAACCCTTGCCATAATTTCTGGATATGTGTATGATTGAAATACCCAGAAGCAGATATATGTGCCTTTTCTCAAACCTTTGCATTTGTGAGAGATAATTTTTAAATAAAAATAGAAAAAGAAATAAGAAAAAATGAGAGAAGCAAAAATTAAGTAAAGGGAGTGATCTAGTGCTGCCTAGATCACTGACTCATGTACTTAATTCTAACAGATAATAGGGGTTGCCAGTAACATCATCCATCTCATTGCAATGAGACAATTATCATTTAATTTTTAACATTATGCATTATTTTTATTCTGTGATGAATATAATTATGTGATCAATTGTTATAATTTACCTAAATTGGGAGATAAGGTCACACACACACACACACACACACACACACATACACACACACATACACACAGAGACAGTAAACTAGAGTAGCTATGTTTTCACCTCTATGAAATATTGAGGTTTCTCCAAAGGGCATGTATTTTCAATTGAAAAGATATAGATCCTATTGTTAGAATCAAGCTTGGAAAATCACAACACTAAATTACTTGAAGTCCCCTGTTCAACTATAAATTTCCCTAATTATTCTTTCCATTTTTATTACCCTGTTTTATTGTCTTTTTAACTCTTTGTTGTCATTATCATGTGTATTTGTCTATTTGTTGCATGTCTTCCTGATTAAAATAAAATATAAGCTCACTGAAGTTTGATACCTTGTCTCCTCACTCTGTATTCCCAGCACCTAGAATTTGCCAGACACATACTATGTGCTTACTACAGATTTGGTGAATAATGAATTAATGAAGCTTTTACTTATCCACTCATCCATTCATTTATCCATTATGTACCTATACTTCCATCATATGCAAAATCTTTGCATACTAGTGAGGTACCTTTGTTATCTACTTGAGAGATTATGGGAGAGAGAGAGAGAGAGAGAGAAAGAGAGAGGGAGAGATTGATTGATTTATCTTATTAGAAGAAATCCTAAGGTGAAGGTCCTTAGACCCAACAAATTGGTGGCTGGAGGAGTCATCTTTCAACTGAATTTCCCAAATTCTTCCAATTGGCAATGACAGGAGGACAGCCAGCAAAAGAAGAAGGCCCTGGAGTGTGAACTTGTTTCATCAGTCTTATTTTGCTTTGTATTGACTTTATACTTTAATAACCTCCTCCCAAATACCTGGCTAACCCAGCCTAAATCGTCCCTTTGTAGGTTGCAGTACATATCTGATGCCCGAAAATAGCTTCTTTATTCCGCCCTCCCACTGCCCAGTGTAATTCCATTTATTATCTAACCTTACTTAGGCAGCAGCAATCTTTTTCTGCTCCTCCGTACACACTTTCTAAAAAGCCAGCTGTGCAATTTAGACCATCCCTGGAGATTACTGCCCAGGGTGGGTTTGCATTTACAAGCACATAACTGAAGCTGACATGGCCTTCACCAGAATTAATAGCTCTTGGAACAATTTGCCTTCACAGCATTTTACAAACAGCTTCATAATACATCTGAGGGTAAGGCATGTTTTAATTAGTGTCACTAATAGCTAAATATTCAGAAGGGAAATAATTAAGGGGCTGGACCAATTGGAGCCAAGGATGAAAGGTGAACTTGGAGTCTGTGCAAGTTCAAGGTAATAGAAGTTTCCACCTGTCCTTGGGGTGATATTGGAGAATCGTTTTCTTAGCTGAGATGAATCTTCTGTTAGGACTGACCAGGAATTAGTTTGTCTGCATACAGTAACATTTTTAAGAATGATACAAACAGCTCAAAAGTACCCCCCAAAATTGTTGACAGTATTTAATGGCTCTCCTCACTTGTTGGAAAACAAGACCTTTTATGTGTCATTTTGAAACACCAGTGCTTCCTTCCTCCCACCTTCTCACTTTAGTTTCTCCTCTTGTTTAATTTTGGTGGCTCTATTTTACAAACAAAGCAGCTGCCCAAGTGGGGAAGAGGTGCACTATGCAGATTCATGGTTTACAGATTGCTGAATGTAAGCCTGCCTAATCCTCTCATATCATTGGATTACTCTCTCCAAGCAAATTTTCCCAGCTTTCATCATCAGAATGGGCTCCCTGCCAAGAAAGCACTCATCCCAGCTCAGGTCCACCTGGCCCTTCCTGATTGTCAACTCCTCCATTTTGGGCCATTAAAAGGGCTTTCAGACTGAATATTTGCAGAACCAAACACAAAATTTTTGTTCCATATGATCACTAATCTCCATACAGGGTTCTGGTCTGAAATATCATGGGCTGGAGTGGGAGCTGGGGGGACCCTTTGATCACTGGGTCGGTTTTCTCTTTATACTAGTATTATCCAATTAGATAAAAATAAAGTTAAATAATTATAATAACAAAATTGAACTTTAAATAATAACCAAAGTCAGATCAGAAGATTTAGAGAAGAACAAATATCTATTAGTATTAAAGCTGTTCTATAGCATTTGGGGGCTGCATTTGGAAGATAGGTTAAGAAAGCCATTCTGAAATTCCTAAATGTTCCATAAACTCTGCATCAATTAAAGTTTAATGGATTTTTGAGAAAAAAAAAATACTCATGGTTGTTTATTGCCTAATTCCCTCCACAGGTTCAGAAAAAGGGACCTTCTTGGGTTTCAAAGGGAAAAGTTTCTTTGTGATCACAACTCAAAACAAGGGGTTTGAGTCACACACACTCCTCTGTCAATCACGTCTGAGGTTCTGAGCTTGTGTAAACTCTCACGGAGCCAGACATAGGACCTTGCTATTCAATCACTGATTTTGATCCCTCCTCAACTAAACTTTAACACCTGTAAGCCAGCATTTGGAGTAGGGAAGGTTGATAGAGCCCTTTCAGACTCATGGGCTTTTAGGACCTAAGAGTCTCGGATTTATTGCACAGGCAGACACCCAGACATGACCTTGAACACTAAATCGGTTTAAACTCACAAAAACAAAATGTTCTGTACATTTTCTGCTTTTTATACACAATGTTTGGGAGTCAGCATTTGATGGATGAAGCATTTGAGATGTTGAATGTACACCCAGTACAATATGCTGGTGGGCTTCCACTGTGCTGCTTTACTGATTTACTTGAGCCCAATGAGCCAAAAGCAACAGGACAGAAAAATGCATTTTCAGTGGCTCAAGCCCTCCCTTCCACATGGTAACAATGTCAGGCAGAGCACTCAGCTTTCCCTCCTCTCCTTCCTCCAATCTTCCAGAAGACAGGGGACTGGAAAGCCTTGCTACTCTCTCCCCAAACATGGGTAGCAAGGCCCACCTCTGGACTAAGTAAGGAAAGCCAGCCCTAACTGGTTTGGCTCAGTGGATAGTGTGTCAGCCTGTAGACTCAAGGGTTCCAGGTTCGATTCCAGTCAAGGACAGGTACCTCGGTTGTGGGCACATACCCAGTAGGGAGTGTGCTAGAAGCAACTGATCAATGTTTCTCTATCTCTCACCTTCTCCCTTCCTCTCTGTAAAAAAAATATATATATAAATAAAATAAAATAAAATAAATCAATAAAATATTAAAAAGTAAGGAAATCCATATAAGCGCATAATTTTGAGGGAAAGAACTATAAAATGGCTTGCTATCTGCTAACGGACAATATGTCTTATTTTAAATGTAAGTTCCTTAATGACAGGGACCATATTTTTATGAAGAGTAGAGATGGTATATGCTGACAAGGAACTCCACTGGAACTCAGCTTCCATTCATAGAAGTCTCTTTGGCTTGGTATGAGCTCACACTCCCTACTTTCACTTTGTACTTCTGAGTTCACCAAACCCTCAGATTCAGTGTTGAAAGTCAAAGCGAAACCCCCCCATGAAGAAAACCACACTGATTTTTACCTGCTTTAACGTCAATGTTTTGAGAAACTAAAAATAAATCAGTCCAGTTCACTCCACACTCATCTTTTGGGGTATGTAAAATACCTCCAATGAAATCTCAGCAAATTTGACTTCCCTCAGAAATGTTCACTATTGAGAGAGTTTTAAATTAAATCCAAAGCTTTCACGTTGATTTTTAAAGACTCTAGCATGAATGTGTCACTTCAGTCAAATATTTAATGGTTGACAAAAGAAAAATAAGGCACTTCTAAATTTCAACTTATTGTAAGTGCTTTGTGAAAACCTGAATCCCTCAACTATGCAAATTTCTCTGTTAATATGCATATGATAACACTACCTAACAAAAAAGAGGAGAAAGCTCAATGAGTGAGGGCAGATAGAGAGAAAAGAGAAAAAAGGTTAGGGGTGAGAAAAGATAGAAAGATAGATTTTTTTTTCCATCCATATCTGAAACAGGTAAAATGTTCACTTGTTACTAAAATAGATATGATATGAAATGCTCAAATCAGATGTGGGACAAAATTGGCCTGTCCAGTTTGTCGGGGGCTGAATTTAGTCAGTTGGATTATCTAGAGCCATCTTCCTACTACCTGGAAAGCATTCCTGGGTGCTTTTCTGTCCATCAACTTGAGAGGATAGGACAGGGGCCTGCCCTGACTGTGAAGTCACAGCGTAGTTGAGAGCCTAATTGAAGAACTAAGAAGGAAGCTAAGATCCTACTACTTAGAATATTAAAAAACATAGCAGGAGGAGTCAATTCAAAGACCAAGCTGGTCAGTGGAAACTGGCCGGCCAGAAAGGAGAAGTTGGGGTGATTTCTAGAAGATTGTCTAACAGGAGCATTTGAAGGCTTCATCACCCTCTTTTTTAAAAAAATATCGATTTCAGAGAGGAAAGGAGAGGGAGAGATAGAAACATCAATGATGGAAGGATTATTAATTGATTGGCTGTTTCCTGCATACCCCACACTGGGGATTGAGCCCACAACTCAGGCATATGCCCTGAAAGGGAATTGAACCATTCATAGGTCGACGCTCAACCACTGAGCCATGCTGGCCAGCATCTTCCTCCTTTTTAACTGGAAAATGATAACCTTGGCTTTAATTTGCTGTCTTCACTGATAAAATTCAAAAGGTCCCAAGTGGAAATTCCTTAAAGGGGAGGGGAGAAGACAGAGAGCTCACTCTCCTCACTGTTCTGTGTTGCCCAGTTATTCATCTGCCACCCCAACTGGTGGTGATTCTCTCTCTCTCTCTCTCTCTCTCTCTCTCTCTCTCTCTCTCTCTCT
>JAAGEH010000393.1:48954680-49102037 GCA_011751065.1 Lasiurus cinereus
CTCTCTCTCTCTCTCTCTCTCTCTCTCTCTCTCTCTCTCTCTCTCTCACTGTGTGTGTGTGTGTATGTGTGTGTCCTTAGGGCCTAGTGTGGTACCTAGCATTTGGTAGATAGTCACTAAAAGTGCTCAACTCAATGACTCAGTGGACGAATGCTCCTAGAGAGACACTACTTGAGACTTTCAATCTGAAGGGTGTTAGGATGTTTAAATCCAAAGCTTTCACGTTGATTTCATGCATCCCCAGGGTCAATTAAATATTGTCTATCTTTAGGAAGCCCCCAAGAGGGCTACACTCATGCTCAGTTTGCCTTCTCTAGAATAAAAATGGCAATTTCTTAGCCCGGGTGCCCATCAGTAGATGAGTGGATAAAAAAAAGCCATAGTGCATTTATGCCATGGAATACTATGTAGCTGTGAAAAAGAGGGAGCTCCTGAGACTGCATGGATGGACCTGAAGACTGACTATTAAGCCAGTTAGAGAAAGGCAAATATCACATGATCTCACTCATATGTGGAATCTAATGAACAAAATAAACTGATGAACAAGTCCAGAGGTATAGATGCATGGAACAGAATAACAGACGTGGGTTGGGGGAGGGGAGACGCACGTGCAGGAAGAGATTAACCAAAGAACATATGCATGTATGCATAACCCATGGACAAAGACAATAGTATGGGCAAGGTCTGGGGTAGAATGGGGGTTGGATGTAGGGGGCAAAAAGGGAGAAAAGGGGAGACATCTGTAATACTGTCAGCAATTTTTTTAAAAGTCACTGTTTCTTTTCTGGAAACATAACAAGGAAGTGAATTATGGGCAGTCCATCTTCCCGCCTTTTTTCCTATATAACAAAGTCTCTCTTTGCCTGAAATATATAGTGTATGTTTCTCAACTGCAAAGAGACGGTTGAAAAGTAAACCACAGAGCAGTATTTTAATGAGAACATGATTACCTAACACCCCACTGTGGTTTCAGGTGGCATTGTGCCAACTTTCCAAAATGATACCAGAAGTACAGAGTTAAAAAAAAAAAGACAGAGAATGAGAAAAAAGGTGATTAGTGTCCCCTTAGTGAAGGTAGCTTTGTTTCTTGGATGGCTTCCAAAAAGAGCTCTATAGAAGAACATAAGTAATTGGTGTTCGCAGTTGAACCAAGCTTTCTTCCTGTTTTGAAAAGTTTGAGAGAAAGAAAGGGGGGCCACCCTTGAATTAGTACATGATGTGCTGAATGCGGTGTTTTCAGCACCAAAGAAAGCTTTGCTATGTCTCCACCATCAACTTGCCTTCTGCATACCCACTTGCTATTTCTGTAGCCTAGGTTACAAGACCACAGGTGTTAATGCTGTGGAGTGAAGGCTGCAATGGCCCCACAGAACAAAGCCCAGGCTTGCATTATTCCTCCCTGGGTGGCAACTTGCGCTGGCACTAGGCACAGAGCAGAAGATGGAGGCCCTGGGGCTCAGTAGGGTCATTTCTGAAGGACATTCTTTCTTTGGTCTCCAACTGACCCAGCACTTAGACACAGACTGCATTTCAGGCACAAGACATGGGAACACAGTAGTGCATTATGCTGTCCAGGAATCTGGAGAGCTGCACAGGTGCTTACTATATTTTTTAAGCAAAAAAAAAAAAAAAAAAAAAAAAAAGGCAGGCTCTAACCAGTTTGGCTCAGTGGATAGAGCATCGGCCTGTGGACTGAAGGGTCCCAGGTTCAATTCTGGTCAAGGGCATGTACCTTGGTTGCGGGCACATCCCAGTAAGGGGTGTGTAGGAGACAGGTGATTGATGTTTCTCTCTCATCGATGTTTCTAACTCTCTCTATTCCTCTCCCTTCCCCTCTGTAAAAAATCAAATATATTTAAGGCGGGAAAATGAGTTGCTTATAAGACAGTTCCTTGTATATTTTCAGAAAAGAAACAGTCACTTTTTTGAAAAATTGGGGTTGTGGTTTCATTTCCACATTGGGTTTCCACACTTAACCCCTGGAATGCCTTCTGCAGTTGTCTTCCCACCAGTTCAATGAGAGCCAGGTGGCCCTGAGCGGCCACAGGAAAAAGGACCACAGGAAAGAGCTGCAGGATGCTGCAGGGGAGCCCTTCATCCTATAGATGGAGAAATCAAGGCCTAGAGGAAGCTTAGAGATTCACCCAAAGTCGCACAACTACTCAGCAGCCAAAACACAATCACTTACATGCAAAGTGATGGCATAGCACAGGCACAAAATATATGACTTTCCTTCCTTGCAAAGCATTTAGCTGTGGGCTAACCCTGAGAAGGCAGGTGGGCAAGTACCACCGACTCTTGCCCTCAAGAAGTTACAATATCATGCCCTAGCCGGTTTGGGTCCATAGATAGAGCATTGGCCTGTGGACTGAAGGGTCCAGGGTTCTATTCCAGTCAAGGGCACATGCCTGGATTGTGGGCTCCATCCCCAGTGTGGGGCATGCAGGAGGCAGTCAATCAATGATTCTTTCTCATTATTGATGTTTCTATCTCTCTCTTCTACTCTGAAGTCAATAAAAATATTTTTTAAGTATTACCTTTAAAAAAAAAAGTTACAATAGCACAGCTGGTTGGTGGGGCTCAGTGGCTGAACATCGACCTATGAATCAGGAGGTCACAGTTCGATTTCCAGTCAGAGCACATAACCAGGCTGGGGACTTGATGCCCAATAGGAGGGCATGCAAGGGGCAGCCAATCATGATTGATGTTTCTATCTCTCCCTTTCCCTTCTTCTCTGAAATAAATAACAATATATTTTTTTAAAAAGAAGTTACAATATCTTAAAGTTAACAGCATGTACATTTTCTGCAATGTAACGAAAATGCTCTCACTCTTCACTCCCTTCACCTGGTTACTCACTTCGGTTTTGAGGTTGCCTATATCAGGAAGCCCTCCTGGGTTTGGTTCAGCTTGGACTATAAGTGCCTGTGTGCTTCTCTGAGTTCCTGCCAGCCTTGTGTACTACTGCATCATCATGCCTAATGCCTGTAATGTAGTCCATGCTCAGGAAATATTTGGGGATGGAAGAAGCTGAATGCCCATCAGCAACCTTTCAGCCAACAAGTTGGATTAGAGGTGAGCTTGAAAATGGGAAGAATTTGTATCAATACAGGTGGTCCAGAATGGATGGATAACACGCCACCCCCATAGAAAAATCACCCCAAACTGTGCTGGAGAGAGGTCAATGAGGACATCCCCATGGATGGGACAGTCATCTCTGATGAAGAGGATTAGAAAGGTGCTGCTGGGTAAGTCGGATAAAACTAGATTATGGGAGGTCATGGATACTAAGAAAAGGATGGCAACCAGAAGGAAGATGTGATGGTCTTAAAAAGAAGAGAATTGGAGAAAATCGAAGCCACTAGAAAGTTGCACATGGCAAATCACACTGCTCAGCTTTATTTACCTTTTATTTTTTTAATTTTATATGTTAAATTGATTGGGGTGACATTGGTCAATATGAACATATAGGTTTCATGTGTGGGTTTCTATGTTACAAAATGTGTATATTGCACCATGATTGACAGCACAACAAAGAGGCAGCCAACCAGATGGGAGAGGATATTTGCAAAAGTAGCTCCAGCTAAAGTTTATTTTCCAAAATATATAAAGAACTTGGAAAACTCAAAACCAAACAAAAAGTGGGCAGAGGACCTGCAAATACACCGCTTCCAAGAATTCACACTGACAACCAATAGACATATGAAAAGATGTTGAATCGCTCTGACATTTAGGGAATTCCGCTCATTTTTAGAATCTGATTTTGAGAAGCATTTTCCTGCACTTGAAAAGCTTGCACGCTTCCCTTTGGTAGCTGGGTTCCCCCCACACCTCCCGCTTCTCACCTTTGAAGTGTTTTCTTTCTCAAAACCTGAAAAGACAAGCTGGGTTTCACCTTGGGAAAATGCAAAATAGCCAGCTGCAGCGAAGAAGGGAAAAGAAGAATCTCAATCCCAGATTTCTTTGAAACACTGAGCTGAAGGGAATTCTGGAAGAACCACTGACTCCTATAGCCAGAGAGCCAGGAAGAACAGATAATGTGCTGACTCAGTGGCCGGAGGAAACTTCTGG
This sequence comes from Lasiurus cinereus, assembly GCA_011751065.1. Lineage (NCBI taxonomy): Eukaryota > Metazoa > Chordata > Mammalia > Chiroptera > Vespertilionidae > Lasiurus > Lasiurus cinereus. The sequence goes on from JAAGEH010000393.1 coordinate 48,958,752, forward strand.
TATTCTGATAGTTCTTGCCTGCATGCTTTTCCCAAACTAGGGAGCATCACCTTGTGCCTGGGGGGGGGGGGGGGCACCTGGTAGGCATTCACAAAAAGAAAGTCATTCCGAGAAGAACTATAATTACCAACAGCAGAGAGGACATGGTTCCTGCTATCTTATGGTTCACCCACAGGATTATCAAAATCAAGGAGCAAAAGTAGTTGTCTGGGAAGTGGTGTGAAGGAGGAACAAAGATTAAAGGAGAACAGTGGGCCCTAGCCCATTTGTTCAATGTTTAGAGCATTGTTCCTAACCACTGGCCAGTTTGGCTTAGTGGTAAAAGGGTCACAGGTTTGAATCCTGGTCAAGAGCATGTACCTTGGGTGCAGGTTTCATCTTCGGCCCTGGTCAGGGCATGTACAGGAGGCAACCAGTTCATGTGTCTCTCACACATCCATGTTTCTCCTTCTCTCTCCCTCCTCCCTCCTTTCCACTCTCTCTCTAAAGACTCAAGGAAAAAATATCCTCAGGTAGGGATTTAAAAATAGAATAATGGGTTTGGGGGTATAAAATATGCCCCTCCCTCACATCAAGACAGAAGGTACTACTCTGTAGGCAGCCATAAGCTGCGGAAAACACAGCAGACTTAATGTCGGCTCATACCATTTTGCATGATGCTAACTTGAAGAAAATTCTGGGAAAATAAGAAACTGGAAGAGAGTAGGTGTATCTGTGGATGCCTAGCTGCTAGGCAGTCCTAAACTATTGTTGGAGGCATTGTACTCCAATATAAAGCAGACTGAGTAAAAAGTAGACCATATCTCTCAAATAAGAGCCCTACACAGGCTCATGATGGTTCTGCTACTCCCCAGGGGAAGGTCACCTGCAGGTTACAGGTTTAGAGATCAGTACAATCCCTTGAGCTAAGATGTCATTGTGTGCAAGGCAGCAAGCCCCAAGGGCGATGACGATGGATCCTGTGATTGGCCACCCCTCTCTCAGAGCCCATCTGGAAGTAGATTTGAACTTCTCAGTGGCATTTCCAATAACCCAAGTCCCAGTAATCCTTGGGATCCATGTGACTAAAAGAAGAGAGTCTCCTAATGAGACATTCACTCCTGGAGGACAAGGCAGAAAACATGAGGGGTGGGCTTCTTCACTAGAAGCAGCTCTTTGTCATCCACACGCTGGAACAGCCATAGACATGGTGATAGCCATCTTTCTGCTCACTACCAGCCTCTGGAGAACTCAAGGGGGTGCAAGAGAGAGCATGCAAACATCGGGTTTGTCTGGCCATATACTCCTTCACATAAAGAATGATGTCAGCTTCTAATGCCTTTGTTTCCCTCTTTCTCCTGAGTCTTCGACATGGGTTTCTATTAGCTTCTAGAACATGACCTCCCCAGGCCAGGACTGGCTCAGCAACTGTGCCACAAATGATAATGTTGATGTCTGGACTCCTACTAAGAGGGATACACCTCTCTGCATTATCTTCATTTTGATGAGGAAACTGAGGCAGCCTTAAAGCATCAAGTACCTTGCTCAAAGCCTCTGGGTTAGAGAACCCCATCTCTTAGCTTTAGAGCCCAAGTTCTCAAACTGACTGATTTTGCTTCTTTGCCAAAGGTAGATTGGTGGAAGGAGGAATTGGGTGTGTCAGAAGCTTCTTAAAGAGCATTTCCCGTCCCCTAATTTCAGCAGCATCGGTCAGTCTCCTACCATTGAGCTAGTGCAATTTTATGTGCAAATCTCAGTTATGGGTTTGAGGTCATAACTGTTTGTCCCTCCTCAAGAGCTCATCACACCCAGTTTCCTGGTTTCATTTGTACTTTGGGGTTCAACTGTCATTCCTCAGCCCGCACATTGGTTTCACTTCCTTGGGCCCTAATAAAGTCGTTTTTTGAAATAGGGATCTATCTACCAGGGTGGGTGTGAGAAATAAGAAAAGGGGCATCAATATTAAGACTATGGGAGCCTCATTGTTCATGCATTAGTGAGCATTTCACAAACAAAAGCATTGTGACGGAGTATTTTTGTCCTTCATATCAGTCTTCTGTCTCAACTCTGGCTGAAATCAGAGTCACGTAGAGCATTTTTTAAAAAGACAAATGCCAAAAGCCCCACCTAAGTTCTACAAAGTGAGAAACAACTAGGTAGAGGTTCAGAGGTCTGAATTTAAACTCGGAGTAAGTAAGCGTCCTTCTTGTGAGGGGTCTAGGCCAAGCAAGATGTTCACCCTTCCAGAAGATTCCATAAGGGATTCCTGCACAGAGTAGGAGGTAGGTTTAGAGGGCCAGGAAGCCACCTCTCAAGTAACAGCCCTCGCATTTGGTTGGTTCTTGGTTGGCAGCTCACTCCTGCAAGCAGTGAGTAGTAACCAGTGTAGAGAGATCCCTTTCTTCTGTCCCATTCTGTAGCTATCATTTCCCAAACTTTCTCCCTGGCAGCCCAGCAAGGATAGGTGCTGGGTGCCAGACAAAAGCTATGCTCCCTCCAGAGCTGCCTTTCCTCTGTTACAAGATCACTTTTAACAACCACAAAGTTTCATGAGTCACAGATGAAAGCTAGTCATGCACTAGATGTCTGTTAATGAAGAATATTTTAAATATAAACACAAGCAAAACAAACTATGATTTCAAGACACTTTCCAATAAATATGGTTATTTTACTAATCACAACAGCATCCACATTTGAAAACTTGTAATGTATTATTTATTCTAAGAATATTTGAATCCTTTTTAATACCTTCCCTGGGACCAAATACCCCAAGGTTGCAAACCGGCATGTGCCATCCTGTCAGGATCAAAGCCCAGTGATCTGCCCACCTGTCCTTACTTGCTCCTAGTTCTGCCAACCAAGAACCAACCAAAGGGTGAGAAAAGTGGTCTGAGGCCAAGAAGGAAAGAGAAAATGGACCTCAAAATAAACTTCCTAAAGATGACTACCCCTAGGGCCAGCCTTGAGCCACTCTGAGAACCAAAGTTGGACATACAAAGATAGACTGGACACTTGGCAGAGCAATGGTGATAATGGGCAATGATCTGGAAGCAAAGGGCACCTAATTCCTCAAAAATGTTGATTTACAAATAAAAGCACAAGGGTACGATTTAAGCTATTTTCAATGTTCTGCTAAGAATTGTTTGCAGTTAAGGGACCCAGAAATTATTTTAACTTTAGGTGTCTTGGATAGGACATCCCAACCGAAGTGTGCATGGTCTAGAGACCATGGCCTCTCTGCAAGGCTCAGCTCAGATTCCATCCCTTCTGCAAAGCTCTTCCTGTGTATATTGGTTTGAAGTGACTCCTTCCTCAGAACTTGGGTCCCAACCCCGGTGATTCTGATTCTGTAGGGCTGGGAAGGGCCAATCTCAGTTGTGGGTTTGAGATCATAACTTCTTTTCTGTATAATCCAACTGATCTGTGATCATAAACATTACAGATGACCATATTTGAACTTTTATTATATACAGATGCTGATTTGAGCTCTTATTGAAATTTCTGAAGACAGTCCCTTCTTTCCTTCTGCCTCTTCTCCTATAGCTCTCAGCACAGTAACCAGCTCTAATTGGTGTTCAATACCACATACTGATGTGCTTTGATCCAACCTAAATAAATATCTTAGCCTGGAGAATGAGCTCCAAATCATACCCTAGCAGAGGCCTCAGAAGTGTGAGGGGAGAATCTTGGAATCTATTTTTTCTTTTGTCTGCCAAGTTTGCCACCTCTGATGGTTATCTTTTAAAGATGTGCAAGTAGATGAAATCACTCCAATGACATCAGTAACAGGATATCATTTGACGCTCTGTGATGCATAAAAGCCCACAAGTCAAACGCAGGTGTTGGTGAGAAGTCAACACCCAAACTTTAGAAAATAAAAGGATAAGCCTTCAGACTTTCTCTAAAAAGCATCATGTCCCCTCTCAAATAGCCTCTCCCACTGACCTCTATTCATCACAACCAGCTGAAATTCCAGTCCCTCTGTCCCCCTCCTTCCTCAGCCCCACATCAATGAGTTACCAGATGCTATTTCCCCAAGATCTCTCCCATCCATTAGCTTCCTTCCAGTTCCTACCACTGTCCAGTTAGCCTAGATCTTTATGAATTATCCAAATAGGTTTCTGTCTGTTCTCTCCACCTCAGCTTCCTCTTCCCAATCCATTTTACACTACACTTACACATTCATTACTCCAAAGCATAGCTCTGACCATATTATTCTCCAATTCAAAATCTTCCCAGTTTTCTGTTACTTTAGAGAATAAACTCCAAACCTCTTAGTCTTGCCTATGCTTTAGCTTCAGTGAGCCTTTCCAGACAGAACCAACCTATACTCCATGGAACTGGCTGATGACAGTTCCTGGTTCCATGCTTTTGTTCATGCTTCCTCATTTCCATCAGAATGTCCTCCTTCCTTTGCATTTCTTTCCAAGAAAAAAACCTTATTTATTCTTCATATGCATCTCTTGTGTGAAAGACCTCACCCTTCCCTAATGGACCTTGTTTCTACTCACACTATCCATCCTGCTCTGACTTGTATACAATTACCTATGTTCCTATATCATCTCCCAGGATGGATTCAAGTGTCTTGAAATCAAGGACTGTATGCTATTCATCTACATCTATCCCAGTGCCTAGCAGGGCTCTGCACATTATAGGCACTCAAAATAGTTTGTGGAGCCTTGCCAGTGCAGCTCAGCCGTTGAGTGTTGACCCATGAATCAGGAGGTCGCTGGTTTGATTCCAGGTCTGAGCACATGCTCAGGTTGCAGGTTGGATTCCTACAGGAAGCATGCAGAAGGCAGCCAATAGGTGATTACCTCTCATTATTGATGTTTCTATCTCTCTCTCTCCCTGATCAGCTGCCTCCTGCACACCCCACACTGGGGATCAAGCCCTCAACCCAGGCATGTGCCCTGATATGGAATTGAACCATGACTTCTTATGCATCTAGTTTGTAGGTGAAGGTTCAACCACTGAGCCAAAGCAGCTTGGAAAACATTTTTTTAAAAAGTAGTTTGTGGGAAGAAGGAAGGAAGAAAGGGAATGAAAGAGATCTCAGAAGTAAAAGAGAAGGAACTCAGAGGGCCAAAAAGACCAGAAAGAGAATCCACTGAAGGAAAAGGATGGGTCACAAAGAGAAATGAAAAAAAAATTAAATAAAATGCTGTGGACAGACGCTGGGCACTGTGAGTGTGTATTCCAGATTTGCAGGGGAGAAGATCTAAGGAAACTTACTTGCACCATGAGAGGCCTTCATGCCAACCTTGATGTGATCCCTGTGGCAGACTCCAGCGTCTCATTATCTCCCACCCCTCACCACAGGGCTAGGGGCTTCAGATGAAACTTGGCCCCTGTGATTTATGAAACTATAATGGATAGAAATTTTCCTTCATCCTATACTTCAGCTAGATTTAACTAGATCATCGCACCTCTATAATAATTAACTTTTAATTAATGTTATTTAAGTTTACAAAATAGCCTTTAGGATTACTTTGTATGGTCTTCATATCAACCCTGCAAGGTAAGTAGTTAATAGAATTCCCTGATAACTGTCTGGCGATTCAGAGTCTGCAAAGCTCTCTGAGTCATGCTGTCATCTCATTCGGTGCCCACTCACGCACTTCCATTACTCCCTTAGCGCCAAGTCACACTCAGGGAGACCCATCCCTCCGAGACCCAGTTGCTGCTTCACACGCTGGTATCTTGGCACATACAGTTCTCTAGGTGGAATTCTTTTTAGCTCTTCACAATTTTCACCTCCAGAAGGGATGTCCATCACCACAGGTACACCGGGATTCTGTGGTTGCCTCAGCTTCTGCAGAAATTGTGGATGTGGATCTGGCCAATGAAGAAACACAGATACATGTGTATACACATCTGTCCCCAGCAACACAGAAAAGGAAGGGCTTGTGAGTGAAAACCCACTTGCCTTGTTCACAGGAGAAAAGAGGGGAGTTCTTTCTACTTACAAAGTGGGGGGATGGGGACACACAGGACTCAGACTTATTTTTTTGCCAATTCCTGATTATTGTGGATACCTCAAAGGCTCCTGTTCTCAACTCTTCTGTTGAATTCATTCAAGGAAACTCATTTGGTTCACAGGGACACAAAGACGTGGGGCCAGACACTGCAGACTGCAGGCCAGCAGAGCAGGGCAATGTACTTGGTTCTCTCTAGTTCAAGGTTGGGAAAAGCACAGATTTTTTTCAAGGAGAAACTAAAGCAACTTGAAAACTATACTTGATCATGTATTTTGTTTATATTTGGAAAACAACTTAGTTTTCCCATTACAAACCACAATAAGTAACATTTAACAAAATCCCCTTGGCTGATGGAGAATGGGCCAAAGAAAGAGATTTGGTATATTCATGTTTTCGAGAAAGATTTCTGTATATTTCTCCGGTGACCCATCAATTATGTTTTTAGCATAGAAGGCTAGAGATGGTCCTTGTCTGCTGGGTCCCAGGGAGCCAGGCTGGTGATCCTCAGCAGCTGAACTCCAACAGAAGCCTGGATAAAAATGCATAGCAGTGCCCCAGTGAGCTTCCCCTTTCTAGAACTGAGGCGGAGGCATAGGCAGGCATACAACACAGAAAAGAGGGAGAAGCTGCTGAGACATCAAATAACTAAGAATATGAGATCCCATAGTGGGTGGTCAAGGTGTGTGTATGTGTGTGTGTGTGTGTGTGTGTGTGTAAAAGAGAGAGAGGAGGGGGAAACTGGGGGATGATGAGGGCTTTGGTTGAAAGAGGGAGCAGTAGTTCTTGGCTAATTGTCAATTTATGACAAAAACCTTAGCACACCCCGTGTAGGGTGGCATAAATGCAGTCAGAAAAAATCTCCCCAGGGAATCCAAGATGGCGGCATAGGTAAACACCTACACTGCTGCCTCGCACAACAATTTCAAAACTACAACTAAAAGACAGAACGGACATCATCCAGAACCACAGGAAAGCTGGCTGAGTAGAAGTTCTACAACTAGAGGGAAAGAGAGGGGCTCACGGAGACCCAGAGGAGCTGCAAAAAGCTGAGGTATGGAGACGCGCGCGAGGAGAGAGTGGGTGCCAGAGTACCTGGCTGGCTTACTCTGGCAGGAGGGAAACGGAGACTCTCAAAGGCATTGAACCCCTTATCCTACGACACTAAACCCCAGATCCAGCCAAAACTCATACAGGGGGAGTTTGGACTGTGAAAAGGGAGAAGTGCACGGAAATTTAGGGGAGTCGCAAAAGATCAAAGGCCTGGTGGCACGCACGGCACTGTGTGCAGGACAGACTGCTGATTGTGCCGCTGGCTTTCGCGAGTGGGCAGGAGACAGACCCTCCCAACTGTGCCACTTCTAACTTCACTAAGCCCCTGTTTCGGACGAAACCCTGGAAACCTAGACTCGTGTGGTCCTGGTGTGCAGGGGAGCCTGAAAGGCAGCAGTTAGAGGCACTGCGGGCATGCGCACAAGGACCGCTCCAGCCATTACCCAGTCACATGAGACTCAGGGGCCGTGGAGGGCGGGGCCGACTGGAAGGCAAGGCAGTCCCTTAAGCCCTGAGACTCCACCCCTCCCAAGCTCAACAGCGAGGCTTCTGCGGCTTTGCACGTCTGGTATCATAAGGCTGAATCCAACACAGAAGTTTCCCCGGCATAGTGAAAATGCCGAGACAAGGGAAGGGATTACAAACAAAAGAAATGGAGGGGAAAAAACGACTGGATATAGAGTTCAAAACCACGCTTATAAGGTTTTTCAAGAATATGCTAGAAAAGTTGGATAAATTTAATGAGACCCAAGAGGAGATGAAAAAGGACCAACTAGAGATGCAAAAGATTCAACTAGAGATGGAAAAGGTCCAACTAAAGATGAAAAAAGACCAAGTAGAAATTAAACATGCACTGACTGAAATAAAAACTATTATACAGAGTCCAAACAGCAGACTAGAGAAAGGCAAGGATCAAGTCAAAAATTTGAAATATAAAGAAGCAGAAAACATTCAACTGGAAAAACAAGAAGAGAAAAGAATCCAAAAATGTGAAGATAATGTAAGGATCCTCTGGGACAGCTTCAAGTGTACCAACATCAGAATTATGGGGGTGCCAGAAGAAGAGAGAGAGCAAGATACTGAAAACCTATTTAAAGAAATAATGACTGAAAACTTCCCACATCTGGTAAAAGAAATAGACTTACAAGTCCAGGAAGCACACAGAACCCCAAATAAAAGGAATCCAAAGAGGACCACACCAAGACACATCATAATTAAAATACCAAGAGCAAAAGACAAAGAGAGAATATTAAAAGCAGCAAGAGAAAAACAGTTCATTACCTACAAGGGAGCACCCATACGACTGTCAGCTGATTTCTCAACAGAAACGATGCAGGCCAGATGGGAGTGGCAAGAAATATTCAACGTGATGAACAGCAAGAACCTACAACCAAGAATAATCTATCCAGCAAAGCTATCATTCAGAATTGAAGGGCAGATAAAGAGCTTCACAGAGAAGAAAAAGCTAAAGGAGTTCATCAACTCCAAACCAGTATTATATGAAATGCCGAAAGGTACTCTTTTAGAAGAGGAAGAAGAAAAAGGTAAAAGACAAAAAATTATGAACAACAAATACATATCTATCAACAAGAGAATCTAAAAATTAAGTGAATTAAAAATTTGATCAACAGAATAAACTGGTGAATATAATAGAATCAGGAGCACCGAAAGGGAGTAGACTGATAATTCTCAGGAGGACAAAAATCATAAAGCATCAAACAGACTGTGAAATTACAGCAGAAAGATTAAAGTTAGGTGAGGTAGATAAGTGATCAATCAAAGGACTTGTATGCATGCATATAAGCATAACCAATGATCACAGACACTGGGGGGTCGGGGTATGCCTGGGAGGGAGGGGGTCAATGGGGAGATATGTATAAAAATTAATAAAAATAATAAAAAATTAAAAAAAATAAAATAAAATAAATCTCCCTAAAAAATATATATAATAGCCTCCAGAACCCTAACCCACAGTGAAAATTTACTGGGCAGAGAACGAGAATCCTATTCAGTCTTGAGGAGCCTCATTTAAACCAGTTTGGGGAAAAGCCTGAAGATGGGACTGGAATGTCCCCCTACCCCCATTTATCAGCTGCAATAAAGCTCTCAGCAATCTGGACATGCAAATGAGACCTGGGTGTGGAAAGGATTCATTCAAGTTGCTCCGAGTTGCTGAAAATCATTCTCTGCTGAGATCATTCCCCTCTACCTCAAAAAGCAATAAACCATCCACACAGGAGTGGAGTTCTGAACGGTAAAGGGGCAATGGGGCAGACTGGGGACACTGATGCTGGCTTCCTCAGGACTATCCTACCTCAGCTCCCAAAGACAAGCAGGGTGCAGAGGTGGCACTCAGCAAGTAGACTTCAGAAAAACAGCCCAGGGGAAGAGGCCACAATATACAAACCACAGGGATAATGTAGTGGAAAACAAAGAGAAAAACCCAAAACTCCGTCTTGTTATTTTTAAGCAACTCTGAAAAAAGTTTTGTTTCCTTTGTTTAAAAAGAAACCACTCCAACCCTGGCCTCTGTGGCTCAGTTAACCAACTGAGTGCTGTCCCATGCACTGAAAGGTCGCTAGTTCAATTCCAGGTCAGGGCACATACCCAACTTGTGGGTTCGATACCTGGTCAGGGTGCATAGCGGATGCAGCCAATCAACGTTTCTCTTCCATGTCGCTGTTGCTCTCTCTCCCTCTCCCTTTCTTTCTTTCTAAAAGCAGTACAAATATATTTTTTAAAAAAGAAAAGACTCCAACACTCAGAGAGACCCATCCCCAATTTTCAGGGATTCCAGGAAATTCCCTGAGCTTTTGACTGGAAGGGGTTGGAGGGAAGGCTAGAACAATGTTTTCTCCAGGCACCACCAGCACCTGCTATGAAAGATGCATTTACTAGTAGTCATGGATCTTAAGACAATTTTTTAATGTTTTATTGATTTTTTGAGAGAGAGGAAAGGAGGTGGATAGAGAGATAGAGCCATCCATTAGAGAAAAATATCATTGATTGACTGCTTCCTGCACGCCTCCTCCTGGGGATGGAGTCTGTAACCTAGGCATGTGCCCTGACCAGGAATCAAATTGGTGATCTCTTGGTTCATGGGTCAACTCACACTGCCTAGGCAAGACAATTTTTAAGTATTCATTTTACCCTGGTTCTTCCTGAAGAAATACTAAGCAAAGATAGAGTTAGCCTCGCCCTTTAATTGCCTGTGTCCACATTTTATTGCTGCTTTCCCACATTTTTTCTCTATAGTGAGTACATCTGAAAGGTTTGGAGGCCTTAAAAAAGTCTAGCACTAAATCTTTTGAATTACTTAATCCCCAAGTCTTCCATGTTTGGAGATAATTTTCTCTATGAAAAGACATCCTAGCCTGGCCTGATTCCACTGTCAAACTTGCTAATGGAACAAAGAGGCCTCACAGTAGACTCAACTCCCTGGCTACAGAAATAAACATCTCAGGAATGGCAGGTTTTGCTTTTGGGGATGGTTTTAGCTGCTGCTGTCATTGGCTTCCTCTCTTGGCAGCTGATCCAGTTAAGCTGTAGCTAAGCTAGACCCAATAGATAGAAAATTGGGAAGGCAGGAGCCTAGGAAAAGGACTGTCTGGTAATCAGGTTTGCCCAGCAGTGAATGGGCTCCTTTTCTGAGTAACAGTCTGCCCATCCCTGGGAGTATTCAGCTATGTGGTTGTAGAAGGCACTCATTGGAATAGAGACCAAATGGGTTCAAAGATCCCTTCCAACCCTGAATCTGAACCTCTGTAACTACAGAAGGGGGCTTTCAAGGCACATACGAGATGCTTTATTACTTTTATTTTCTTTTCCCATCATATATGTCTTTCTTCTGCCCCACAATGAGAACATTTCACACTTTATTCAAAGCCCCATTTCCCTTTACCTCACTTTTGTGGGTAATAGTGGAGAAAGCCATTTGCTTGTTCAATCTAAGCCTTCCACTGACTAGAAAGACATTTCAGCAGCTGAGATATGTATAAGCCTCTATCAATAATAGGTAATGTTTACTGAGCACATGCTATATGCCCCATGCTACACTAAAGACTTCATGCACTATCCTTTTTAATCTTTCCACAAAGTAAAATGCCATTATTATCTGGGTATTACAGCTGAAACAAAACAAAACAAAACAAAACAAAGCAGACTTAGAGATATGCTTGCCCAGAATCTAGACTGGTAAATTGTGTTCTAGTAAGCCGGCTCTCAGAAAACTAATAAATTAGCCCGATTTATGGCATTTGCAAATCCCCTGGTGTGAATATTCCCACCAGGATCCATTTTAAGCAACCAGTGTGCTGCCCCTGATTCTGAAGTTGGAAGAGATGTGTGCAGTCAGCACTCAAGAACCTCTATGCTCTGATGCACTCAACCACGCTGTTCAGCTAGAGATCCTCCTTCCTACTAGGGATCTTCCTGTTTAAAGAGCTGAGGGAGGAAGATCCCTCCTCCCAAAGATGTTGTCCTACAATAGTTGAAAGCCCAGCATTCAGGCATCAAGGTAGCCAAGAAGACTGAGAGCCTGAGTTGAGGGAAGATAGAGCCACAGGGAAGTTGAGTTAATTCTCCTAAGGATCCAAAATACTAGCTTGAGTACAGTTGAGAACCACGGGGAGGATCAACTCAGGAAATCCAAAACAATTTATTTCAGTCGTGGGGTGATGGACAAATTCTGGTGCTGAGGCCACTCCGAAAGTATTCTGAGGCCAATTCAGGCTATTTCCATTGCCGTCCTTGTGTGTATCTGTATCTGTTCCTTCCATCCTTCCAAGTCACCCAACTCCCCAATCAATCTTTTAATTCCTAGTGCCAATACCTTAGGCCAGTGTAAACTGGAAGCTTAAAGAGTTTTGTTTGTTGGTTTGTTTGCTTGCTGGTTTGTTTTGATTCAACGTTTTATTTTTTTATTTTTTTTAAATAAAAATTTATTGTTCAGATTATTACATTTGTTCCTCTTTTTTCCCCCCATAGCTCTCCTCCACCCGGCTCCCCCACCCCCTCTGCCCTTACCTCTCCCCATATTGTCTTCATTCATAGGTATATGATTTTTGTCCAGTCTCTCCCTGCACCCTACTCACCCCTTTCCCCCTGAGAATTGTCAGTCCACTCCCTTTCTATGCTCCTGATTCTATTATATTCACCAATTTATTCTGTTCTCAGATTTTTAATTCACTTGATTTTTAGATTCACTTGTTGATAGGTATTTGTTGTTCATAATTTTTATCTTTACCTTTTTCTTCTTCTTCCTCTTCTTAAAGAATACCTTTCCGCATTTCATATAATACTGGTTTGGTGTTGATGAACTCCTTTAGCTTTTTCTTATCTGTGAAGCTCTTTATCTGCCCTTCAATGCTGAATGATAGCTTTGCTGGGTAAAGTAATCTTGGTTATAGATTCTTGCTCTTCATCACTTTGAATATTTCTTGCCACTCCTGTCTGTCCTGCATAGTTTCTGTTGAGAAATCAGCTGATAACCATATGGGTGCTCCCTTGTAGGTAATTAACTGTTTTTTTCTTGCTGCTTTTAATATTCTCTGTTTTTTGCTCTTGGTATTTTAATTATGATGAGTCTTCATGTGGTCCTCTTTAAATTCTTTTTATTTGGGGTTCTGTGTGCTTTTTGGACCTATAAGTCTATTTATTTCACCAGGTGTGGGAAGTTTTCAGTAATTTCTTCAAATAGGTTTTCAATATCTTGCTCTCTCTCTTCTTCTGGCACCCCCATAATTCAGATGTTGATACGCTTGAAGTTGTCCCAGAGGCTCCTTACACTATCTTCACATTTTTGGATTCTTTTTTCTTTTTTCTTTTCCAATGGAGAGTTTTCTGTTTCTTTGTATTTCAAATCTTTGACTTGATTCTTTCATTCTAGTCTGCTGTTAGGCCTCTGTATAATATTTTTTATTTCAGTCAGTGTAATTCTCTAGTTGGTCCTTTTTCATCTCTAGCTGGTCCTTTTTCATCTCCTCTTGGTTCTTGCTAAATTTATCCATCTTTTCTAGGAAATTCTTGAAAAACCTTATAACTGTGGTTTTGAACTCTGTATCCAGTCATTTGTTTTTCTCCATTTCTTTCGTTTGTGATCTGTTCCTTTGTCTCCACATTTTTGCAACACCAGAGAACTTCTGTGCTGGAGTCAGCGTTATGATACAAGACTTGCAAAATTGGGAAAGTCTCTCTATTGCGCTTGGATGGGGTGAAGTCTCAGGGCTGAACAGACAGCCTTGGCTTCCAGTTATCCCCGTCCTACACAGCCCCTGGGTCTCTCGGTAACCACTGCAGCCCTCTCTGTGCTTACAGGCGCGCGCCTCCAGACCTCTGTCTTTCTGATTCCCGTGTACTCCAGGGACCTTTCTGAGTCTGGGTCCCCAGGGTCTTGCCCAAAACTGGGGTTCAGTGCAGTCAAAAGTGGAGTTCAGTGCAGTTGGGAGGTTCTGTCTCCCTCCCGCTAGAGAAAGCCAGCAGCACAATCAGCAGTCTATCCTCTCTGTATGCAGTGGGGTGCCCGCCTCCATACCTCTTCCTTTTCGAGGCTCCCCTAAGTTTCCTAAGTGCACTCCTTCCTTTTCACAACAGTCCAGACTCCCCCTGTATAAGTCTCACCCAGAACTGGGGTTCAGTGCAGTCGGATATGGGGTTCAGTGTAATTGGGAGTTTCTGTCTCTCTCTCACTAGAGAAAGCTAGCCAGGCACTCTGCCGCTCATTTTCTCTACATGTGTGTCTCCATACCTCAGCTTTTTGCAGTTCTTCTGAGTCTCTGTGAGCCCCTCTATTTCCTTCTAGTTGTAGAATTTCCCAGCCAGCTTGCCTGTGGTTCTGGATGATGTCCATTCTGTCTTTTAGTTGTAGTTTTGAAATTGTTGTGCAAGGCAGCAGTTTAGGTGTTCACCTATGCCACCATCTTGGTTTCTCTAAATCAACACTTTAAATTTGAGAAATTTCTCATGAAAAAAAAATCAGGACTTTCAGTTTCTCTTTTAAAATTGGAAGATCGAGCCCAAATTCTCACATAGGGCTATCAAGAGCAGTAACTATTCCCCTAGATGGGCATGTACCCTCCAGTTCTCCACAGTCCCTCCAGTTCTCTACAGTCCCTACCACTCCCTATTGCCTCATTCACTTACAATATCTTTAGGCTTTTAGAGTTTATCATTTGTGCCTTAGACCTATAAATAGCTCAAAGGACAAAATCATGGCTTTGGATTTAGAAAATTATTCATGCTAGAATACCACTGCATGCATGGATCCCTACCTACACACACACACACACACACACACACAATTGTCACTGTGTCCTTCTGCTAATATAAAGCTCTTGGTAGGATGATGTCAGCAAAATCTCATGGATGATCAAATCACTACATTTCTGGGAACATCTGCCATGGGATGCATAGTTCTCTTTAGAAAGCAGACTGTCCACGGGGCTCTGGGCACTTCCTCTTGTTATATAGCTGTCTGAGGTCACTGCCAATAAATTACTAGTTTAGGGAAAACAATGACAAGCCTTTTCCATGGAGAACACAGTTTGCTCACTCAATTATTTCCTAAAGTCATGCCCTCTTTCCCAGCTTAACACCATCATTTCTGAAGCAATAATATTGAGTCTGTTTATTGTTCATCAGATCTGCAAAGTCACACCCACAAAGCCAAAACCATGCTTTCCACATGGGCACAGCAAATTCTGGGAGAAATGCGTTCTCCTGGCAGAAGAATTAGTCAAGTAACGATAACTGCATTGTTAATTAAGGTGACTGACTTGTTAAAATGACTTACCAGGGTAACTCTAAATAGGCCTAGCTTTTCTCTCTGTATAAGAAATTTTAATAATCTAGTTTTAGTAAAGTCAGACCTTTGCAAAATTCAAGATATGACAGATTTAGGTAGCCAGGAAAGCAGTAATTATTTTTCAAAATTGGTCTTAACGCTGCAAAACGGAAACCTTCCGTTTATTTTCCAGTTATTTTCACTTGTTGGAAACAGATGGAATTGAGGGAGAGGAATGGGACAGGTACAGTGGGGTGGGGCACATTTCTCCCACCTAATACCAACTTAGAAATTGTTGACATTCGATAGCACTATCTCTCTGAGATTTGTAGCCTTTTGCTAGAATTATATTACCTTGGAAAATAGCTTCCTTTTTTTAATCACTTGAGAATACATCAATTTTGTCCCTTTGAGTATTCCCTACTACCATCAAGGAAGTTTTTTCCCCTTTCAGAAAAAAAAAAAAATTAGATATTTTCCTTTTAAGAGACAGAGGAGGAACCGAGAGACTTGGTACATTCAGAAGACCTTTAATGCCACTGCCTCCTGCCATCTACCATCAGGAGGAAATCTGTCCCTAAGCTTTCTCCTCAACTGGCTTCCAGCCTATTTGGGGACAGAGTACACAGCTTTCTGTCATACACATACACATTCACACACAAATCAACCAGCTGCAGAGCGAGCAACAGGAGGTGGCAGATTGCTTGCCTCTGTGTCACTGGATTTGGAAGCATCCCTTCCAAACGAGGGCCAAAGCTAGTTATTCCCTGGGCTAACGCCAGTGTGAGAACTTGGGGACCCTGCCAAAGCCTTGACAGCCTTAACCTCGCCCTGTTGCCAAAGCCACACAGGAAAGTCATTATTTCATTACATTAAGGTTCAGTAAGGGACTAGAGAGCCTGTAGTTGGTTTATCAGCAGGCTGGCTGCATATTGGATATCTGAGCATTCACTTTAAGGAACCTACAATATTTGGGGAGGAGAAAAGATATACATTCATTTTTTAATTTTTATATGTATTTATTGATTTTAGAGAGAAAGTGAGAGGGAGGGAGAGAGAGAGAAACATCAATGTGAGAGAGATACATCAATTTGCTGCCTCCTGTATGCCCCCTATTGGGGATCTAGCCTACAACCCGTGCATGTGCCCTGACTGGGGAATTCAACCCACAACCTCCTGGTGCCTGGGAGAACGCTCAACTAATTGAGACACACTAGCCAGGGCTACACTCTTTAAAAAAGGAAGGAAGGGAGGGAGGGAGGGGAGGGGAGGGGGGAAGGAGGAGGAAGGGAAGAATAACATCACCAGAAATGCCACTCAAAGTAGCATGTGTGTAAATGTTAAGTGACCTGTCGGAGGAGGGAGCTTTCAGAGGGTGAATCACAGCAGTCAGAGAAAGAAGATAGACTGGGTACCGATCCTCACTGTGTGATTACAGCCAAGTTCCTAACCACCTCTGGACCTCCATTTCCTTGCCCAGGAGGTAGAGGTGCTATGTGTCTTGTTGCGTGGTTGAGGATGATGTCGGCTACATATTATAAATACTCAATAAGTGTATGAGTTTTGTTTTGTTTTCAAGAACATCATGAAGTATTTGAGAAAGAAGTTTAGGTAGGATTGGTTGGCCCAGGGGAAAATAAAGGAAGACCATTCTTTGGAAAGAGAAAAAGAGAACTATTGTGGAAAATGTCATCATTATCTAGTGAATACTTTACAAAGTTAGAAAGGTATGCAAAAGGAGTCATTCTCTTTTCTGTTTACCTTATTTATTGGCATTTTCTCAACATAAAAATATTTTATGTCTACTATAGAAAATTTGGAAAGCACAGAAAAATGCAAGGAAGAAATTTTTAAAAATGAATATAATCCTGCACCCAATGAAAACTCCCATAAACATTATGGTTTTCCTCTCAATCTTTTCCTCATACACGTTTTAACATAACAAATCACACTATGTGCACAGTTTTAACTTCTGCTTTTTTTGCACCTGTTTCAGGACCATTTCTCCCTGTCATTAAAAATTCCTCTTCATAAACATTCTTTGCAATAGCCACATGGAATTCCACATAAATGTACCAAAATCTTCTCTGCTATTCCACTGACGGGGAACATTTAGGACTATTCAAAAACTTCACTACTATAAATAATGTTTCCATGAATACCTTTGTGGAATAAATTCAATTTTCTTAGGATAAGTTTCTATAGGTAAAAATATTGTCCTAAGGTTCCTGCTGAATACAAAGTGCTTCTCAGGGAGTATTCCAAACCCACATTCCCACCAGCCACAGGAAGAGACAGTTGATCTTATCAAATCTCTAAAACCTTTTTTTATCTAATTTGATAGTTATCAAATAGCACTTCCTTGTTCTCTCAATTATCTGCTTCCTTTAAAAGGGATCTAAAAGGCCCTGGCCCCTGTGGCTCACTCAATTGATTGGACACCCTCCCATGCCCCAAAAAGTTGCCTGTTGGATTCCTAGTCAGGGTACCTGCGGAAGCATGCAGAAGGCAGCCAATGGATGTTTTGCTTGCAGACCTATGTTTCTTTCTCCATCTCCCTTCCTCTTTAAAAAAAAAAAAATCAATTAAAAACATTTAAATGAAAACATAAAAGGATCTAAAGGAGTCTTTTGATAAAGGAAGGAGCTTTCTATTGCCTACAAACAATCAAATATTTATTGTGCAGGACAAGCGTTGAAATTAGGCTGAAGAGCTGGGCAGGGTGGAGTGGGGGTCCGGGCTGGGTGCCCAAACAGTGCTTTCCAGCCTCGCACCACCTCTGGCGGGCACAGAGTCTGGGTGTGGTCCCAGAGGGAGGGAGGGGCGGGGCTGATTCATCCGCTCTCCCCTGTGTGCTTGGGAAGTCAGTCTTTCAAAGTACAGCCACAGTGAAGAGAAGCGTTGGAGGTACAATGCAGCCAACATACTGGGTCAAAACTTTGAATTTGCCACTACTAAGCTCCATGAAAAGCATGAACCCTGTCTGAAATTCTGGTTCTTTAACGGATATGAATGCCTATCCTACCTAATTTGTGAAAATCCTGACGTTTATTAATGATTTAACAAAAGTGAAAGCGCTTTTTAACATTTTTTTAAAAATCAGCATAATGTAATATTATAATTGATTTTTATGTCATTATTGTGCCGAGTCCCACCTCCTGACTCCAAAATCAGCTTTCAGTAGAGGAGGTCCTTCATCCATCAACATTCCAGACGGGACCCAGAGAAAAGAGGAAAATTATGGTTTGTAGAGAAAACGTTCCCAGTCTCTGGATCACCTTCACACTGAGATTTATCTGGAAGAAAACAGGGGGTGGCGTTTAGGGTCCAGTCTGGGCAAGTCCTCTTCTTGGGGCTGTCCTGGGGTGAGGGGTCCGCATCGCAGAGCAAGCGCCTCTCGCCCGCTGCAGCTCACACCTCCTCGGGTCGCTGCTTTCACTCCTGCGGTCTCAGCTCCAGCAGCCGCGCTGTTTCTCGGCCCACCCTCCCTCCTCCGCCCCCCACCCTTCCCCCCAACCCAGCCCTCATCCCGCCACACCCAAACTCCGCGCCGCCCCCAGGTGTGCCAGGCTGGAAAGCACTATCTAGGCGCCCACTACAAACCCCAGCCCATCTGGGACTCCTCCAAACGTCCAGCCCGGACCCCCATTCCACCCTGACCAGCTCCTCAACCTAATTTTAACGCTTGTCCTCTGCGTAGAGCCGCGGAAGAAGTTGGATGCGGAGTCCGGAGATCTGGGTTCCAGCCCAGCCAGGAATCCTCGTCCAGCTCAGGCATTTCATCTCTGAGAACCTGCTTGTTTCCTCCGCATGGGGGCCTGGTGTTCTGTTACAAAATGTATTTTGTGCTTCAGGTCTCTAGTTTCTCTTATAAAAAGCATATACATGTCACAGTCTCCCTCCAAAATTATGCCAAATCACCCTTTCTTCTGAAAGTGTTTCCCAGTTGTTTGCACTGAGCCTGTACAGTTGCTGCGGGTGTAGATGTATAGTTATATACAGTTGTGCTCGGAAAAAGTAATCTGTACTCATTTTATTTTCTGAATGGACTGCATCTGCTGTAAGAGGAGGGAATGGAGTCAGATCCGCCTACTGGTGGTAACTGTGGCTCGTCACTTCTCTCAGGGCCTCCGTGTCTCCATTTGAAGCACTCATGGTCTCTGGAATTTCATCCACGTGAACAAAAGGGACACACAGAGACAAGTCGATCGCCTGCGGTTTCCACCTCTCTGCAGACCCATCCCGCCTTCCCAAGTTGGGGGATGTCTCCGGGATGCCCTCTCCAACTGGAGACTCACGAGCAAACAGCAGCAGATCAGAGGCTTCCAACGCTTACCCTCCAGGGGCCGCCGGGATTCATACCCCTCGGCCCTCCCCCGCTCCATCCTGGGCTTAGCTACCCCTCTTCCCCCACCCCTACCCCGCCTGCCTCCTCACGGCCCCGCCCCCCTTGAAGCGCATGCGCCGCCCGCAGAGCGTGTGTTTATAAAAGTCCAGCTTTGGCCAGAAACTTCAGTCCGTTGGCTGCGGCGGCAGATAGCAAAGTGGTCTCAAGAACTTGGGTGCTATGGGCGCTTCTGTAGAGCAAGCGGTTACCATGGACGGGTTCCATGTAAGTCCAATTTCAGCCTGTTGTGTGTTTTTTTCTTAACTATTCTAACATATGAACTTAGAGCGCGGCCCCGCTCGGAGCGGGCAGAAGCGTCCAGTTCATTGGAGGGTTGGTGTCCCAGAGAAGAGGCATGGAAAGGAGTTTTGGGCGCATGGCTACATGGGGGTTGGGGATAGGATTGAAGTCTTTATCTCTGTAAGCAAAGGAGAAAAGATAGAAACCACTGTTTTTGGTGGCTGCACGTGTCTCCCCCTTGATCTCTGCGGCGCGCAGCGGGCTTGCACGTTGTTTGCAAACAAGACATCTGTGCACAAGTGCAGAGAAGGTGTGCCCTGCACTGCCTCGGGAGTCTCTTCAGTGGGTCTCTTCCTCGGGGAGCGGGATTTCTTTGGTGCGAATTACGTGAGATTTGAAGTTAGAGATGCCCCAGGATTGAGTTCCCGGAGGAAGACTGCGCCTCGGTTAACTTCGGGCAAAGGCACTGGGAATCATTCTTGACGCTGGGCGCGTGTTCAGTAAACTGCGTGGCCTGCGGAGCTGTGCCAGCACGCGGGCGTAGTGAGCGGCGGGAGGGAAAGCCGGGCACACCCGCGGGGCCGCTCGCCGCGGGGTTCTGAGTGTTGGCCTCAGCTGGGAGGCGGCTGGGAGCCGTGCGCCAGCCTTAGGATTGAGGGAGAGACCTGTCCGAAGCGCCGCGAGTGAGCCCTGGGGTTCGGGAGTTTGGACAGTGCAGAGGTCGAAGGAGCACTTACCAGCAGCCCCGCGCAGCAGCACCCCGTCCCGAGGTGGGCGCGAGGGAGGCTGGAGGGTGTAGCGACGGTCTGGGAGGGCTCCTGGACTGCCCACCGCCGCGACGCAGAAAGGCAGGTGCAAGTGAGAAGACAGTGTGGCTCTCACTGAGCCCAGTTGCGCTGTTTAACCGTCGGTGGTTTCCTGAAGGCTTTTGAAAAACCTTACTAGGGAGGCTTTTCTTTCCCCCCAGCGGCGCGCAATTCAAAGGCGCTAGCCGCGGAGCCGCCCAATCTCTCCCCCTGCACCCAGCCGGATAGAGCCTGGCGCTGAGCGGGGCGGGACCCCTGGAGTCGCTGCCTGCAGGCGGGAAGCTGGAGCGGGGGGAGCGGGGGGGGGGGAAGAACGCAGGGGCCTGGGAGCTGGACCACCCGGCCCCCAGCGTGCTCTCCGCCTGGAGGCGTCCAGCTGCAGACCTCCGACCCCATTAACTGGATCAGTGATGGGGTGGAAAGCGATCCGGGAGGGCGAGGAAATGAAACTTGCGGCGAGTACTGCGGGTGCAGTCCCCGTGACCTTCCCCTCCCGAGATAATGCTGCGCTCCCTAACCTCCCACGCACCAAGAGATAAATGTGGATTCTCAAAGGCAGGCCCCTGAGGAGCTTCAGCTGGGAGGACGAAAGGGGTTACTCACTTCTGACACCCCCACCCTTTGCTTTAAGGCTGCATTCTCCTTCCCTAACACATGTTGCTTGAAGTACCTGATGGTTTGTGTTTATAGACATTCGATAAACGTTGGGAAAGCAATTTTGTACCTTAGAACAAAAGACTCTAGAGTCTTTGGGTCTCTCTCTCTCTCTCTCTCTCTCTCTCTCTCTCTCTCTCTCTCTCTTTCACACACACACACACCTTCCTCCTGGCGAATCTTCACCAAGAAAGTTAACCCTAGCTCCTCAGAACCCACCCTCGCTGGAGTGGCCTCCGTTTTGTTTTGTTTTTCTTTGTTTTCTAAACTCCAGTGGGCGGAGCAGAAGAGTTAAGCAAAGACACCTTCTGGATCTCCTTGCTCTTTGTTCAAAGCCAAGAATTTTGTAATTTGGTCTGCTAAAAAGGAATATAATGAAGTGACTTTGGGAGGAGGGTTCTAGGATTTTGGAATAATTTTCTTGTGCTTCATATCCCCAAGTACTTCAGTAGGAGCAGAATTTACTGAAGAAGGCTGGACTGAGTTGGATCTTAAAAACTGCTTTCTTAAAATAGCAGAAATGTTGTTGGGGTTTGTTTTTGAAGTTGAATGCCTATTCCCTTGCCTCTTTTGCAGATATACCCATCAGATAACTACACAGAAGAGGACCTGGGTTCAGGTGACTATGACTCCATAAAGGAACCCTGCTTCAGAGAGGAGAATGCCCATTTCAACCGGATCTTTCTGCCCACAATCTACTCCATCATCTTCTTGACTGGCATAGTGGGCAATGGTTTGGTCATCCTGGTCATGGGCTACCAGAAGAAACTGAGAAGCATGACAGACAAGTACAGACTACACCTGTCGGTGGCAGACCTGCTCTTTGTCCTCACTCTTCCCTTCTGGGCAGTTGATGCTGTGGCAAACTGGTACTTTGGAAAGTTCCTGTGCAAGGCTGTCCATGTCATCTACACAGTCAACCTCTACAGTAGTGTCCTCATTCTGGCCTTCATCAGCCTGGACCGGTACCTGGCCATCGTCCACGCTACCAACAGTCAGAGGCCAAGGAAGCTGTTAGCTGAAAAGGTGGTCTATGTTGGTGTCTGGATACCTGCTCTCCTGTTAGCTATTCCCGATTTCATCTTTGCCAACGTCAGGGTTGGGGAAGACCGGTATATATGTGACCGCTTCTACCCCAATGACGTGTGGATGGTGGTGTTCCAGTTTCAGCATATCATGGTTGGCCTTGTCCTGCCGGGTATCGTCATCCTGTCCTGTTATTGCATTATCATCTCCAAGCTATCCCACTCCAAGGGCTACCAGAAGCGCAAGGCCCTCAAGACCACAGTTATCCTCATCCTGACTTTCTTTGCCTGCTGGCTACCCTACTACATTGGACTGAGCATCGACTCCTTCATCCTCCTAGAAATCATCAAGCAAGGATGTGAGTTTGAGAACACTGTGCACAAGTGGATTTCTATCACTGAGGCCCTAGCCTTTTTCCACTGTTGCCTAAATCCCATTCTCTATGCCTTCCTTGGAGCCAAATTTAAAACCTCTGCCCAGCATGCACTCACCTCTGTGAGCAGAGGGTCCAGCCTCAAGATCCTCTCCAAGGGAAAGCGAGGTGGACATTCTTCTGTTTCAACTGAATCCGAGTCTTCAAGTTTTCACTCCAGCTAACACTGATATAAAAGACGTTTATACATGAAAGAACTTTTTTTTAAGTTACACATTTTTTTTCAGATATAAAAGACTGACCAATACTGTACAGTTTTTATTACCTGTTGGATTTTTTCTTGTGTTTAGTTTTTGTGAGGTTTAATTGACTTATTTATATAAATATTTTTTTGTTTCATGTTGATGAGTGTCTAGGCAGGACCTGTGGCCAAGTTCTTAGTTGCTATATGTCTGGTTGTAGAACTGTAGAAAAAGGAGATGAACATTCCAGGATGTGCAGTGAGTCACTTAAGCTAGAAATGATCCTCAGCTGTTTGTGTATAAATAATCTCTCCATTCCAGTGGAAGTTTCTTTGCCTGTTCTAAAATTGTTTGGTTACACTATGTGATTTTTGCTGTAGAAGGTGGCCCTTAGAGCCAAATCCTGAAGTAGAAATGCTGGTTTTTCATTTTTCAGGAGTGGGTTGATTTCAGCACATACTGTGTACAGTCTTGTTTTAAGTTGTTAATAAAAATACATGAAAAATTTATTTAGTTTTATGTTCTGATTTCTGTTGATATTCCTTTAGTTGGCAAAAGTAAAAAATAACAATAGATACATTTATGGCATGCCAGGTTCTCTCCTAAATATATTAGTTATAATATTTTACTTAACCCTAGTCACAACTCTTAAAATAGGCTCTGGTTCTATTATATTATTACTTGCCTATTATAGAGCAAGAAACCAAAGCACAGAAAGCCAAAGTGACTCAGTCAAGGGCATTTGGTAAGTAGCATAGCCAATATTTCAAATAGGTAAGATAACTTCAAAATCTGAAGCCTCAACCACTGGTAACATAAGAATTTAGAAATGTCTAGTCAGTACCTATTCCTATGAAAGAATCTTAAGAATCTTTATGCAGGAGAAATGTGCAGAAAGGAGAAAAGGTGTGCTATACCACATTAGATTTTCCTGCTACTATTCCTTGTGTAATGCAGGTCTGTGCCAGGCCAGGCATTGTATGCTATTTATATACTCTTCTCATCCAATCCTCTCAGTGTAGATCGCATCACTCCCTTCTCACCGACAAGGGAACCCAAGGTTCAAAGACTTCCATAACTTGCACTTTTCACGGGGACACACCAAGAGCAATTCCATTTATCATTCTAGCCCCTTGCTCTTAACCATTACCCACTATTCTCACCCAGAACACCTGGTCATAAGCCAACTGAATTGTTATTAAAAATAAAGCCACAAGTGAATGTTTTCTTCATAAAATTAACCATGCCAAAAATACTCTTCTTACAATATCTTCTATGCAAATATCAACACAAATCTATTGCAACACCTAGGACCTCAAGGGTTCAACCAAGCAGATAAAAGTTAAACTGATGCTTTTATAGCTCAGGAGAAAGGTTGACTGAAGCAAGCTCTCCATTACTCATATTTTGCACAAGACTTTGGAGTCTTATGTAACATCACCCATAACTATTTACACTATCATTGTGCAAGCCCCAGGCTCTTGAGTAAATTTCAGCTCTAATCCCCATTTAAAGAGAATTTCTAAACTATAGTAGCCTTACCTATCTCATTTGGAATACAAACAGGGCACTCCAGGCGTGTACTCAAAGATAATAACGAAGATATAATTAAGGCAATATTTGCTCTACTTTTTGTCATTGTTGCTGGCACAGAAAATCCATTTTGAAGGAAAAATGCAATGTTTTATCTTTCAGGGGCAAATCACATTTGTTGAAGGCAAATTATAGATCCTGTGAAGGGAAATAATTTAATTACTTAAAATAGAATCCAATTTGGCTGTACATCTTTGCTGTAGTCTATGGATCTGGGATAGTTCAGAGTGGTATTCCTATTCTACTTGAGAACATAATTAGATTTTAGATAGGAAATTATCTTGAGATTTCTTGGTTTTCCCTGGGAGGCCTAATTGGATCACCCTTCATTTAAGCATAGTTTTTCACGTACTCTTTCAAAAGCCTAGTCTTAAAGCCACCAGCATTGTAAAAGCCTTCACTTGAACTTTCTCTATAAATATTTATTCTTGAGGAGACAATAGAAGAAATCCTTGGAAGGAATTTTTTTCTTTCACATCTTGGCTCAAACCCTTGTCACCCCGGATTCCTCTGCTTTGCCCCGGAGTTACAACAAAAGGAACCAAGCTGAAACAAAATTCCCAGTGTGACCAGTCTTAATGGATATTTCATTCTCCCTTGAAACAAAGGTGGGATATCTCTTTTTCAAAAAGAGAAAAAGCCTAGGTTCTCTCCCTGACCTGAAAACATCCCCTCCCCACCCCCTGCAATCATTCTCTGCCCGGACCATGCCATGTTCCAAGCAGCTCCAAAGCGGCCCTGTGTCGTGGTTTGTCCTGCAGTGCTGGGAAACCCAGTCTGCCAGCCAGCCCTTGCATGAAGTGGTTGATTGTTCCCATTCCTCATCCCTTTTGAATGGGACCCTTGAAGGTCAGTAATGTAGATCCAGTTGTATAATGGAAGCTAAAATATTTAAATTATATGCATGCTGCCAATAATGGCATAAATGTGACATTTGAGTTAATAACATTAACCATGTAACTGGAGAGGAAAGTAAATGTTTTTATCTTGCAAAACCTTTGTTTTTCTAAACTTCCACTTGGCAATTCACCTCCCCCAACTGTGGCATACTCAGCCTCCTTTTGTGGTTATGCCTGTATTAAAATAATAATTCTTGGATGCTCTTTTAAGAGGATAATCTACAGGCTTTATTTTAATAATTCAACCTAGCATGACTTTCTCCTAGTTTATTGTCAGATAGTAAATAAAGGATCCACAAACAGAATTGAGTTGTCATTATTCCTATGTACTACTCAGAAGGTACAAGGACCACTGGAGACAAAACTCACATTACCTAAAAAAAATAAGCATTTCCCAAGCCTTAGCAACTTGGCATTGCAGATAGTCATCATAGAGACTTGCCTAGCGTGCTTTAAGGAGGTTTTCATCTGGATGCCAGTCAGTCCTGGAGGAATGCAGAAGTTAGCCAGAGGAATGACCTTCCTATAAGCAGAGTTTAAGAGGGATGTTGAAGCCTCCAGAGTCCATAAAGTAGTTTAAAGAGATCCTTTCAAAACAGTGCTTTTCAATGCGTTGACTTTGCTCCCCAGGAAACATTTGGGAAGGCCTGGAATATTCTGGGTTATCATTGGAGTCCAGGGGAGGTATCACTGGCCTCTAGTGAGTAGGTGCCAGGAAGGCTGCTAAAAATCCTACAGAATATGCAGGTCAGGCCCCCAAAACAATTATCCAGCCCAAAGTGTCAACAGTGTTCATGATTGAGGTCACTTTTTCAAGGTGAGGGCCATAGAGTGATAATAATTATCAAAATAAGATAATCTGATACATCTAACAAGTATAATCCCATGAAATTATTATTGGACAAAGTTCCACAGTCTCCCTTTAGCCCCTTTTACTCAACCTCATTTCAATGCATTCTTACTCCGATCTTACTCAACTCACACAGTTCTCTTCCACCCTTATTTCAACATTACCTTGTAATAATGAATATGTCTTTTTGTTTGTTTTCTTCTCTCAGACCATACTACTATCAGAAGATATCCCACAAAGAGAAATTAATGGCTGAGGGTGACTGCTGAGGATCCTCTAGTTCACACCCAAAATCTGGCTCTATACAGCCCACAATGTTTACTCATTTAATCCTCACCATAGCCGGTGACTCAATTTGGAACACTTCACATTTTTTTCCTTTTATTTAAAAAATAAACAAGAAGTGAGGAGGTACCAACCCATTGTTCCATTGTCTGCAACTCACTTGGATTAATTTAAACCAACTCTATTAAGTTCAACAATTAAAATTTTCTAAAATCTTTTAAAAATCCTTCTTTCAACTGAAATGCAAACTGTTTACAGCCTAAGTTAAGAGATCCACAATGTAAAGAAGCTACATAAAGGGAAAGACTTTAAAAATCAAACAAATAAAGGTGCTCAACCAAACCATACCAGGTGCATGGTGTTTATCTGGCAGAGCAGGTCCACGATTAAATTGATTTACATATTACAGTTCAATTAACTAGAACCCAACTCATCAAACCTCCAGTAATATTCTGGGTAATCATTAATTAAAGGGAATTAGTTCCTCATATTTGACTTAGAAGAAAAGTAATTTTTTTGAGAGCCCACTAAATTCCAGGCATATTCATACATATAATCCTCCCAAGAGCCCCTCAGCCAATATTGCTATCTCCACTTCCAGGCAAGGATACCATCAAAGAAGTTAAATTACAAAGGGGGTATGTTCTTTTTATTAGACATACTGTAGATGGCATTAAAATAGAACCACCAAGTTCTAAGGTATGTCCTCAAGTTCTCAATATACAGGAGTGAGCAAAAGTAGGCTAATAATCAGTAATGATAATAAGTAATATAAGAAATAAGAAATAAGTAGTAATATAAGAATAAAACTGTGTTTCATGTACTCACAACTGTAAACCTACTTTTGCCCACCCCTGTATTCCATCCAAATTTTGCTCTTTCTTAGGTGGGGTCCTACATGATGACAAAAATAGTTACCATTTACCGTGAGGGCTTCCTACATGCCAACATACTTTAATTATTTAATCTTTGCAACAGCCCTATATAGTAGGCAATATTATTTGTCTGTTTTACAGATAGAGAAACTGAGGCAAAATGTATCCAATGTTACATATTTAATAAGTGGTAAAGCCTGAATTCAAAACCAGACTATCTGACACCAGATTTTTCCTTCTTAAGAACTAATAATTTTATTACTTCCTATGATGTTGGCCAGAATAATAACCATAAGGTAAAAAAACGATCTTCCATGCTCTTGAAGACTCAATACTGGATAGTCACCAAACTGTGCTTTTTAAAGTGACAAAGCACACAGTGACATTTCAAAAAGATCTTCACTATTAGTCATTAAAATAAAATGTGTTTCAGTGTCTGGCACATAGTAGGAGCTCAATAAGTGTCCAATATGCAAATTAATAGACACTCATAAATTCCCACTCCTGAGAGCACACCGTGCTCTAAGCATTCTGATGAATGTTTGTGTGTGAGTTGACTTTCTTCCTTCATTCTTTCAGACATTCTTTTATTGAATCATTTATTGAGCACCCTAGGTCAGGCAGATATGAAAATTGTTCCCAGTATAGTGGAAAATGCAGCCCTTTGGTGTTCTAGAAAATGCTGGGAAGTTAGCTAAATGATCCTCAGACTTTCCAACTTCCTTACATCTAAAAACTTAAAGTTTCCAGCAGCCTACCCAATTTTCCTATTATTTAATACCCCTGAGCCTTGCTTCCCCACTTAGGAGAGAGCAGATCTCTGCCTTACAAGGTGATGAGAAGCTCCCACGCCAGGGCTCCCTGTTTCACCAGCCCAAGGGAAGCTTCTGCTTATGAGGATAAAGGCAGAAATTCTGCCAAATCATTGGATTTGGGAAAGAGACCTAAAGGTCATTTCTTGGCCTTTTGTCCATATGAGACAACTTGTTAGGCCCCTGAGATTGAAGGAGGAAATCTAGACCAATATCTGGGGCTCTTTCCTCTGATAAGCCTACTCAGTCTCTAACAGTCCAAAGGGAGCTTTTCTGTCCTAAATATTTAGCACATGAAGTCTGCAGCATGTGAGCTAACACAGATAGAAGTCTTCTGAAAAGTGAAAAGCAGCTACTGTGTATGCCATTATCATTATAATATCTTAAATGCAGTTTAATATCTTAAATGCAGAAGACATTTGCATTCTAACAGAGTTAATTAGTTGATTTGATTTGATGAGAAAATAATCAGAGTACATAAGGTGGTACCAATGTAGACTAAAATCATATAAATCATATAAATGTAGCCCAGTTGGTTAGAACTTAATGTTTTGAAAGCCAGGATCAAGGATGAGTCTTGCTAGGGCCATGATTAAAGTAATGTTACATACGCTCTAAGATGCAAGAACCATATCTACCTCATTTATAGCCATATTTCCAGAGTCTAGATAAGGGGTCCAAAGTTTTTTCTGTAAAGGACCAGATAGTAAGTGTTTTAGGTTCAATAGGTCCTACAATTTCTGTCACAACTACTCAGACCTGCCACTCTGCAGCAGGAAAGCACCCAGAGATAATTCATAGATGAATGAGCATGGCTGTGTTCTAATAAAACTTTATTTATAGACACTGAAATTTGAATTTTATATAATTTTAAATACATTTTTATTGATAGTATTACAGATCTTTCATCTTTCCCCCTTCTCCCAGCCCCTACCCACCCCCTCAATTTTAGCCTACATTGGTACCGCCTTATGGTCTCTGATTATTTTTTCATCAAATCATTAACTCATATAATTTTTACGGATCACAAAATATCATTCTTCTTTTCAGATTTTCAACTATTACATAAAGATGTGAAAACTGTTCTTTGTTACTTGGGCTATGAAAAACAAGTGGCAGGTCAAATCTGACGTGTAGGCTGTAGTTTGCTGACCCCTGAAATGCAGTAAACATGGGAGCAAGTGAAACTCTAAATATAGAAGAATTTACCCTGTAAGCTTAAAGCACCAAGAACCCCAGTGAAACAGTGACCTTCAACTATTTGCAGAAATACGACACCTGCCTCTTATACAGCATTTTATCATTCACAAAATGAGGTAGCATCCTAACATGGTTCTGTGATCTTGCCAGGCTGTATTGGTTGGCAAGATCCTACTGCTTTGCTGGGTCTGTCATTTGGGAAGAATGGTCTGGGATTACAGAGATAAAGGGAGAGGGAAAGAGAGATAAAAACATCAATGATGAGAGAATCATTGACCAGCTGCCTCTTGCACACCCCTTACTGGGGATTGAGTCCACGACCCAGGCATATACCCTTGACAGGAATCAAACTTGTGACCTTCAGTCTGCAGGCCAATGCTACATCCACTGGCCAAACTGGCTAGGGCGAGTGTCACCTTCTTATCTACCACTGTGTTCTGTCATTCTCATGTCCCGAAGTGTGGTGATGGTGGCATCCCTGTAGCTAGAAAGACGACAGGTTCCTAATAGAAGTTGCTGAGTCTCATGGACTAATCTTCCTCAGGCCTGAGCTTTGTTCCTCCAAAGTGATAATCACCAGTCACAACTTTTGACAGCAACTCCCCAGACCCTCAGTAACTAGGACAAAAGAAAAAGCCTAATCCAAGGCGATGAATAGTGTTTTACAGCCACAAGCTGAGCCACCAAAGCCCAAGAAAAATCAATGGTGCAGAAGTGGGGTTCGGACCTCACTCCAGCTTTTGGAGGAATGAGAATAATTCAACTCTTCAGGTGCCTCCTGGGGTGTCAGAATTAATCTCCAGGCAGCTGCCACTGTGATGTCTCTTACTACAAATGTCCCTGAGTGAACTTCATTCTTTATAGGACATTCTTCCCAAGGCGAGAAGCCCAGCTTCTGTCTTTGATGAGCAAACTAGAAGAGATCCTGAAGAAAATGTCAGGTGCTTTCTGTTTTAAAGTGAGTTTTCTCTTACTTCTGTATGACAGTACAAAAATGACTCCTCAGCCACCACGGTCCAGAGTAAAAGAAGACAAAATCAATGGGCTAAAGTAGCCCTGAAAATAATTACTGGCTGAGCCCAAAACCTATCAGTGTGGAGTGGAAAGAGGAGAGATGTGGGAGAAATAAGAATTAAAATGGAAAAGAACACAAAGTGCCAATGCATAAAAGAGGAAACAAAACTGATAAACAAAAATATGAGGAAACGTTCAACCTCACTAGCAACCAAATAATCACAAATCAAAAACAACACACACTGCTTGTCACTTATCAAACTAGCAAACATTTTCCAGGTGACAACGTACCGAGTGCAAGGACACAGTGATCCTGCTCCACTGGGCAGCGCTACTCGAGCCCAAGATGCTCAACCCTCCCCAAGTCACTGAACAAAGCCCTGGAAGCTTTGATCTCATTCCTTTGTACACAGAGAGACCACTTATAGACATTAAACTTCAGGAAACAATCGTAAATATTAAAAATGTTTTGTGCACAAAGTTTTGAACTAGAACAACAAAAGACAGGAAATTGCCTAAATATCAGGCAGTAAAATGGATTAAGGAAACGAGGATGAATCAACAGAGTGGAATAGCATCTAGCTTCTTAAATGAGGTTAACAAAGGCTATTGGGAAATGTTTATGATGTATGAAATGAAACAAGCAGTTTAAAAAATTGTGCATGCTATGTGGTTATAAATACTTTTTAAAGTATATGCATATAAAAAGATACATTAAAATGTTTTTAGCAGTAATTAAGTCATAGGCTTTGGGGCTGATTTTTAAAGTCTTTTTCACCCCTTTTGATTTCTCTGTATTTTCCAAATGTACTATAATAAATAATGGAAAGATAATTGTCTTATTTTTAAAGATGCAGAACAGAAAGGGAAAAGTATACAAGCTCCTTCTAGTCTATAAACCATCCAAGAAAGGAACTGAGTCTTTTCCTTTCCTTTTTCTTTTTAAATCAGCTCAGGATCCAAGTGGGTGCTAAATAAACAATTGTTGAACTGAACTAGGCATTTGTAGTGTTAATTAAACCAGGAGCCATTGGACAGAGGTGTCTCTAATGCCCTGGCAGCTTACATAAGAAAGCAAACCCTAAGCCTGTAAATTTTCAAGGTTATGAAATCAAAATGCTAAGGACAACTAATCACAAATAGCCAACTGGCCTTTATGGTTAGGCGATCAAATAATTTCCTTTCTGTTTCGTTATCTTTCTATGTAAGCCTTTCTTCTAAAGGAGTATTCCTAACCACTTCAGATTTGGTGCTATTGATTTTTGCTCAAATAGACTTAAAGTTTTCAATATGCTTCAGTTTATCTTTTAACAGCTCAATATTTATTTTTAAATCAGACATATATATTACCCCCAACGTATTTAGAATTGAGAAGCAGAATTTACTAGTAGCAGAAATCTTAACATTATATTCCATGTACAGCCTTGATACAGTCCAGATTCTGAACTGTAGGTCATAAATGCAAGGAGATGTTCTAGAGAATTCCACAAGGTCAGAGAGTGGAATTCAGGGCTGTGTGCCTGACTGAGTTTATGGTGGGAGAAGCTGTTTCAAATCAGCACATAGTCATGGACCGACTTGAAGAAGCCAGTCCACTTGGGCCCCAGGATTGGTGATAGGGATCTGGGGCCTCGGAAAGGACTTCTCTCACACAGGTCAAGTCTTTCAAATGCCACAGGAAAGTAAACATACTAGAAAACCCTAAAGGAAATCTTGGGGAGGGCCAAGCATTCATACATGATGGCAGTTGTGTGGGGGCTGAAATGGGAACAATGTGTAAGTGGTCTACCCTAAATACTCCATTTTTGTATTGTATTAGAAAGGAAATGTCATGTTGGGGAAGCACTTCCTTCATTCTAATAAGTCCCCAAAATACAGCAGCACACAACAATGGTGGCTACGGCATGTCATATAATGCAGGGCTCTGAATTAGAAATGCCAGCAGAGAAAGACAAGTGTGGAGAGGGTACTCCAAGTAGCCTTTTATTACTTGAGAGAAGCTCAGAAATCAGTTAGACAACAGGGACTAGATAGGAAAAATTAACATCCTCCTATGGTTAAAATAAAGTTAATATTTTAATAAGTAATAATTTTTATTAATTTTCTAGGAAACAGATTGTCCTACTATGAATATAAATTCTCTTCAAAAATATGTTTTAATGATAAAGGTATTATCTGCTTTGATTTAGTATTTCAATCCACATGATAAGGAAATACTGTACCTGTTGGTAGTTTCAAGCATATGGTCAGTTATCAGTTGTAACTTGTTCTTTTTTATAATGTCTCATTTATTTGGTTGAGCATTACAAGTCCACCCAGGAATTACCAAGGAATTTTATCTTATACTTCATTGTCTGTTTTTTAGGTATGCTTACATTACTCTTTTGGTATAAATTAGACATTTGAGGAAGAGTATTAATAATTTGCCTTATTCCATATAATTTTCATTTTTCATATTGTTTTATTTCTATTTTTGTTAGCATCCAACACACATTAAAACACTATAAGCCAAAGAGTTGCTTATTGGCCCTTCGGTACTGAGCTAAATTGATCCCTCCAAAAATTCATAAGTTGAAGCTCTAACTCAGTACCTCAAAATGTAAATGTATTTCGAGATATGGTCCTTGAAGAGGTAATTAAGTTAAAAATGAGGCATCCAAGGTGATCCCTAATCCAGTATAACTGGTGTCCTTTTAAGAAGAGGAAATCAGGACTCAGACATGCATAGAGGAGAGATCATGTGAAAACACAGGGAAAAGACAGACATTTACTAGCCAAGAACAGGGAGCTCAGAAAAAAAATCAAAACTGCTGACACCTGGATCTCAGACTTCCCAACTCCAAAACTGTGAGCAAGGAAGTTTCTGTTGTTTAAATCACCGGTCTGTAGTACTTTGTTATGGCAGCCTTATCAAAATAATACAGCCTCTATCTAAAAGTCTATTACAGCATATCTATCTTGTCTCTCCTATTTTATATTCTCAAGATATATGTTCAATCATTCAACAAATATTCATTGAACTAGTGTATATAAGTGCTGGGATATGATCTTAACAAATAAAACCTCAAATCTCATGGAGCTTACAGACTAACAACAGAGGAGTTTTTCTTCTTCTGGAATTATTCATATGAGAAATAGGCCTTCCAAATTGAACTACTAGAAAACTTTAGACAGAATGAGTTAGGAAGGAAAAATTGAAACAACAAAAGATATATAATCCTAACGTTTTAATTTTATTTATTTTTAAAAATATATATTTTATTGATTTCAGAGAGGCAGGGAGAGGAAGAGAAAGATAGAAACATCAATGATGAGAGAGAATCATTGATTGGCGGCCTCCTGCACACCCTTACTGGGGATCAAGCCCTCAATCCAAGCATGTGCCCTTGCCTGGAATCGAACATGGGATCTTTCAGTCTGCAGGCTGATGCTCTATCCACTGAGCCAAACTAGTAGGGCCTAACATTTTAATTTTATATTATGATATTACTGGAGGCCCGTGCGCTGGTTGGACCTTTCTTTTGGTAAGCAGATGTTGAGAGACTGTGAGGAATCTGTTGGAGGGTATTATAGCTCATAAAAGATCAGAGGGAAAGGATGGGGATTGGGAAGAAAAAGCCTTCAGACTATGATCTTGGGGAGGAAGCAGGATTGAGAACAGAGTCCAACAAAATCTTGGTCAAGCCAACTGGAAGCTCCAGAGGAAAGGGTACCTTTTAGAGAAGTCCCACATCGGGCAGAAATGGCCAGACCCTGGTACCCTAACCTTGCTCCATCATTAGTAGAGGGCTGCCTGGGAAGAGCGGGCACAGTGGCCTCTGCTAGTAAGCTGGGGTAGGGCCTGGACACACTCACACCTTACTGACAACTAATTGGGTAACAAGGCAAGTTCTTTCTTGAAGAAAGTTCTGAGCAGCACCTTGATGACTGTTGCAAGCTTCAAAAAGTAAAATAGGAACCTGGTTCTTTAGTGAGGTTTTTGTTAAAGTCAGTACAAGCTATGTCTTTATTCTTAAAATGTAAGAGGACTTGAATGTCTCTCAGCAAGCACTTTTATAGCCCAAACGGAGGTCTTGAAGAAAATGCATTTTTAACCCCTGATATAACTTTAACTTACCGAATATTTATATAGTGGGAAGAAGGTTAAAGTAATGAACTGGGTGACTATCATGATACATGTAATGGGAGTGAGGGAAATTTTTTTCAATTTAGATTTAAATTCAATATTACTTTGTATTAGTGTCAGGTGTATGGCATAGTAGTCAGGCATTCATACACTTACAAGGTGTTTCCTCCTATATTTTAAGTACACACCTGGCACCATTCATAGTTATTACAATATTTTTGACTATATATTCCTTATGTACTTTACATCCCCATGACTATTTTGTAATTACCAATCTGTACTTCTCAATTGCTTCACCTTTTTCACCCAGTTTCTCAAACCCCTCCCTTCTATGTATATCTATGAGTCTGTTTTGATTTTGTTTATTTTGTTATTTAGATTCTACATGTAAGTGAAATCACATGATATTTGTCTTTCTCTTACTGACTTATTTCACTTAGCATATTACCCTATAGGTCCTGTTACAAATGGTGAGATTTCACTCTTTTTATGACCAAGTAATATTCCATTGTATATATGTAGCACAGCTTTTTTATCCCTCATCTATTGATAGGCACTTGGATTGTTCCATAAGAAGATTTAAATTTTAAAGTCTAGTTAAACTGTAATATGCTCTTGTGGACTAACGCAGTCTTTGCATTAATTAATTAATTAATTTTAAAATAAGTTAAAAGTGCTTTTAAAAATATTCAGATTTGAAATCTAAAGAAGTCAGATATTTATACTTACAGCTTTTATTCATTCATTCCATTACTACATGACCAGGGCTGTGCTAGAGGCTACAAAATATAAGTGACTTAATTCTTTCAGGTTTACTTGTCAAGTTTTAGTTTTTCTTTTTCTTTTTTTAAAATATATTTTATTGATTTTTTACAGAGAGGAAGGGAGAGGGATAGAGATTTAGAAATATCGATGAGAGAGAAACATGGATCAGCTGCCTCCTGCACACCCCTTACTGGGGATATGCCTGCAACTAAGGTACATGCCCTTGACTAGAATCGAACCTGGGACCCTTCAGCCTGAAGACCAATGCTCTATCCACTGAGCCAAACCGGTTAGGGAAAAGTTTTAGTTTTTCATTGTCACTTCAAACCCTGTATGTACAAAACAGAAAAGTATCCTCTATTAACTAGATCTATGTCTACACCACTGCTTCCCATTGCCACATTATCCTGTGTCTTCATCTTATGCTGGTGAAAACCTAGATACCACCTGTATTTCATCTCCTTCATCCCTGTGTCCAGTCTGTTGCTCAGCAGCCTGGTCAGGACAGAATTACACTCAGATCTGCTTCCCTCCACCTGTGTTCTATGGCCCCTCTTCAGAGACAGGGCCAAACCCATGTCTCTGTCCAGAAAAACTATGGTTTATAGGAACAAAGACCATTGCACTTCGTTTTCCCATTGTATTTCACAAGGTTTAACCCTCTTTTTCATGAAGGTTTCCCATACTATGCTGATTGTCTCTCTCTATGTTCTTAAATCCAACAATCCATACTTGCAATTTACATCTAAATCACTATCTTGTTCTTTTACTTACAATTTCCTGATAATGAAATCAGAGATTTAGATAAGATTTTTAACAAAACCAATCTTCAAACTAAATCCTATGTGAACATGTAAAATTAGTCTTGGAAAGGAAATAAAATTAGAATTGTTCTGATTAAACAAGTGATGGTAGACCCCAAAAAGCTTCCTTATGCCTCTCCCCCTCTCCCCCCACACACACATACACACTTCCTAGCTACCCCTGAGGCACCTCATTTGAAGGGTACAAGAAGCTTAACTTGGGAATCACTAGTCCTAAATGCCTTTAAGGTCTCTTCCAGCTCTAAAATTTTATGGTTCATCATTTCTTAAATGTCACTTGGTCTTAACCTTTTCCTCTTGATTCTCACTGCAACATAGTTTGGGTCTTGTTAACCTCCTTCCTGGAATATTGCAAACTGGTTTCCTTATGCCTCCAGCATACTGGGTTGAATAGTGGCTCCCAAAACTCATGCCCACCTAGGGCCTCAGACCTTATTTGGAAATAGGGTTTCTATAGGTGTAGTTATTTAAGACGAAGTCACATGGAATAGATTAGGCCATAAATCCAATATGACTATTGTCCTCCTAAGAAGAGAAGAGACACAGAGGGGGCTCACCCACAGGGAGAATGCTGTGTGATAGCACAAGTGGGACTAGAGTAAAGCTGCCACCAGCCAAGGAACTCCAAGGACTGCTGGCAGCCCCCAGGCACTGGAAGAGGAAAGGATGGATCCTCCCCTAGGGACTTGGCCCACTGACTCTTTGATTTCAGATTTCTTACCTCCATAACTGTGACAGGACATATTTTTCTTATTTTAAGGCCCCAGTTCATGGTAGATTGTTATGGCAGCCCTCGTAAACTACTAATACACCAGTCTCTCTCCAACTAAAATCCATTTTACATAGTTTTCCAGATAAATATTACTTTTAAAAATACATTTTTTATTGATTTCAGAGAGGAAGAGAAATAGAAATATCAATGATGAGAGAGAATCATTGACCAGCTGCCTTCTTCATGCCCCCCACTGGAGATCGAGCCTGCAACCTGGGCATGTGCCCTGATTGGGTATTGACCTGTGACCTCCTGCTTTACAGGTTGACACTCAACCACTGAACCATACTGGCTGGGCCTGATAAATATTTCCTCATCTCTGCTCTCATCAGATTTCTTACCTACTTGTTTCATTTCAGGAATCATTAGATTTATTGAGCAACTACTATGTGAAAATCACCATGATAATGCTGAGTGTGTGGAAATGAATGACATTAACATGGCCTCTGCCTCTAGGGAACTTCAGTTTAGTAGGGAAGGCAGGTATTAACAGACTCTGTCTGATGTGTAATTTTAAACTGTGATGTAACACATAAATTAAAAGAATATGTTTCTATGAAATACAATTAGAGAGTTGAGGAAGAGGGGGTTAAGCTGATGCCTGAAGGATAATTGGGTGTCCACCTGACAAAGAATAAAAGAAAGAACTTTCCTAGTAGAGATAACATTTGAACAGGGGCCTAGGGTAGGAAAGAGCTTGGACATTTGAGGAACTGAAGTGTAAAGAAGACCACTGTGGCTGAAGACTGGTGAACAAGGAGAAAGTAACACAGATGCAGTTGGGAAAGAAAACAGACACCTGGTCATAGAGGGTCAAGTTCAGGCCTTAGAGCTTTATCTTAATAAAAGGAGAAGACATTGAAAAATTTCAAATAGGAGCATGGCATGATGCATTTAATTTTTTAAAGATATCTCTGACTGCACTCAGGAGAGGGCTGTATGAGGTCAAAACCAAAATGAAGGGATCAGTTAGGAAGTAACACAGTAGCTGTGTATGAAACTGGGATGTGAACATATTGGAGATCTATTTTTTGGTGCAGTCTACAGGACTTACTGATGAAGTGGATCTGAAGAAGAAGGATGGATTATCAACAGGTTTCTGCCTTGAGAAATTAGGTGGAAAAGATACCATTTACCAAGATGGGAAAGGCTCGGCGAATTAGTTAGTGGTACAGTCTTAGTTGCTATACAAATGGACTCAAAGTATATGACTCAAAGCATATGGAACCATTTCTCTCTCACATACTAAGTCATAGGTTGGTAGGACAGCTTTGCCATCCTAAACACAAGTTTTCTTTTTTTGGATCTAAGTTAGCTGTTCCAGCTTCAGCCCTCACAACCACATCCCAACCAGAAGAGAGTGCCATTTAATATTCAATCCTCATCCTCATCTACAGGCACCATTGAAATACCATGCCCCACTAATTCCACATTTCATCAACCATCCCATTGTTCTAGTTCCTTCTAAAGCTACGATCAAGCATCTGTTAAGTATCTAGTGTCAAACTCGGTCATTATTAAAGTCTTGCCTTCAGAGATTCTGTAGATATAGAAACTGGAGTTTGCATTGATTTCTCCTTCCTGATGTCCAGCTATGTGCTGATTTTCCAAGAACTCTGAAGCATGTGTACAGATATAAAATAAAACCCTGTCCTGATTGATTCCATTAATAATAACAACAACCTGCCTCACTACAATGCCTCTGCTCACATGCTGTAAATTGTGCCAAATTTAGTGTAAACTGTGTCAACTATATGAATCTCATTGACATTTGGAGGTATGGAGTTCCTCTCTAATTCAAATAGCCCTCTCTGTATCTTACTGAGACATGTCGATCATTCATATGATGACTGATAAATAAATGTTTGTTGTGGACCAGACATATCCTTAACCAGCATTTAATCATCTCAGTATTTGTTTTCAACACTGTAGAAGCCACTGCAGGTGCAGAGATGAGAGAAAACTTATTAAACACTGGAAAAGTGCCAAAGAAGGGTCAAGGAGTATCCTTTCCAGGAAATCCTTATGAAGCTATTCTAAAACTGTATGTTAGTTTACACTGACCGTGTTGTATGATTCACAGGAAATAGGCAGGAGACTAAGAGGGTGGTTGCTCTGTAGACTAGAATCACCTTTACCCCTGGGTTACTGGGACTCCATGTCCTGTAGAGGGCCTCACTGGCAAGGAGTCCATGGGATCTCAAGGTAATGCCCTCCAGACCCTGAGACTCAGGTGCCCTCAAGCATGCTCCCACAGCAGAACCTCAGAAGTTCATGCCCTTGGTACCCAGGACCTCAGAAGTCTATGCACTAACAAGCCCTGGTCAATTCCTGGGGCCTTGAGGGCCTCTTCTTCGGGTCACCCTTCTGAAGGCAGAACATATCACCAACATGCACATTCTTAGGCCAAAGAGCAGCCAAGACACAGCTTGGGGGAATGGAGAGGGTGGAACTTCAGTGTATCACTTGGGGTGTCCCCAGCTCCAGGAGAAAAGAAGACCCTTGAGGTATGAGATGGAGCTGGGAATGGATAAAAAAAAGTGGCCTGAAGCCCCCATTTGCACTTTTGCCTAGATCCCCAAAGACTAGGGGTGGGCCTGCTCACACTCTTATAAAAGAAGCTGAATTATAAAAGCTTCTTGTGTTTGTGCGGAGAAGTTTTGACTCTATATGACCAATTTCCTGTGGGCTTGCTGTAAGCAGGTGACAGCATGGCAGAGAGTCTATTGAGGAAAGGGCATCCTGAGAGTCACCTGTTTTGATACCTCATAATTGGTGGAGGTGGAAAGGAGACTGGCTGGTGTGGAAGTATTTCAGATGTGGATTTTGGCTAAGGGTTTAGAATTACACATTGATCTTCATGCCCAATTAGCTCTGCCCAACAAGCACGAATCTAATCAGCTGGAATGATTTTTGTGTAGTATAGTATTATTGGTATGTTTAATTGTTTTCTTAAATTTTTTAATTCAAGGTTTAGAATTTAAATTTATATTTAAACCTTTACTTTCAAAATGAATTTAAAATTTAGCCAAGATGCTTGCTTACTCTGGTATACTTGCGGGTAACATGCCATTTTTAGCCCTTAAAGAAGGCCCTTTAAGTGCCCCACAAATTAAACAACTTAAATTATTAAACTTATTATATTAAAATGCCTACCTATTTTTCTTTGTTCTTCTGCCATCCTTCTCCCCCCTCATTTCCCTTCCTCCAATGACCCCGAACAAGTGGCTAGAGTGCACATGCTAATGAGTTGCCCAGGCACTTAAGGGTTTTAATCCCAAATCATAAAGACCCTAAGAAGGACCTCAGCTGCCATCCATAAATTTTTATTTAAGAGCAAGAGAAAAGTGGAATTAATTCAGCACAGAGCCAGCACAGTGAGGGAGAAAAAAATTGAGTGTCAAATCACAATACTTAACCGGTGTCCCTTCCCTTTCTGAGCTCCTAACTTCTGCACATGCTTAATAGGTCATGTCACAGTTAATGCATCTTTCAAGGAAGAGCTTCATAAAACCCCTTAAATCCAGTTATCACAGATGATTGGGGAATGGAAACATGGAGGCAGCTCCCTACTTTCTCTAATTGGAATGGGTAATTCAGCCAGAACAGCAGTTCCATCCAGATGCTCAGGTTGGTGCAGAGTATGGAAATCTGCGTGAGGGGATTTACTCTGGATGCTGAACAAAGAAAGCCATCATTATCTGTGGTCAGGAAAAAGCATTCTAATTAGTGTTAATATCCTCCTGCTGAGCTTCCTGTCACCCGAATTTTGATCCCTGTCCTTGGGCTTTCCCAGGATCTGATGCCCTGGCTGCATATAAGCCAAGCACAGGGCACTGATAGGGCAAATGGGGAGCAGAGGCAAAAGTGTCAGCTTAAAAATGCCACCTACATGGACTTTCTGGAATGAGAGCTTTATAAAAACTTGCTCAGCAAGTGTAAGTCTAATGTATTCCATGTATAAACTCATAATAAGTAGTAATGGCATAAAAACATGAGAAGAATGTGTGGGACATTGTCTCCAAACATGTAAGGCTCGTCTACAAATGAAACGGAAACACTCGGATACCCATTCAGGTCTGAGATTTCTCAATAATAAATTTAGACTCCAGGGGAGAATAGGCACAAGTCAGAGTTTAATAAATCCCTTTTGATGTTGTCACTGACAGGAAGAAATTCCTTTTTTTTTCACTCACTGCCTGACGTCAGCGCCCTGATGGGCTGATGTGAGAGCCAAATAAATGGCCCAAAAGACAGACTAAGGAAGAGAAACTTGATATGCAAACACCACATGGAAAGGAGGAGGAGTAAAAAGAAAGATCCTAATAAACCATAAATTTTCAAGGGAACAGGCACACACTGTCTCTCAATAATTGAGAGCTTTAGTCTACCCAACTGAATCCCTCCACACAAGATTTTCTGAGTACTGGGCACATTGCCAGCCACATATTTTGTGTCGCATATGACAGTGCGGCTGATGGTCAGAATCGGGCTTAAAGAGAAGTCATGTGGGCTGTTATCTGGGAAGGGTAATCTGAGCAGAGAAAAGGAAGGCTCTCCTGCCTCCTTTTCCCTCTTCCTAAAGGAAAAATGACTGTAACTGTTGACAAGGCCAAACTGTCTGAAATGTCTAGTGATAGGGTTCAGCACATGCTACCCCAAAACATGGCACATCAGCATGTTGAATATTTTAAGCTAAAGGAGTTTGAGGAAACAGCAGAAGCAGGAAGGTCACTCTGACCCCTCTCCTTATTCTCCCCTGAAATAGGTCATAAAACCTTCAGGAGAGAAGTGCCCTCCCTAAACCCAGAGGAAGGGAGCATCCTTATCTCCAAAGACAAAGGGTCACTGAAGAAGAATCCAAACAGTCCTTACTAAATTTCCTCCAGTTTACTATTCTTACTTCAGATTCTTGGCCCCCCATTCTACCCAGTTGTCTACTTTTCATCAAACCTAGCATAAATACACTCAGGGTCAATTATTTCTGCACATTCTCATTCTTTTATGAAGACTCCCATGTCATGTAAAACTTAGCATTAAATAAAAATTTATATGCTTTTCTCCTGTTGATCTGTCTTTGCCAGTTTAATTCTCAGACCCAGTCAGAGATCCTAAGGGAGTCAAGGAAAACTTTTTTCTTTTCCTATAAGGAAAACACACCCAGAGCAAAGGACACCTTAACCAATAGGTGGAATGTTCACTTTTCAAGCTCTTTGCTCATGTAGCCTCACTATAAGTGATATTAATGAAATCCTCACTTATAGCCTCACTATAGCCTCACTATAAG
Organism: Lasiurus cinereus; assembly: GCA_011751065.1. NCBI lineage: Eukaryota > Metazoa > Chordata > Mammalia > Chiroptera > Vespertilionidae > Lasiurus > Lasiurus cinereus. Next base: position 49,000,572 of record JAAGEH010000393.1, read on the forward strand.
TGATATTAATTCAATCATATTTATTGAGAGCCCACTGTGTGCTCTCAACTGTTCTAGGCTGTAGAAATTTAAAGTAAGATTAGCAAGATCCCTTCCTATCCTCATGAAGTTTACATAATGGAAAGGAAGACAGAAAATAAACAAACCAATAAGTGAACAAATTGCTTCTGCTTATGGTGTTAAGAAGAAAGTAAAACAATAATACAAATGAGATTGGCTGGGCAAGGTATTTAAGACTGAGTGACAAATAATCAATAATCCATCCATCTCTCAGCAAATGTACATTGAGTTAATATGTTAGCTTTGGAGCATAACCACTCCAAATTTAGCAACTTAAAACATTCAACATTTCTTTAGTTCATACTCCTTTTAGATTGGGTCCAACTCGGCTCAGCTAGACTCATTCATGCATCTGTGATCCTACACTGGTCACCTAGGCAGCTGTATTTCTGGGAGTTGGCTGGTTGTCAGAGTGATAAGACTGACCAGGCCCTGTGTCTCTCCAGCAGGCCAGCCTGAATTCATTCCCATGGAGACTCTGCAGGGCACAAGAAGGAACACAAAAGTGTGCAAGGCCGAAACCGGTTTGGCTCAGTGGATAGAGCGTCGGCCTGCAGACTGAAGGGTCCCAGGTTCTATTCCAGTCAAGGGCATGTACCTTGGTTGTGGGCACACCCCCAGTAGGAAGTGTGCAGGAGGCGGCTGATCAATGTCTCTCTCTCATCGATGTTTCTAACTCTCTATCCCTCTCTCTTCCTCTCTGTAAGAAATCAATAAAATATATATTTTTTTAAAAAGTGTGCAAGGCCTCTGTGAAGTCCTGTCCCACCACTGACACTATATAGCTTCTACCACATTTTGGCAAAGCAAATCTCAAGGCCAGGAACTGCAAACTTGCTTGTGTTACAAAGAGCAAGGATAAAAGAAGGAGAGGAATCACTGTGTTTTTGCCATCTAATATAGGTGCTAGGGATGAGCGAGGCTACTGAGAATACAGTGGTGAAGAAAAAAGGCATGACCCCTGTCTTCTTGGAGCTTACAGCCTTTATATGTCTAGGACCTGTGCTACTGGGGGAAATGCCAACCTACAGCTCCAAGACAATGGATATACAATGGTTGTTTACCTGTGAAACCTGAATGTTGATTTCATTAATTGGTACTTGGCACCTGAGACTGGGGATTCTGCCTGCCCAACATGGGACCTATTAACATGCCTTATTGGTGAGTAGAACTAATTACTGAAATTGGATTCTAACCAAATCATACTCAGTCGCTTCGCTAAAGAGTGCCAATCCTATTGAGCAAAGGACAACCACAACTCTGACAAAATCTTATTTTCTTTTAAGACAAAGTCATTTGCTCATTTGTTCATTGCCTCACACTCCCTATTGCATCTGGTGCCCCTGGACGAGAATTATTTGTTCAGAAGGTGACCTTCGCCACTATGGCTTTCTCCTAGAAAATGGCTTCCAACCAACATGCGGCAAGCTGAGGGCCAGGAGGCCCAGCCAAGGCCTGTTGGTTGTCCACCTTCCAGATGTCAAAGCTCAGAAACAGAAGGTGATTGTCTCCAAATGGCCTCATCCTTTGTCACCACAGGGGAGCAGCCATGTGGTAGACACGGCAGGTTCTGCTCTGCCAAGGCCATGCAGAGCTGGCCATGAGGCCAAAATTCGGAAGAGAAATTTGTCAAATACTGGCAGAAAGGCTAAGCAAAGCTTTTCATGCACTTTGTCTCAATTTATCTTCCTGGAAAATGGAACTGATATCACTTATTCCCAGATTTTTCAGCCTACATGCCTTCTGTTGGTCAACAAACCTTTGTGAAGCACTATATTAGAGTTAGAAGAATAAATAAGACCTAGTCTCTGTCCTCAAGGCACTTGTTGGCTTGTAAAGGGTACAGTGAAGCTACTTAAGGATTGTACTGTAATTATAAAATGGGGTGTTTTTTGGGGGGTATCACAGAAAAAGCAGGCTTTATTTTTTTTTAATGCATATTGCTAATTATGATATTAATATTTTCTGTGACTAAAAGGAAAGACCTTTTTGAACTGCAGATATTAATGTTGCTATGGTCATCTTTTTATGTCAAAATTCTTCAGCCAGTGGATTAAAAATTTTGGAAGTGTCCCAACTGTACACAGTTAGTCCTTCAGAACCTGAAGAGGCAAAGGTTTTATGCTACAAAATGGAAATCTCATGGCTGAGTGAGGTTGTATTCATCCCATGCAAGAGAGAGGAGAAATGAAGGCAGGCCAGTCTCTGTCTGCTCTGAGGCTTCACCCTGTACCCTATTGGAGGGACAGCCCACGATTTCATTTCCATGCCCTTGTGTGGGCTATTTCCACTTCCTCTCTGCATATCCAGGTTTCTGCTTTGCTTTTAAACTTAGCTGAGAAGATCCTTTTCCATGAAGCTGTACCTGGTGGCCACAGATCTCCAAAAGTTCCACAGCATTTATTTGAAACTTTTGATGGCATTTTCAATCTGTTTTAGCCCAGTGCCCAACACAATCCCAGATGCATAACAGATTCTCAGCAAATATTTGTCAAAAATTAAAGAGAGAACCCCAGCCAGTTTGGCTCAGCAGATAGAGCATCAGTCCGTGGAATGAAGGGTTCATTCTGATCAAGGGAATGTACCTTGGTTGCAGGATCCCCAGCCCTGGTTAGGTCCATGCAGGAGGCAATCAATCAATGTGTCTCTTTCACATCAGTGTTTTTCTCTGTCTCTCCCTCTCTCTCTCCTTTCCACTCTCTCTAAAAATCAATGGAGCCGAGACCTGCTTGGCTCAGTGGACAGAGTGTTGGCCTGCGGACTGAAAGGTCCCAGGTTCGATTCCGGTCAAGGGCATGTACATTGGTTGTGGGTGCATCCCCAGTAGGGGGCTGTGCAGGAGGCGGCTGATCAATGTCTCTCTCTCATGGATGTTTCTAACTTTCTATCCCTCTCCCTTCCTCTTTGTGAAAAATCAATAAAATATATTTAAAAATAAAAATAAAAAATAAAAATCAATGGAAAAATATCTTGGGGGAGGATTGACAAAAGAAATACCAAAACAATGAAAGGGGGAGAAAAGAAGAAAGGAGATTAAAAAAAGAAAAAGATCAGAGGGAGAAAACAAACCAACTATTCAGTGCAAGAAAAGGGCAAGTACTAGCCCAAAAGAAGAGCAGAAGCAGCAGACAAACTATTTTAGGGACACACCAAATCCCATCTCTAGTGGCTTTGTGGTCCTGTGTAAAATCTGAGATCTGACCATGCAAAGAGAAACTTCAGGTTCTCTCTTTTGTCCTGAAATGTGTGGTGACCCAGGGACTGAGGCCAATGGGAAATGCCACTGACACAAAAGAATCCGTCTTAAACAGCTGTAAACTGAACATCAAGGCTACCAGCCCCATGAGTATCCCGGTTTAATTCCAGACAGTACCTGGGCTTGTTAGTTTCAAAATAATAGGGATTTGGGTCCTCAATTGCAGCAGCATTTCCTCTGGGTCATAAAACATGATGATTTCAGGTCATCCCCAGAGCCAAGTCAGGAAAAGGACAGAGGGGACACTACAATGTGGAAGCTGAGAGTCTTCTGCCGAGACCCATTTTATCCCCATAGCAGCTTTTTCTGCACCTCCTTTGAGCAATGATGCACTACAAAATAACTGTTAGGGTCAGAGTAAAGGAGAAGTGGCAGCCTCACTCAATACACAGGAGAATTGTCACCCTAGTGGCCCCGGGCCTCGTTGCTCTGTTAATCATTAAATCAAGGCTTCCACTTCCTGCCGTCTTTAGGTTAAGTCCCTACGTCCTGATAGCACTTTTCAGGTGCCAAAAGCATGCCTATAGTGTCTGCATCTGATCTGCAAAAATCACAACCTGGTTTCGCAGAGAAAGCTGGTAGTGTTGGTTTCATTTTACAGATGGGGAACTGGAAGGCTGAGAGGTTAAATAATGATGCAAGGTCAAGCAAGCAAGTATGTGGGACAAGAAATGGGACCAGAACCTTCAGGACATGGTTTCTGAAGCTCTATGTCCCATCCATCCTTCCCTCCCAACACCCTCTCCTTCCCTGTGCTCCCACAGTGCCTAAGATTACCTCAATGAAAGGTTACCCATCCTGGTTTTACTCCCAACTTATGGCAAGCATCTGACTCATAAAAAGCAGTCATTAAATATTTGTCTAACTAAATTGTACTAAATCTGAGACTTCTGACTCCAAACTCATAGCACTAGAATTCATTTTTGACTAAAAGTGCAATTCATGGTGGAATACCAACACACCTATAATAATAAAAGAGTAGTATGCTAATTAGGCTGGACATCCTTCCGAATGTCATTCTGGATGTCCTTCCTGATGAAGCCAGGTCAGAGGGAAGCCGGCCCCAGTTCCAGGTGCTGGAGGGAAGCTGGTGCCAGCAGCCAGGGGGAAGAAAGGTTTCCTCTAGCATGAATTTTCATGCATTGGGTCTTTAGTATGTAATAAAGAAGAAAAAAAAAGGGAAAAAAAGTGCAATTCACTGGCTGCAAAAAGAACTACATATTCATTGACTTCAAAAATAATGACAGATATAAAAAATAGACTAATCTCATGACTCAGAGATAATTACAAGTTATGTTTTTATTTCCTTCAGCTTTTCTTCCCATGAACAAATGTATTTTATAGATTGAGATTATTAAAAAATTAACTCTGAATTGTAAAATGTTTTCCTCATTATCATATTTTTTAGGAACTATGCATTTCCAACAGTTCTTGGCACTTTTATTTCCATATTAAAATATATCCTAATATTATAATATTCAAACATATAAGTATCTGAATTTATTTAACCTTTCTTACTATTGATTACTTTCTGATCTTTTAATTATTATTTATAATTCTAAGATGAGCATAATTATGAATGAATCTCTGTTCAAATTTATGACTACTTCTTTAGATAAAGTTCTAAAAGTAAAATTACTTTTTAAAAGTCCTTTACAAATTATTGTGAAATTAATTCATTTTCAGAAAGAGCACAGCCTGAGGTTCTTTAAAGTGGCATCAGACAATTAGAAATAAAGTACTTAAAGATTAGGAATTCTATATCAGAAACCAAATTACTGTATGAATAAGGACATGAAGGTCCATGAATGGTTTGTCCAAAGCCATCTGATATTGGGTTAACATCTTTGAGAGAAAATCATCAAACAGGTTCAGGGAAATTTACATTCTTAAGGTATTGGTAAAGTCACAAAATACAAAGGAAATCAGTTTAAAACATTGACCATGCCCAACTGGCCAAGGGCAGAGCTCATTCAACAAATGAGCTATGCAGCCCACTACCGTAATTGGATCTTCCTGTCTCTGACTAACTCTCCAGGAAGCCTGCCTAGTATCCTAATATTCCCACTCTGACTCCTGGCCAGATTGTTAGTAAACAGTTTAAGTCAAGAAGCCTTAACTAAGCACCTACTAAGTGCCAGCCACTGTGGTAAGTACTGAGTGGTGAACAAGAGTTTATAAGCTAATGTCAGAAAACAGACTGTAAACATAAATTTAAAAAGTTCAGATACTAATAAATGACATGAGTATAGCAGTGGGTGATAGAGAGTGCTGCTGAATTTAGAGTGGTCAAGGATGGCTTTTCTGAGAGGTGAAATTTAAGTTAAAACCCGGATGATGACGAGGAATAGTTATTGAAAGATGTGAAAGAAAGCAATCTTATTCAACAGCTCCAAGCCAGGAGCAAATGGCCTGGTCAAGGGACAGAAAGAAACCAGCACAGACAGAACAGGGGAGAGTGAGGCAGAGGCTTTCTCAAGGGAGGCCTTTGGATTTTACCCTGAGTGCAATGGAAAGCCATCGAAGGCTCTAAGCCCAGGAGCTATGTGCCATGATTTCTGCTTTCTGACTGTTAAGATCACCTGTGGAGAAGATGCAGCTACCTAAGACAGGGAGTCTGAAAGTCGAGCCCCAAGGACTCTGCAATGAGAATTTCTTGTTGGGAGGAACAAGGAATAAAAGAGACTGCTGTGTGCCCCATTTATGTAGGAGGAGAACCAAGGCAGTGTGGTTTCCAGAAGCTCTGAGAAGAAAATGTGTAAAGAGGAAGAGTGTCCTTTCTGCACTGCCCTGTGCAGCATTGTTCTTGGTTCCCACATCATTTAAAGGGAAATTTTTCACAATGTCCAGAGCCCTTGATGTCCTGAAAATGAAGGAGGGGCATGTCCTCAAATTTCTTGTAGCTGGAACACACCAACCTTGACTTTCAGATAGAAGAGTATATCTACAAATAAAGAGGGATGGCATCTACATCATAAATCTGAAGTGAACCTGGGAGGAGCTCCTGCCTTGTTGCCTCCCAAAACCCTGCTGATGTCAGTGTCATATCGTCCAGGACACTGGCCAGCGAGCTGTGCTGAAGTTGGTTGCTGCCACAGGAGCCACTCCTATTGTTGCCGCTTCACTCCTGGAACCTTCACTAACCATATCCAGGCAGCCTTCCAAGAATCAAAACTCCTGGTAGTTATGATCCCAAAGCTGACCACCAGTCTTTCACAGAGGTGTCTTCTGCTAACCTGCCAACCACTGCTCTGTGTAACACAGACTCTCCTCTGGCTACATGGACATTGCCAGCCCTTGCAACAGCAAGGGGGCTCACTCAGTGAGCTGGACCAAGAAGTACTATGTATGTGTGACACCATCTCCCGTGAACAGCTCTGGAAGGTCAGGCCTGTTCTCTACTCCTACAGAGCCCTAAAGAGGTTGAAAAGGAAGAGCAAGGGCTGTGACCAAGGAGGAATCTCAGGGTGAATGGACTGCTCCAGCTGCCAAGTTCACTGCTGCACAACCTAAGGTTGCCAACTGGTCTGAAGGTGTAGGTGCCCTCTGTGCCTGTCCAGCCATTTCCTACTGAAGCCTGGAACCTCAGCAGCCACTGAAGACCAGTCTGCAGTCCCCACTGCTCAGGCCACAGAATGGGTAGGCACACCCACTGAGTGGTCTTAAGCTCTTCTTCCATTAACTCTTAAACAAAATGGAAATAAGACTGATGGAAAAGAAACAGCTTCTAAAATAAATAAATAAATAAATAAATAAATAAATAAATAAATAAATAAATGGAGGAATGTGACCAATGGCATCCAATGCAGCTGACAGGAAGGACAAGGTAAGGACATTGGCCACTGGCTTTGACAAGGAGGTTCATTGAAGTGGTTGCTATGAAAAGCCTGGAGTGGATTAAAGAAAGAAAGGGAGGTGGGGAGTTGGGGCTAACAAAGTAGAGCCACCTCTTTCAAGGAGTTGTAGAAGAACAGACAAAGGAAGTGTGGTGAAGGGAGGTTTGGGAGCAGTGCTGGCCAATAGAACTTTTCTGGTATCATGGGGAAGTGCTACATCTGCTACTGAGCACTTCAGAGTGGCTGATGGAGCTGAGGAACTAAATTTTACATTTTAATTAAGTTAATTAATATGTATTTAAATATCTACATGGAACTAAAGTCTACTTTGGGACAACACAGTTTGTAGTCGTGTTCCTTTAAGAAGTGGTATTAAAATGCACATGTATGTCAATAGAAATTATTACACACATTGGTACCTGAATAACTGGATTCTGAGTAGTGTCCCACAGTCCTTAAATCTGTGGGCATTTGACTCATCGCTTGTCTTTTACAATAAGAAAAAAAATCCATTTCTTATGGTGAATTCTATGACCCATTATAGTTCCAGGTGAGTTACTTTAACCTCTGTGTGACTCAGTCTCTCCATTTAGGACTAAGATTTGAAATTAAGATAATTCAGTTCCCGTTTTCTAAGGAAAAAGGCAGGTGAAGTCCTTGGTAGATCTAATTCGAATGGCAGTATGATAAGCAATTAATAGCACAGGCTTTGGATATAGCAAGCCATAAAAGCTCCAGTCCCAGCTCTACTATTAAATCTCAAGTGAATTACATGAACTTCTCAGGGTTTCATTTTCTACATCTATACAACGAGAATAATAAGGGTCTAGAGGTGGTGAGACTCCAATGAGATTGTCTGGGCACAGTGCCTGCCTGCATGCAGTGGGCATACAATAAATGTTACCTGACCCTGAAGCACTGACATGCCCCAGTCTAGCTCTGGTTTAAGTAAGTGAATGTCTCTGTGCATTTGTTTATCATCTGAAACACAGGTACACTTGTATAATATCAGGATGGCTCAATTTCCTAAACCAGGGATCCAGGATTAAGGAAGAGCTTCTCTAATTTGCAACAGATGGCTCCTTCCTGGAGGTGGGTGCAGAGGCTGGCAGGTTTGGAGGACTTCTCCAATAAGCATTACCCAGGACATGAGTTATTTTTCCCAGGCCCCTTTCTACCAGTGCTGCCCACTTAACCCAAGAGACTTACTGATAATTCTGAGCCCGGCTGCCAGGCCAGCAGTCATCTGTTTAGAACTTCAAATGAGTGCCCCAGACCCGCCTACTTTCTCCACATAGTGCTGCAAGATAAGTCTCCCCTGGCTCCTGATAAAGGCTTTGAAGAACATCTTGTCTGTTAACAAACAGCTTTTGATGATGCCTGAGTTTGATCTTTATTTTGTTCTTATTCATCAGACTTCTTTAAATGGGTTCTTTCACACTCCTCCTATTAGCCTAAAGGAAACCCCATGGAACAATGGGCCCACTTGTCCTTGGGTGCAGGGAGTGCGTTGTCTAAAGACCACATGGGCCTCCTGTGGGGCTGTGAGTGGAGCAAAGGATTGGTGATGCTGCCAGCACCAGTGGAAAATGGATTAAGAGCTTCAAAAGTCACATAGTATGGAAAAGCAGAAACACTGCACATAGCCCTCTGGCCAGGAGGACAATCTGCATTCACTTTCAGATAAACCTTATTTTCCTCAGACACAGACAGCTTCCTCCTGGGAAAATCAAGGGTCTAGGCCACCAAAGCTAGCCTCCCACTGCAAAGATAAGAAGCCAGCCAGTGTGATTTAGAGGGGTGGAGAATATACTACTCTCAAAGCTGGTGTGTTTCTGGATTATTCTGTTAGACATTTTTGTTAGTGGGCAATTGTTATTCTCTACCTAGAGGAACTGTGGCTTCCTCTCCCACCTTAGCAGCTAATGCACAGCACAGGCTGGCTCCTTGGATCCATCCCTTTGGACACTGATTGGCCCAGTGGGAAACACTCAACTCAGGCAGGTACAACCGAAAGAGGAGAATATCTTCATCTCGTTCAACCTTCAAAGATCAAGAAGCCAGGGTCTAATTTAGCTGATACCTGGAGGGAGTTGGGAATGAAGAAGCACACAGACCTAAGAACACAATGTGAGCCTCTGACTGCAGCCATGGCTACATACCTGGAGTTTTACCTACCCCTTCGGCCTTCATAGTTGTGTCAGCTAATAAATGACCTTTTTACTTACACTAGTTTGAATTTGTGTCCTGACACTTGCAACTGACATCCAAAAGCTACAATAATAACACCCAAGTTTCCCTAAGAATTTATATACAGAGATACACAAGGTGAAAGCAATGTGTTAGAAATATTTGTTTGACAGTAGGCTTTTTTTTAAATATATTTTATTGATTTAAAAAAAAAATTTTTTTTTAGAGAGAGAGAGGAAGGGAGAGGAATAGAGAGCCAGAAACACTGATGAGAAAGAAACATCGATCAGCTGCCTCCTGCACGCCCCCAACTGGGGATGTCTCTGCAACCAATGTACATGCCCTGGACTGGAATCAAACCCTGGACCCTTCAATCCACAGGCCGGCACTCTATCCACTAAACCAAACCGGTTAGGGCTTGACAGTGGTTTTTAAGGTAGAGTCTAGGCACCAGGTTGCCAGTCTGTTGCCATAATCTAGCCATCTGGATTTTTTATTTCAAGTGGTAGAAGTAAACTCTAAGTGATTAGGTAAAAACGGAGTTTATGTGAAGGTTATGGGAGACTCAGGCCCTATAATCTGGCCAAGCCATTTTTAATAAGTAGATAACCTCAATCACAAAGATCATTTTGTTCTTGAAAATTTCCAAATCCCTATTACTTGAATGGGTATAAAATATTTTTTGAACAAAATACTGTCTATGGACATATTCGTGACAGAAATCATACTGAATAACTATTTCTACCAAATAAGCTACAAGAACCACATCACTTTACTCATGTACCATAAATATAAGACGAAGTAGAACTGCTAAGAAGACTAGAGAATCACCCCTGAAGTTAAACTTCTAGTAATAATGCCCACTTCATCGCAGAGCTAGTCTGATACCATCAAGCACCAGGCATCTCAACTTGCATTGCCATTCTGTGCTAGTACTGAGCAACCTTTGAGTCTAGAATTCAGTCTCCACTGTCGACAGCCCTATTGTGACTTCTGAACCAACTCATGTGGCATTGGTTTGTGCCACTGCTACTGTCATGGTATTCTCCCCTCACTAGCTCCTGAGGCAAAGCCTTCCCTAATATGCTGATCAGTGAACTGTTATGGACAGAATTGTGCTCTCCCTAAAATTCTTATGCTTAAGCCTAACCCTCTAAGTGACTGTATTTGGAGATAGGGCCTTTAAACATGTAATTAAAGTTAAATGAGTTTATAAGGGTGGGACCCTAAACTGGTGTACTTATCAGAAGAGGCAGAGACAGCAAAGATGAGTGTGCATAGAGGAAAGACCATATGAAGACACAGTAAGAAGGTGTCTGTCTGCAAGCTGAGGAGAGAGGCCTTAGGAGAAACCAAATCTGCCAACATGGTGATTTTCGACTTCCATTCTCCAGAATTATGAGAAAGATGTTTCTGTCATTAAATAACTCAGTCTGTGGTATTTTGTTATGACAGTCTTGGCAAATGAATATTGTCTATCCATATGCCTTTCCCTAGATGCAAGGCAGTCTGGGAAGTGGCAGATAGTAAGTAGCACTAAAGATAAACTCAAAACACCTCACAAATGAAGATGAAAGAAGATTTGATAACTATTTATAAGTGGGGATAAAAGCAGAGAGTGGCCGAACTGGTTTGGTTCAGTGGATAGAGTGTCGGCCTGTGGACTGAAGGGTCCCAGGTTCAATTCCTGGCAAGGGCATGTACATTGCTTGTGAGCACATCCCCAGCGGGGGCGTGCAGGAGGCGGCTGATTGATGTCTCTCTCTCATCGATGTTTCTGGCTTTCTATCCCTCTCCCTTCCTCTCTGTGAAAAATCAATAAAATATATTTTTTTAAAAAAGGCAGACAGTGAATCAGAAAGATCTCTCAGATTTAGAACTCAAAGGCTAGAAAACTGAGAATGATAGGGTCAACTTGGCTGGGCTATGGCAACCACATATTTGTTCAAACATTATTCTGGATGTTTCTGGGAGGATACTTTTGGAATCAGATTTACATTTAATGAGTAGATTGTGACTAAAGGAGATTGCTCTCCCCAGTGTATTTGGGTCTCATCCAATCAGTTAAAGGCCTAAATTGAACGAAGATGTATATGAGAGCACACACTCTAGTATCACACACACACACACACACACACACACACACACACACGCTAGCAAGAAGAAATTCTGCCAGCAGATGGCATTCCAATTTGGACCACAGCATTAGCTCTTCTTTGGGTCTCCAGCCTACTGACCTACCTTCAGACTTTGAACTTGCCAGGCTCTATAAATGTGTGAACAAATTCTTAAAATAAATCTCTTTCTACATATATACCACATCCTACAAGTTCTGTTTCTCTGTATAGCTGACCAGAGTGGTTTCTGTTATTTGCATCAGGAACCCTTACCTGTGTATTTTGAAAAAGGCCTGCTTATGGAACTTTAGTATATTTCTCATTTTAAGAATTACTTTTCTAAATTAATTGCCTACCTGGTTCATTCCTTATGTATTTCTCTCTAAAAGTGTTCTGGAGAAATCCAGTTAATACACCTACTAATATAACTTGCCCAACTTGTAAATAAGTGTTCCAAACTCTGGGTTATGATTAATGACAATACCTTCTGTTTCTATCATACTTTTAAAAAAATTGTGGTTATGAAACACTCAACATAAAATTAAGTATACAGTTCAATAATGTTGATCTGTTCAGATATGAAAGAGATCTCCAAAACTTTTTCATCTTAAAAATCTGAAACTTTCGAAGGGAATCCAAGATGACGGCATAGGTAAACACCTACACTGCTGCCTTGCACAACAATTTCAAAACTACAACTAAAAGACAGAACGGACATCATCCAGAACCACAGGAAAGCTGGCTGAGTGGAAGTTCTACAACTAGAGGGAAAGAGAGGGGCTCACGGAGACCCAGAGGAGCTGCAAAAAGCTGAGGTACGGAGACGCGCACGAGGAGAGAGCGGGTGCCGGAGTACCTGGCTGGCTTACTCTGGTGGGAGGGAAACGGAGACTCTCAAAGGCATTGAACCCCTTATCCTACGACACTAAACCCCAGATCCAGCCGAAACTCATACAGGGGGAGTTTGGACTGTGAAAAGGGAGGAGTGCACGGAAATTTAGGGGAGTCGCAAAAGATCAAAGGCCTGGTGGCACGCACGGCACTGTGCGCAGGACAGACTGCTGATTGTGCCGCTGGCTTTCGCGAGTGGGCAGGAGACAGACCCTCCCAACTGTGCCACTTCTAACTTCACTAAACCCCTGTTTCGGAGGAAACCCTGAAGGCCTAGACTCGTGTGGTCCTGGTGCGCAGTGGAGCCCGAAAGGCAGCGGTTAGAGGCACTGCGGGCAGATGCACAAGGACCGCTCCAGCCATTACCCAGTCACGTGAGACTCAGAGGCCGTGGAGGGCGGGGCCGACTGGAAGGCAAGGCGGTCCCTTAAGCCCTGAGACTCCACCCCTCCCAAGCTCAGCAGAGGCTTCTGCAGCTTTGCACGTCTGGTATCATAAGGCTGAATCCAACACAGAAGTTTCCCTGGCATAGTGAAAATGCCGAGACAAGGGAAGGGATTACAAACAAAAGAAATGGAGGGGAAAAAACGACTGGATATAGAGTTCAAAACCACGCTTATAAGGTTTTTCAAGAATATGCTAGAAAAGTTGGATAAATTTAGTGAGACCCAAGAGGAGATGAAAAAGGACCAACTAGAGATGCAAAAGATTCAACTAGAAATGGAAAAGGTCCAACTAAAGAGGAAAAAAGACCAACTAGAAATTAAACATACACTGACTGAAATAAAAACTATTATACAGAGTCCTAACAGCAGACTAGAGAAAGGCAAGGATCAAGTCAAAAATTTGAAATATAAAGAAGCAGAAAACATTCAACTGGAAAAGCAAGAAGAGAAAATAATCCAAAAATGTGAAGATAATGTAAGGAGCCTCTGGGACAGCTTCAAGCGTACCAACATCAGAATTGTGGGGGTGCCAGAAGAAGAGAGAGAGCAAGATACTGAAAACCTATTTAAAGAAATAATGACTGAAAACTTCCCACATCTGGTAAAAGAAATAGACTTACAAGTCCAGGAAGCACACAGAACCCCAAATAAAAGGAATCCAAAGAGGACCACACCAAGACACATCATAATTAAAATACCAAGAGCAAAAGACAAAGAGAGAATATTAAAAGCAGCAAGAGAAAAACAGTTCATTACCTACAAGGGAGCACCCATACGACTGTCAGCTGATTTCTCAACAGAAACGATGCAGGCCAGACGGGAGTGGCAAGAAATATTCAACGTGATGAACAGCAAGAACCTACAACCAGGAGTGATCTATCCAGCAAAGCTATCATTCAGAATTGAAGGGCAGATGGGGAGCTTCACAGAGAAGAAAGAGCTAAAGGAGTTCATCGACTCCAAACCAGTATTATATGAAATGCTGAAAGGTACTCTTTTAGAAGAGGAAGAAGAAAAAGGTAAAAGACAAAAAATTATGAACAACAAATACATATCTATCAACAAGTGAATCTAAAACTTAAGTGAATTAAAAATTTGATCAACAGAATAAACTGGTGAATATAATAGAATCAGGAGCACAGAAAGGGAGTAGACTGATAATTCTCAGGAGGACAAAAATCATAAAGCATCAAACAGACTGTGAAATTACAGCAGAAAGATTAAAGTTATGTGAGGTAGATAAGTGATCAATCAAAGGACTTGTATGCATGCATATAAGCATAACCAATGATCACAGACACTGGGGGGTCGGGGTATGCCTGGGAGCGAGGGGGGGCAATGGGAAGATATGTATAAAAAATTAATTTAAAAAATTGAAAAAAAATCTGAAACTTTCTACCAACTGAACAACTCCCCTTTATTCCTCCCTCAGCCCCTGGTAAACCACCATTCTATTTTCTGTTTCTATGAATTTTACTGCTTTAGTTACCTCATATAAGTGGAATTACATACATTTGTCTTTTCCTGACTGGCTTATTTCACACAGCATACCTTCAAGGTTCGCTCATGCTATGGCATGCTGTAGCATGTGATAGGACTACCTTCTTTTTAAGGCTGAATAATGTTCTATTTTATGTATATACATTTTGTTTATCCATTCATTCATCAGTGGACATTTGGGTTACTTCTACCTCTTTTGGCTATTGTGAACAATACTTTCATGAACATAGGTATGCAAATATCTCTTCAAGCCCTTGCTTTCCATTTTTAAAAATATTTTTATTGATTTCAGAGAGGAAAGGAAAGGGAGAGAGAGATAGAAACATCAATGATGAGAGATAATCATTGATTGGCTGCCTCCTGCACACCCCCAACTGGGTATCGAGCCCACAACCCAGACATGTGCCCTTGACTGGAATCAAAACTGGGACCCTTCAGTCCACAGTCTGACACTTTATCCACTGAGCTAAACTGGCTAATGCCAATTTTTTGATAAATACCCAAGAGTGGGATTGGTGGCTCATATGATAGTTGTTGGGTTTTTTTTAATCTTTATATATCCCTTTTCCCCCAACCACATCACCCTACTCTACCCAGTTCCCACACTGTCCCGGGCCTTCACCACCCTATTGTCTGTGTCCATAGGTAATGTATATATGCATATAAGTTATTTGGTTAATTTTTTCCTGTCCCTCCTCCCTGCTTCCCTCTGAGATTCATCAGTCTGTTCCATGTTTTTATGCCTCTGGTTCCATTTTATTCCTCAATTTATTTTGTTCATTAGATTCTTTGTTTATTTTGATTTTTAGATTTGGTTGTTTATAGATATATATTTATTGTCATTTTACTGTTCATATTTTTCTTTCTTCTTCTCCTTCTCCTTCTCCTTCTCCTTCTCCTTCTCCTTCTTCTTCTACACTTCATATAATACTGGTTTAGTGGTAAAATATTCTTTTGCTTTTTCTTGTCTTTGAAGATCTTTATCTGACCTTCAATTCTAAATTATAACTTTGCTGGGTAGAGTAATCTTGGTTGTAGGTCCTTTCTATTCATCACTTTGAATATTTCTTGCCTCTCCCTCCTAGTTTACAAAGTTTCTGTTGAGAAATCAACTGACAGTCGTCCTGTGGGTGCTCCCTTTTAGGTAACTAATTGCTATTCTTTTGCTACTTTTAAGATTCTATCTTTGTCTTTAACTCTTGGCATTTTAATTATGATGTATCGTGGTGTGGAATTCTTTGGTTCCTCTTGTTTGGGACTCTATGCTTCCTTAATTTGTAAATCCATTTCTTTCACCAGGTAGGGGATGTTTTCTGTCATTATTCCTTCAAATGGGTTTTCAATTTCTTGCTCTTTCTCACTCCTTCTGGCACCCCCATAATGCAAACATTGGTATGCTGAAAGTTGTCCCAGATGCTCCTTATACTATCTTCATATTTTTTTCATTCTTTTTTCTGTTCCTATTGGATATTGTTTGCTTTCTCATATTCCAAATCATTGGTTTCATTTTCAGAATCCTCTACTCTACTGTTGAATCCCTGTAAATTATTCTTTATTTTAGTTGGTATAAGCTTAATTTCATGTCTTTGACATTGTCACTAAGATCCTTCCAAGTCTTATTGGTCCCTTGAAGCGCTCAGTAAGATCCTTGAGTAATCTTATAACCATTGTTTTGAACTCTGTATCCAGTAGTTTGCTTGCTTCCATTTCTTTCATTTGTGACATCTTTCCTTGTCTCCTCATTTTGGCTGCTTCCCTGTGTTTGTTTTTATGTATTAGGAAGAGCTGCTATGTCTTCTGGGGTTGGTAGAGTGGCCTTGTGTAGTAGGTTTCCTATAGGGTCCTGTGGTTTGGCCTCCCAAGTCACCAGAGCTGTGCACTCTATGTGTACCTCTGTGTGGGCTATGTGCACAATCTTGTGTAATTGAGCCTTGATTGCTATTGTTGTCACTGGGAGAAATTGACCTCCAGGACAATTGGCTGTGAGGACCAGCAGCTACTATAGTGGAGAGGACTTGCTTCAGTGGGGGCTTTGGTGCTCACTGAGTCTGGTTCTTGAATGTGTCACTTGTGAATGTGTAGAGTTGTAATATGCTATGGTCTGAAGCTGTCCACTGCATGCACTGCCTGTGGGGTCTTCTGGAAGGTGCAAAATCAGCCACTGCCTGGGGCCACACAGCAGAGCTACAGAGAGATTTGCAGGTGGATGCTACTTGTATTGGACTTGTGAAATATCCAGACAAGGCCCAGCTGTGAATCAGGTCATGTTGGTGCTAGTGCCAGGTCTTGGGCCTTTTATTGATAGATTTGGGGCATGTTAATGCCAATTGCTTCTTGTTTGAGAGATTTTAGTGAAGTCTGAAGCTTGAGCCAGGATAGGCCATTCATATGGAAAAACTGTTGCAAACAGTTTGAGTGGGGCTGCAAATTGGATGGGGTGGGTTCTCAGGGAATCATCAGGGCTGAGCAAACAGTGTGAGCCATGCTGATGGAAACTTAATTATGGCTGTCAGTCTGCTCTGGGACAAGGGAGGTCCCAGCACAGAAAAATGACCACCCTGTGAGCATCCTGTCAGGGAAAAAGCCAACACTGAGTTCCTTCCCCAACAACAGAAAATCCATTCCCTTTCCATATGTTCCTGGTTCACTGCCCCTCCCCCCCACCCTCAAGCCATTGCCTTAGTGCTGGAACTCAGAGTAAACAAGACCTTGTAAGTTCATGTGCCAGCCCTTGAAGAGGAACTGCATGGGACCCCAACAACCTCCATGTCATTGAGACACAATCCCCACTGATTTTTACAGCCTGAAATTACAGGGACTTCTCTTTCCAGCTCTGGAACCCTGGGCTTGGTGTCTAGGTAGGGCTGGGAACTCCTGCTTCTCACAGGAGGCCTCTGCAGCAGAGCTATCCTTTCCAATTTAAAAAAAAAATTACATATGGGTGTTGGACCAGCCAATTCCACACCTCTGCTCCCTCTGCCAGTCTGAATGTGTTTTCTTCTTCTCTAGTTGTAGGACTTCCATTCAGCCAGATTTCAGGCAGTTCTGAATAATGGTTGTTTTGTATTTTAGTTGTAATCTTGATGTGTTTGTGGGAGGCAGCAAGGACCAGTGTTTACCTAAGCTGCCATCCTGGTTCCTCCAGAGCTTGTTTTGTAATCTGATAGTTCTATTTTTAATTGTTTGAGAAACCCCATCTGTCTTTTATAGTTGTTTCACCATTTTATCTACTATCTTTTTAACTTCTCAGAGCACTTTTATGTTTATAATTTTGTCCTCACAACTCTATGAGGTAGGTAGAATATGGATTATTATTCCCATCTGATAGATGAGGTAGTTGAGGCATAACAAAGTTAAGTGGCTTACATAATATAACAGTTATTTCATGATAATTGGCTCCTAGTCCAGTGCACTTTCAGTTGACCAGAGACACTCAATCAGAGGAGAACGGTAGATATGTCCCCCTATGGATGCTGAATCTAAGGAAAGATTTTTTTCAAATGGAATCCCTGCCTAAGTCCTTTTCATGAGAGATATTACTGATGGGCAAATATTGTGCATGAGGACGGTATAGAAGTGGGGGGACATGCAGAGCCATTGTTGCAGATAACACTGTCTTTTCATGACTCTGCCTTGTTTGTGCATGTTTATTTTTCTCCTAAATGCTCCTCTGAAAAAAATATATCTTCTTGAAAATTGAAATAGACTTAATGGTTCTCAACAAGAGTAAGAAAGTGTGGAAATGATTGGTCTGCTTGTCACAATGGCCAATGCTTTTCCTGTGCATTTCGTGAGCAGGGCCAGGGGATACTGAAAGTCCTACAGCACAGGACAGTCCTGCATAAAGAAAATTGGTCATGGCCCATTCACAAATGCCAGTGGTGTCAACTTTCAGAAACACAACTCAGGACAAGACCAGTGGCAATGTCAAGAGGGAGGTTTAGGGAGTTTAGCTTCAACATGTCTCGAAGACACTACAAATAATTGTACAATGTAAGTAACAACAATGTGCTTGCTACACAAACATAGCTTCAAGCCAAGTCCTCTAACTACCTCCTTCTAAGAGATTTCCACCTCTAAGCCCTCCTACAAAGAAATTCTAGAGATGCCACTGAGCATGCGCAGAAGTTCTGAAATGACGTGGTAACCACCAAATCGTGATTTCCCTTCAGACATCAACAAAAATAAAGTCTCATGGCTCAATAGATGCAATTACCAATCATGCATCCTTTATCTGCAGCCTAGATTTCATAAAACAAGGGAACCTGCAAATGTAGACAAGTAGAGATGCACCAATGGCTTGGGAAAGAGCATTGGATAGTGTCATGGGATGAGCTTTACCTATTTCATAGTTTTCCTGAAATTTCTCTAGATTTATTTCTCTTTGTTTCTACTTCTTTTTCTTTAAAATATATTTTTATTGATTTCAGAGAGGAAAGAAGAGGGAGACAGAGATCGAAACATTGATCAGCTGCTTCCTATAAGCCCCCTAGTGGGAATCAAGCTTGCAACCCAGACATGTGGGAATAGAATCCGGGACTCTTCAGTGCACAGGCTAATGTTCTGTCCACCGAGCCAAACCAGCTACGGCTGTTTCTACTTCTTGTGTATCCTGAAATCTATTTGACTTTACTCATCTTAGTTCACATTTGAAGGTAGATATTTGAGTTAAAATTTTTAAAGCAATGAGACATTTTACACAAAAATGATTTGTAAATTGAAAAGCACTAAGTAACTGCAAAAGATTATTATTATTAATCAATTATGCATATATTTTTAAAAGAGGTATTAAAAACTAGAACCACTTAAACCCACTTGCTATTCAACAGAAACACAAGATTCCCAGTTTGAGGTCATCTTTAGGTTAGAGGAACTATTTCCTGCCAGGCTTCTCCAGGCAAAGACCCCCTTACAAAGAAAAGATCTCGCCCCTGATGATGTGTATTTTGAAAATAACAATAATTTGGAAATGGTATTAGAGCTCCCTTTTGAAATGCTCCTGGGCCTGGAGCTGGTATTTGCCCCCCATTTCACCAGTGTTCACTCTGCACACCCGAGGTGGCTGCATGAGGCCTCTAACCTGTATGTCTGTGGCTCTGGGCACCCTGGAGCCTCCAATCTTGAACAGATCTAACGCAGAAAGGGAGAGAAAGGAAGAAGGGCTAGGTGCTTTTGTGCTCGTTAGCATTTCCAATTTCCTCTTTCACCGCTCCTACTCCTCCCTACAATACAGGCACAATGAACTTCTTCTCCATGATTGATCATGGCCTGTAGATAACAGGGTGTACTTATTGCTTTCATATTTCCTTGTCTGTCACATAAAGCAATCTAAAATAGTGCCTACAAGAAAAGCTTGCATAAATCTAAAAACTTAAATATCCATGTAGAGATTGTTTGTGGAGCTCAGTTTCAAATTAGATTGTTTTTTCTCATTTTTATAAAAGAGTGGGGGTGGAAATCTGACTACTTCAGTCTTACTCTTTTAGAACCACAGTCAGAAGAATGTGAGTTGTTTGGAAATAAGCACTCAGCCTGCTCCTATCGCTCTGGAAGCTCTGAACATTTTCATTGCACGTCCCTGGATCATCAATTTGTAAGCACATCTTTGTTTTTCCTAAACAGCAATATTATTTGTCTAATGTTGAAAATGGCATCTGTACTGTATGTAATTTCCATACTCACTTGGCATCATCAACTGCCTTTGATGACACTCAGGACTGTTTCTTTTTTTGTCTCCTTTTTCCTCCAGCTGCAAGACCCAGATGTCAGGTCCAGGAATGCATTTACTCTGGTGGAGGTATCTGGCTTCCCTCAGCAGTCCCTAAGTTGTTGGCTATTGTGGGACTGCCAGCAAAATAGCCAAGATCACACTAAATTCGAGATTCAGATGTTTTCTGAAAAAGATAAACAGAGTTCAAAACTGGGAGAAAAACACATTTCTTATGCCTCTAATTATAAGCCAGGCAAGTGGCAGGCTGTGCCTGAGCAAATTGTGGTTCCCCCATTTATCTGCTGCTCATACATTTTCCCCTCTTGACAGTTTTTTTATCTCCCCAGTCTGCATCTGAAATCAGCAGCTGGATATGAGGAAGGGGTGGCTTAAGTTAATCAAACCTGGGGTACTGACAAGGTCAGGTTCTGTGCAAAATATATGAACAGGAAAAGGAGAGAAAGAGAGAGAGGGAGGGAGGGAGGAAATATAAAGGACAGCAACCACCCAGAATTACTGTGCCCAAGGAGGCTCTGTGTAGCAGTATTTGTGTCATCTGGGTATTTGGAAAGCCACAATTAACTTTAAAAACACACACACACACAATCTTTGTAATATGAATGTAGATCAAGCTATAACCTGCCCTCTATTATCCCAGTCTGGCTTACACTGAGTCTAGCTTCAAAGACATTTTGAATGAGACAGAAACTCTCAGAACTATAGCCCAAAGCACCACATACCAGAGAGGGCTGTGTTAGACCAGGAGGTGGAGAGAATCTTAAGCCATAAGGGAACCTTATGGTGTCTAATTATTTTTTCCTTCTGAGCAGCTGCTCTGAGCTGAACAGTTGTGCGCAGGGATGCGTTTGGAAGGGTCCCATGGTCAAGTTAGTCCACCAAGTGCCCATCAGCTGCCCCTTGCTCACTCCTCAGACACTCCCAGTAGTTCAAAGGAGCTTGCTGAAACTTTGTCAGTAAGAGTGTATCTCCCAGGCCGACATTTAGGTTGTCCAGTGCTGTTAGAAGTATGAAAAGGTCGCCTAACCAGTTTGGCTCAGTGAATAGAGTCCTGCAGAGTGAAGGGTTCCAGGTTTGATTCCCGTCAAGGGCATGTACCTTGGTTGTGGGCACACCCCCAGTAGGGGGTTTGCAGGAGGCAGCTGATTGATGTTTCTCTCTCATTGATGTTTCTAACTCTCTATCTTCTTCCCTTCCTCTCTGTAGAAAATCAATAAAATATATTTTTTTAAAAAGAAGTATGAAGTAGTGTTTCATTTTAATGGAATTTGATTTCCATAAATTTATCCATGCACAGCATGTGCTCTGCCCTTTCACTGTGTGGCCCATGTGGACCTGGATTATGTCTCTGTTTACAGGAGGTCTACTCAACTGCAGGCTGATTCTTCTGTCTCCCTCCACAGGCTAGCTCTCTTAGCCACCCCAGTTCCTGGAGCCCAAGGCAATCTAAGAGCAGTACAAATGTGAACCCATCTCTACCTTCCATCCTTGAATCTGGAAAATGCAGTGCTGGGAATGTGTGCCAACCAGAGTAAATCAACCTCTGCAGGGTCCTTTGGGAGTTCACACTCAGCCACGACTTCTCCATCCACCTTACCCTCAGTGATTCAACTCTAGGATTCTTTTGATTCAACCTGGGCCCAAAGGGCAGGCTGCTTGTATGCTTCAGAGCACAGAAAACACAGCACATTTATATTAATGCTGCAGGGAACATGGCTATTATGAATTTGTTGAAAGAAGATGCATTCATAGCAAAGGGCATAAATAAAAAGATAAACTCTACAGTAACTCTTTATTTTTATTTTATTTTATATGTGTGTGTGTGTGTGTGTGTGTGTGTGTGTGTGTGTGTATATATATATATATATATAATTGATTCCAGAGAGGAAGGAAGAGAGAGGAAAAGAGAGATAGAAACATCAGTGATGAGAGAATAATTGATTGGCTGCCTCCTGCACGCCTTCTAATAGGGGTATTGAGCCCACAACCTGGGCATATGCCCTTGGCTGGAATTGAACTTGGGACCCTTTAGTCCACAAGCCAACGTTCTATCCACTGAGCCAAACCAGCTAGGGCTATTTTTAAATCATAACACTTGAGAATAATTGGATTTTTAGAGGAGATAGCAGAGAAAGTATGACTTTCTTAAACCAGAGCTGTGTCAATTACAGTCTCTCTGGATCATACCCTAGGGTCAGATAAAAGATTGTTAAGGCCATGCAAAGGCATAGCAGGATGAGCATATGCTTCCCAACCCCCTCATCACCATCCTTCTCCCCACCATCTGGTGTTAGGCTAGATTCCCCTGCTCAGTGCTTTAGCCAGACTGGCCTTCCCTCTACCCCGATAATGTCTGGTGCTGAGTTAACTTTAAAGACATCTCGAATGCTTCTCTCCTGTGAACACAAAACAAGATCTTCAGTAGCCCAGAGTCTTCAGCTGTCTCTCTGATAGGTGAGATGCACCTCAGTCTCATACCACAGGTTCTCCTATATGTTGCATCTTGTACCCCTGGGTGCCTACCTACTCCAGAAGATTTTCCCAATCTGATTGTTATTCACTTGCTTGCTCCCTTCCCCACCATTACCGGTCTTGTCTCTTCCATGCATTTTACACAATCCTGCGCTTCCATGCTGGTATTGAAAGAAGATGAGGTCTCTTACAGGGCAATGCCTCTTGCTCTGCTGTGTGGTTCCAGTATAACAAAGCTGGTGCCAGAGCTGCACCCGACATCTGTGGAACAGGCAGCCTGGCAGCCTCAGGCAGGCCGTCCTCCCTTAGCACATGCATCAGTGCTGGGTGGTAAGTTGAATCTACTAAACTTGGGACATATAGTTGAAAGTACCTGAGTGATTTTTTTGACTTGAGATTTAAGAAGAAACAAAATGAATGAGGTGAGAAGGAAGAAGATGGATGACCTCTAGGTAGGCCATTGTTTAACAACTTACTTTCTATAGAATGAGTTAGAGAAAATTCCATTTATAGTTCTCATGTCAGGAAGACTATATGGGTGCTTGGGAGAAATATTTGATTTGCTCCTTTGAGTTGGAGGTGAACCCCTAAGGGGCCTTCTTTGGCAGCAATGGATGTTGGCCTTGAAACAGAGAGGACCTTTGCTTTGTAGACTGAATAGGTATGTAAGTTGAGCACTGAACTGAGCTGTCTGATGAGAAAGGTAGAAGAGATGGAGAAGGAGAAAGGGATTTGGTCAAACAACTTTATCTGGCGACCTTATTTACAGTTTGTTTTGTGGTGTGCAATAGAAATTACTTCTTCTGTTTCCCCTATGAAATCTTTCATAGACTCTTAAAATCACAAACACAAATATGGCCAGATTTTTTTTTGGTGTGGAAATAGTATGCCACTGGGTCTGTCTACCAGATACTACACTAGTATCAAGCCCAGGTAAACTAGGGGAACCTTTGAGCCTCAACCATGCCACAAAGGGGATCCAGTTTATCTGCTTCTTACTTTTTATGCTAATATTCCTGATGACTACAGGGTTTTCAGGGTCTGTCTGTGTTTTCAATTTTTAGTGATTATAATGCAAGAAGTTTCTCCTTTCACCAGCAAATTTTCTCTGCTATAGCTGCTGTTGCTGTGGCAGCTGGCATCATCTTACAGCCTCAGCACATTTGTGTGTCGTATATAATGCCATAGTTGGCTCAGTTTGGGGGTGCCTACTCTGGGCTATGCTTCGTGTTCAGTTTTGACCATTTTCCCAAAAAGATGGTTGTCAGATTTCCTACTTCTCCAAGTGACCCTTCACCTTCAGACATATGGTCACAGGGTCACAACCTCACAGATCATACTTGGTTGCCTACCTTATTACATGCCCACATGTTATCCATTCATTTGCTTTTATTTTTATTATTTTTTTATTTATCTTTATTGTTGAAAGTATTACAGATGTCCCCATTTTTTTCCCAGTTGACCCCCTCCACCACCACCACCACCCCAGACCTTCACCACACCATTGTGTAATGATTGTGCATTTTCTTTGTGCCTGGCAATGTTTTAATTCCTGCTTCCATGGGGCTTATAATCTAACGAGATAAAAAGACTATCAACAAATCAACAGATAATGTATGCTGAACAGATTCACTCCCCACCCTTTTTCACCATGCTCTGTGGCCCAGGAGGCTGACCTCTACAATTACATTACCTGGGCTTCCTTGACCTCTGGCTTCTGGCTGGGTTTGGCCAATGTGGAGCACCAGCAAGAGATAGGAGGTGAGAAAAAGAAAAAAGGTATTCATTCCCTGGCCCTCCCTCTACCAGGTGGTCACTTGGCAACAGCTATGCTTCTCTACCTAAGGCCACATTTCTGATGGAAGGCCTCTCCTCCATGGTGACAGCTTTCTCTGTATTCCAGTATCAGCTTTCTTCTCTTGTCCCTTCAAAATCACCAAGCTTTTCTTAAATTAGCTTCTGACTATGGCTAAATTCTAGATGTTTAACCATCCTGGTTGGTTCTCTTAACTTTGCCCACATCCTCAAAAATAGTTCTTTCATTAAATTAAATAAATGTGTCATCTGCTTTCTACCAGGATCCTGTTTTCTACAAATGTTAAATGATAAGATAGGATATATATATATATATATATATATATATATATATATATATACTCTTTTATATATATATATAAAAGAGTAATACTCAAATTGACCATACCTCCACTACACCCCATGCCCATGCCCACCAGCCATGCCCACCAGCCAATCAAAGGGAGTATGCCAATTAACCCAACAAGATGGCTACAGCCACAGAGAGAGCAGGAGTGAGGCTTGGGTTGCCCCTGGCGATGGAGGAAGCCAAGTTTTCCGCACACCCTGGCTGGCCCAGGCCTCTGCTTAAGGCAACAAAGTTTCAATGGCTGTGCAAGCAGAAGGCTTGGCTCCACTCCAGGCTACAAAGTTTCAATTGTAGAAGATAAATAAATCCCAGCTACCAGGGCCTCTGCTTGGGTTGCGGAGGGGTGTGGCTGGCCTGCAAACCAACATAGGCCCCTTACCCAGGCCACCCCACACCCCAAGGGAACACCAACCCTGATCCGGGACACCCTTCAGGGCAAACCAGCTGCCCCCCACCCATGCACCAGGCCTCTATCCTATCTAATAAAAGAGTAATATGCAGATTGACCATCGCTCCAACACATAAGATGACTGCTTCCATGTGGTCAAAAGATCCTGTCCCCATGTGGACACAAAATGGCCACCATAAGATGGCCAGCAGTGGAGGGCATTTGGCAGGGACCAGGCCTGCAAGGGAGGGCAGTTAGGGTGTGATCAGGCCAGCAGAGGAGGGAAGTTGGGGGTGACCAGGCCTGCAGGTGATCAGGCCCACAGGAGAGAGTAGTTAGGGGCAAACAGGCTGGCAGGGAAGCAGTTAGGCACCAATCAGGCTGGCAGGAAAGTGGTTAGGAAGTGATCAGGCTGGCAGGCAGAAGCAGTTAGGGGCAATCAGGAAGGCAGGCAGGTGAGCAGTTGGGAGCCAGGGCCTGGATTGTGAGAGGGATGTCTGACTGCCCATTTAGGCCCAATCCAGGTAAGATCATCCCTCAAGGGGTCCCAGATTGCAGAGGGAGCAGGATAGGCTGAAGGACACCCCCCCCCTCCTTGCATGAATTTCATGCACTGGGCCTCTAGTATGTATATATATATAACAATGAGAGAGAATGAGGGAAGGGGAACTAATTACATAGAGTGGGTGGTATCAGGGAAGACATCTCTTTTAAAAAAAAATGGTATTTTGGCAAAGACACAGAGGAAGTAGAGAGTAAGACATGTGGACATCAGGGGAAGGGCACTCCTGACAGAGAAAATAGCAAATGCAAAGGCCTGAAGAGGGGTTTTCTTAAATGTCTACAAGTGGTCCAGGTTGCCTAGAGTACCATGAAGAAGAGGATGGGGACAGGAAATGAAATCATAGAGGTCACAGAGGGCCAGATTACTTAGGGCATTCATTAAGAACTAAATTTTTGTGTCCCCTCAAAATTCACATGTTGAAATTCTAACCCCCAATGTGATAGTAAGGGAGGCAGGGCCTTTAGTATGGGACTTATGCTCTCATAAGAGAGATTCCCCAAAAGCTCTCTTGCCCCTTCAGCCGTTTGAGGAGAATGCAGCAGTCTGCTACCTGGGAGAGAGCCCCCAATCACACTGGCATCCTGATCTCAAACATCTAACCTCCAGAACTGTAAGAAATAAATGTCTGTTATTTATCAACCACTCAGTCTATGGTGCTTTGTTGTAGCAGCCCAAATAGACCAAGAAAGCCTTATAGACCATGATAGGACTTTAGAATATATTCTGAAAGAAATGGGAAGCTATTGGAGAGCTTGAGCAGAAAAACAATAACATGATCTGACTTTATTTTTAAGAGGATCACTCTGATTGTTATATGGAGAATACAGTGTGGAGGGGTAAACGTGAAAGCAGAGAAAACCATTATTGGGCAGTTCTGATTATCTAAGATGATAGCAGCTTGGACTAAAATACGAAGGCAGTGAGATGTCAGAAGTTTGTTTTTGTAAATGTTAATTTGAGATACTTATCCAATATTCAAGTGGAGACGAAAAGTAGGCAATGTATTTTCAGCTTTGGAATTTGTAGAAGAACACAGGATTAGAGTTATAAATTAGGGAGTTATCAGTTTATTCGTGGCATGTAAACCATCTTGAGTGGTTTCATCCATGGACCTAGTTGAAACCATCTTGAGTGAGGTTAATGCAGTGGAAGAGGTCCAAGGACTAAGCCCAAGGCCTACTGCTATTTAGAGTTTAGAGGATCCAACAAACATGACTGAATGGAGTGGGAGAAGGTTCAGAGAATGGTCCCAATACTTAAGTGAATACTTAAGAGAATGGTCCCAATACTTAAGTGAATACTTAAAGTGTTTCAAAAAAGAGGGAGTAATCAATTGTGCTAACATCAAACCGAGAGTTGATCATTAGATTTAGCAGCATAGAGCTCATTGGTGACCTTGAAGAGAGCTGTTTTGGTAGGTGGTGGGTAAAGCTTAGTTTAAATGATTCAAGACAGGAAATAGGAGGAAAGAAAATGGAGCCAAAGATAAAATAGAAAATTTTTTAAATATTTTGTTATAATAAGAAGCAGAAAACTGAGGAGAGGACATGGGGCAAAAGAAGGCTTTATTTTATTTTGATTTGCAGGCTAATGGGAATGATTCATAGAAAAGAGAGAGTAGGGGCTAAGAATGCGAGAAAGAGAAAGAAGCCAATCATGCAGGAGAGAAAAGCTGGCCTTAGATAAGAGCACAGCCAGTTCATTCTGGGTTCCAAGATGGATACAGATAGACATGAATGAGTAGTTAAGATGGTGGAGGCTGTCGAAATTCTCTTCCAAATGCTTCCATTTTGTTAATTAGAAATAAAAATCAGGGAGAAAACAAAATGGTGGCATACGTGAACACCTAAACTGCTGCCTTTTAGGACAATTTCAAAACTACAGCTAAAAGACAGAACTGACATCTACTAGGACCACGGGAAAGCTGTATAAGTGAAAATTCTACAACTAGAAGGAAAGAGAGAGGCTCACGGAGACTCAGAGGAGCTGCAAAAAGCTAAGGTATGGAGACACGTGTGTGGAGAGGATGTGTAATGGAGTGCCTGGCTGGCTTCTTCTAGTAGGAGGGAGATGGAAACTCCCAACTGCACTGAACCCCAGTTCCGACTGCACTGAACCCCAGTT
Organism: Lasiurus cinereus; assembly: GCA_011751065.1. Lineage (NCBI taxonomy): Eukaryota > Metazoa > Chordata > Mammalia > Chiroptera > Vespertilionidae > Lasiurus > Lasiurus cinereus. The sequence continues at coordinate 49,028,309 of JAAGEH010000393.1, forward strand.
CTGGGCAAGACTCATACAGGGGGTAGTCTGGACTGTCATGAAAAGTGAAGAGTGCACAGAAAATTTAGGGGAGCTGTGAAAATCAGAGGTCTGGAGGCAAACAAGCATGAGTGTGCACATAGAGGCTGACTGCTGATTGTGCTGCTGGCTTTCTCTAGCAAGCGGAAGACAGAACATCCCAACTGTGCTGAAATACAACTCCAACTGCACTGAACCCCAGTTTCGGGTGCGAGCCTGGAGACCCAGACTCATACGGGTACCCGGAGTACCTGGAAACTCAGGGAAGCCACAAAAGGCTGAGGTCTGGAGGCACGCGAGCGTGAGTGCGCAGAGAGGGCTGCAGCGATTACCAAGGGACACTGAAACCCAGGGTCCATGTATGGTGGGGCTGATGGGAAGCCAAGGCTGTCTGCTCAGCCCTGAGACTCTGCCCCATCCAAGCCTTGCAGAGAGGCTTTTGCAATTTTGCAAGTCTTATATCATAAGGCTGACTCCAGCACAGAAGTTCTCCCGGCATAGACACAGCTGATCCTCACAACCAATTGGCTTGGAGGTCAATGTCCCCCAGTGATACCAATAACAATCAAGACTTAACAACAACAAGGCTGTACACACAGTCTACAAAGGAGTGCACCAAGAAAGTCCACTTCAGGTAACTGGGGAGGTGGAGCTAATAGGCCATATAGGACACCTAACACACAGAGCTACTCTTACCAACTCAGGGAAGCAGCGAAAATGTGGAGACAAAGGAACAGATCACAAACGAAAGAAATGGAGGAAAACAAACAACTGGATATAGAGTTTAAAACCATGGTTATAAAGTTTTTCAAGAATTTCTTAGAAAAGATGGATAAATTTAGCGAAAACCAAGAGAAAATGAAAAAGGACCAACTAGAGATGAAAAAGGACCATCTAGAAATTAAACATACACTGACTGAAATAAAAAATACTATACAGAGACCTAACAGAAGACTAGAGTAATGCAAGAATCAAGTCAAAGATTTGCAATACAGAGGAGCAAAAAACACTCAACTGGAAAAGCAAAAACAAAACAAACAAAAAAAATGTGAAGATAGTGAAAGGAGCCTCTGGGACAACTTTAAGCATACCAACATCTGAATTATGGGGGTGCCAGAAGAATAAAAACCTACTTGAAGAAATAATGACTGAAAACTTCCCCCACCTGGTGAAAGAAATAGACTTACAAGTCCATGAAGCACACAGAACCCCAAACAAAAGGAATCCAAAGAGCGGCATCAGTGAGGAACAAAAAAATGGCAGCAGAATAGACAGACATGTCCCAAGCTTTGTGCCTGAGCAGACAGAGAGAACAGCTGAGGGTTGCACTGGAGTGTTTGTTGGAGAGTTAAGGGGCAGTTATGCTTCAGGAATAGTGGGGGACTGCTGGACTGGGCTTCCCTGACCCGGGCAGCCCCCAATGCTACTGGGTTCCCTACCTGAGCTGCCAGCTCAGATACAGAGACCATGCCACATTGAAGGTGAAAGTGGATGTTTACAGAAGCCTGAAAATCTACAGCTGTGACACCCACCGAACAGCTACAAACCCCAGAACACCAGTCCCAGTTGGCACAAACACTCAGATTCAGAGGAGTGCTACATGTCACACAGAAAGGTCAGATTTTGCCTGGGATAAGGTGAGATCTCTGATATTGCAGAACAAAAAGGTGAGCACACTAGGAATTGGGGGTCCAGGGGAAATCTGCACCTAGAGAAATCAATGGCTGTTGGGCCCGGCATGATCCATGAATGTGGAAGGAGGTCCTCAGAGCTGCTAAAAGAAGGGATCTCTAGAAAGCAACCCATGTTGATCTGATGCAGAAGGACAGCCTGGGAGTTGTTAAAGTGTGCTGCTGCTTGGACAAGAGCTGGGAAGAGAGACTGGACAGACTTGCACTCTTTCCTATTCAGATCCTTGCTTCTGATTGCTAAGTCCAATACGTAGAATCACCCAGTTGGGGACACCCTGAAAGACTGCAGGAGAAAGTTTTTTTTTTCTGGAACCTGGGGATCGGAATGGGGAGTGATCTTCGGAGAACCAGCTCTGGGGCAGCCCACTCCCACAAACTGGTATAGAGTGCCACAGGAAAATCAGGATCTAAGCACAGGCTAGAGAGGACCTATAGTCTCAGAGGTCAATTCCAAAACACTGCCATGCAGGGGCTGACTCACAAATTGACTCTTGTGTAATCACAAAAAAATAAAGAGATTAAGACACATCGCCTGCTTAAAAACCAGGACTGGCTTTTAACTGAGCACCAGTGGAGAGCAGAGAACTGCAATACTGTCCCGAATGGAAAACAGATGTACCAAACAGATCAATAGAGGAAGTAAATGACCTTCACTACTGCACATTCTATTTTTTATTTATTTAATTTTTAATATTTTCATATTTTACTTAAGAAACTATTTTTTCTTTTTCCTCACTTGATTTTACCTTTTAAATTATTACATTTTTATTTTCAATTAGTAATATTACTACTATTTTACCTTTTTGAAAAAAAAAGTGTCATTTTCTTTTCTTTTTATTTTACTTTGGGATTAATGTTCCACATTCTATGTTCATCTTTCCTTTAGCATCATTTTACACTATCTCAAATTTACCTTTATGACATCACTCTTTTCCTAATTTTTCCCATTTTGTTGTCTTGTTTCTCTTACACTTTTCCTACTTTAGATTTTCCCTATTCTTTCTTTTTACCTGCTGTTAAAATTTCACCCTACTTATATGTCTAACTACCAATGCTCTGCTCCAAGTCCATACACACCTCTCTCTTCTCAGGCTTTACTATCCAAAAAAAAATTGTTTTTTTTCTCTCTGTCCTTTTGTTGATGTTTGCTTGAATGTTGATTATATCATTTTTTTAATATTTTATTGTGATATTGTTTTGCTAATTCTTGTTATTTTGTTTTGCTTTTCATATGCTTTTTTTTTCTTTTTTACTTCTGTTTTCCAGCACCTCCTTTGATATTAGTTGTTTGTAGTTAGCATTAATCTCTAAGTAATTGTTGCTGGCATTTGTTAAGATTAGTGGCTGTTCTATTGTAGTTTTCTCCCCATATATATAATTTGTTCACCTTGTCTTTCTTATTCTCTTTCTTTCATCTCTTTTTCTTTCTTTTTCTTTTTTCTTTTTTGGATTTTCTCCCTTCTCCCAATTTCAGTCTGGCACTCCTTTCTTTTCTTTTCTTACATTTTTTCTTCTTTTCTCTCTTCTTCTTCTCTCCTATACCCTAATTTGTCTCTCTCTGGTGGTCACCTTTTTTTGTGGCTATTAATAACATGAATACATTTCTGATCAGTGCCTTGAGTGTTGTACCTGGTTGTGTTGTATTTTGTACCTTTAAATCAACACAGGAGAGAGATAACTACATAACCAGACAGCCAGAGAAGAGAGGCCACAGGCAGACAAAGAAACAGCCCACATATGAAAGAAAGGCAGGCATAACCAGAAGAACTAAACGAAATGGAGGCAAACAACCTTCCAGAGAAAGAATTCAAAGAAATGGTCATAAGATGGTTGAAAAGAATGGAAGACAAATTCGACAATATGAGCAAGAACTAAGAGGAAATGAAGAAGAACCAAGAAGAAATGAAAAATGACATCGCTGCTATAAAGAACTCAATAGAAAGCATCAAAAGTAGACTAGAAGAAGCAGAGGACTGCATCAGCAAGCTACAAGACAAGGTAGGAAAAAAATACCCAAGTAGAGCAGCTTGTAAAAAAATAAATAAATAAATAATAAAAAGCAGGAGAGCCTAAGGGAACTTTGGGAACCAGAAGGAGAGGAAATTGAGCAAGGAATAGAAAACCTGTTTGAAGAAATAATGACAGAAAACTTCCTTGATATAGGGAAGAAAAAAAAAACACAAAAACACAGAAGTAAAGAATAAAAACAGCAACAAATAAGTACCTCTCAATAATAACTTTAAATGTAAATGGATTAAATGCTCCAATCAAAAGACATAGGGTAATGGATTACATAAGAAAACATGACCCATATATCTGCTGTCTACAAGAAACCCACCTCATAAAAAAAGACCCACGCAGACTGAGGGTGAAAGGATGGAAAACAGTTGTGCAGGCAAATGGAAATGAAAAAAAAAAAGCTAGAGTAGCAATACTTACAGTTGACAAATTAGATCTCAAAGTGAAGGATATAACAAGAGATAAGGAAGGCCATTTCATAATACTAAAAGGAGCAATTCAACAAGAAGAAATAACTCTGATAAACATATATACACCCAATACAGGAGCATCCAAATAAATAAAAAATTCCTGGAGGATAAAAAAAGAGAGATTGACAGCAATATAATCATAGTAGGAGATTTTAAGACCCAACCATCACAATTGGACATATCCTCTAAACAAAAAAAAAAAAATCAACAAAGAAAGATCAATCCTAACTGACTCACTAGACCAGATGGAATTAATTGACATCTTCAGAACATTTCACCCCCAAACCACAGAATATACATTCTTCTCAAGTGCACATATGTTGGGTCATATGTTGGGTCATAGGCAAAGTCTCTTCAAATTCAAGAAGATAGAAATCATATCAAGCATCTTCTCAGATCACAGTGGAATAAAACTGGAAATCAACTACAATAAAAACAATCCAAAGAAATCAATCACATGGAGACTAGATAGCATGCTATTGAATAATGACTGGGTAACTAGAGATTAAGGAAGAAATAAAAACATCATGGCAACAAATGACAATGAAATCACAAGAATCCAAAATCTAGGGGACACAGTGAAAGCATTCTTGAGAGGGAAGTTCATAGCTCTACAAGCCTACTGCAAAAAAAAAAAAAAAAAGATAATAAATTACCTAACCCTACAACTCAAAGAGCTAGAAAGAGAGCAACAAGAAAAGCCCAGTGTAAGGAGAAGGAAGGAAATAGTAAGATCAGAGCGGAGATAAGTGACATAGAAACCAAAAAAAAAACAATACAAAAGATCAACAAAACCAAAAGCTGATTCTTTAAAAGGAAAAAGAAGATTGATGAACCTCTAGCTAGGCAGACCAAGAAGCAAAGAGAGACCATTCAAATAAACAAAACCATAAATGAAAGAAATGAAATAACAACAGACGCCACCAAAATACAAAGGATTGTTAAAAAATACTATGAGCAACTCTATTCCAACAAACTGGACAACCTGGAGAAAATGGAGATATTCCTAGAAATATAACCTTCCAAAACTCAATCAGGAAGAATCTAAACAGCTCAATAGGCCAATAACTATGGAAGAAATTGAAGCGGTCATCAAAAAGTTTCCAGCAAACAAAAGCCTGGGGCCAGACGGCTACACAGGAGAGTTTTACCAAACATTCAAGGAAGAATTAAAACCTGTCCTCCTCAGACTATTCCAAAAAATTCAAGAGGAAGGAACACTTCCAAGCACATTCTATGAAGCCAGCATCACCCTAATACCAAAACCAGATAAAGACAACACAATGAAAGAGAATAACAGCCTAATATTCCTCATGAACATAGATGCTAAAATTATCAACAAAATTTTAGCAAATCAGATCCTGCAGTACCTCAGAAAGATCAAACACCATGACCAAGTAGGATTAATCCCAGGAATGCAAGGATGGTACAATATCCGCAAATCAATAAACATGATACATCACATAAACAAATTGAGAAATAAAAATCACATAGTCATATCAATTGATGCAGGAAAAGCATTTGACAAAATCCAACACCCTTTCTTGATAAAAAACTCTCAGCAAGGTGGGAATAGGAGGATCATATCTCAACATAATAAAAGCCATATATGATAAATACACAGGAAACATCATTCTCAATGTGCAAAAACTAAAACCATTTCCCCTAATAACAGGAACAAGACAGAGATGCCCACTCTCATCACTCCTGTTTGACATAGTATTGAAAGTATTAGCTATTGCAATTAGACAAGAAGAAGAACTAAAAGGCATCCAAATTGGAAAAGAAGTAAAATTGTCCTTATTTGCAGATGACTTGATATTGTACATAAAAACCCAAAAGACTCCAGCAAAAAATTTATGGACTTAATAAATGAATTTGGCAATGTAGCAGGATACAAAATAAAATGCCAAAAAATCTATGACATTTCTATTTACTAATAGTGAACTTACAGAAAGAGAGACTAAAAAAGCAATTCCATTTACCACCGCACCAAAAAAATTAAGATACCTAGGAATAAACTTAACTAAGGAGGTAAAATACCTATGGGTGGAAACTACAGGACACTGAAAAAAGAGATAGAGGAAGATGTATACAGATGGAAGAACATACCATGCTCATGGATTGGGAGAATAAACATCATTAAAATGTCCATACTACCCAAAACAATCTATAGATTCAATACACTCCCCATTAAAATACCAATGGCATATTGCATGGACCTAGAAAGAACTCTCCAAAGGCTCATCTGGAACAAAAAAAGAACCCAAATAGCCACAGCAATCCTGAGAAAGAAGACTAAAATAGGTAGGATCTCAATACCAGATTTCAAGCTGTATTACAAAGCCACTGCTCTCAAAATAAACTGGTACTGGCACAAGAACAAACATATAGACCAATGGAAAAGAATAGAGAATCCAGATATCAACCCAAACCTCTATGCTCAATTAATACTTGACAAAAAAAAGGCATGAATATACAATGGAGTCCAAGAGAGTCTCTTCAATAAATGGTGTTGGGAAAATTGGACAGATATATGCAAAAAAATGAAACTAGACAACCAACTTACACCATACACAAACCTTAACTCAAAATGAATAGAGGACTTAAACATAAGATGGGAAACCATAAAAATATAAGAGGAATCCACAGGCAGCAAAATCTCAGATATATCTATGCCGAAGGAACTTCTTCACTGATACTGCTCCTAGGGCAATGGAAGCTACAGAGAAAATAAACAAATGAGACTACATCAAAATAAAAAGCTTTTGCATAGCAAAAGAAACCATCAACAAAACAACAAGAAAATCCACTGTATGGGAGAACATATTTGCAAATGTTATTACTGATAAAGGTTTAATCTCCAACATCTACAGGGAACTTATACAACTTAATAAAAGGAAGATAAATGACCCAATAAAAAATGGGTAATGGATCTAAATAGAATCTTTTCAAAAGAAGACAGAAGGAAGGCCAGGAGATACATGAAAACATGCTCAAAGTCACTAATTATCCGAGAGATGCAAATCAAAATGACAATGCACTACCATCTCACACCTGTCAGAATGGCAATCATCAATAAATCAACAAATGACAAGTGTTGCAGAAGATGTGAAGAAAAAGAAACCCTCATGCACTGCTGGTGGGAATGCAGACTGGTACAACCCCTGTGGAGAACAGTATGGAGTTTCTTCAAAAAACTAAAAATGGAACTCTCATTTTACTCAGTAATTCCACTCATAGGAATGTATTTTAAGAAACTAGAAACACCAATCAGAAAAGATATATGCACCCCAATGTTCATAGCAGCACTATTTACAATAGCTAAGATTTGGAAACAGCCTAGGTGCCCATCAGCAGATGACTGGATCAGAAAACTATGGTATATCTACACAATGGAATACTGTGCTGCCATTAAAAAAAAAAAAAAAAGGAATTCTTACCATTTGCAGCAACCTGGATGGAACTGAAGAGCATTATGCTAAGTGAAATAAGCCAGTCAATGAAAGAAAAATACCACATCATCTCACTCATTTATAGATAATAAAGAACATTATAAACTGATGACCAAAAGATAGATACAGAGGCAGTAAAGCATCAAACAGACTGTCAAATTACAGTTGTAAGGTTAGGGAGAGGAGGGATAGATAAGAAATCAACTGAAGGACTTGTATGCATGCATATAAGCATAACCGATGGACAGAAGACACTGGGGGGTTAGGGCATGCATGGGAGTGGGAGGGGGGCAATGGGAAGATATGTACACATATAATACATTAATAAAAAATATGGGGGGAAAAAGGAATCCAAAGAGGACCATACCAAGACGCATCATAATTAAAATACCAAGAGCAAAAGACAAGGAGAGAATATTAAAAGCAGCAAGAGAAAAACAGTTAATTACCTATAAGGGAGCACCCATAGGATTGTCAGCTGATTTCTCAACAGAAACTATGCAGGCCAGTCAGGAGTGGCAAGAAATACTCAAAAGTGATGAATAGCAAGAACCTACAACCAGCAAAGCTATCATTCAGCATTGAAGGGCAGATAAAGAGCTTCACAGATAAGAAAAAACTAAAGGAGTTCATCAACACCAAAACCAATATTATATGAAATGCTGAAAGGTACTCTTCAAGAAGAGGAGGAAGAAGAAAAAGGTAAAGATAAAAATTATGAACAATAAATACATAGCTATCAACAAATGAATCTAAAAAAATCAAGTGAATTAAAAATCTTATGAACAGGATAAACTGGTGACTATAATAGAATCAGGGGCATAGAAAGGTTCTATGCCTTTGAACTGACACTCCCTGACAATTCTCAGGGGGAAAGGGGTGAGAGGGGTTCAGGGAGAGACTGGACAAAACTTTCCCTCATACACCTATGATAAGGACAATGGAGGGGGAGGTAAGGGCAGAGGGAGAGGTGGGAACCATGTGGAAGGAAGCTATGGGGGGAGGGAGGAATAATTGTAATAATCTGAACAATAACGATTTATTAAATAAAAATAAATAAAAGTCAAGGATGCTTTAGGAGGAGAAAATAAAAAATGGACATCTAAGAAAACAAAGAGTAATTTGACCAGAAACAGGTCAGCACTAAGTGCCCCTGTGAGGTTTGTGGTCATACTGACTAGTGAACTTTCACTGATATTACACCTTTCTGGTCTTACCAATCCTCATATAAGAATACTCTCTGTTTGCTCTGTGTCATAAGGCGCTATGTCCCATCTACAGTATGCCCTGACACTTGGAAAGCACTCATCACTCTTGCCATTTGTTTATTTGTTTGTTAAACCTCACTCAAGGATATTTTTTCTCATTGATTGATAGAGAGAGAGCGAGAAACATTGATGAGAGAAAGACACATAAATTGGTTGCCTCCTGCACATCCCCAACTGGGGCCAGGGATCGAACCTACAATCCTTTGGTGCATGGACCAGTACTCTACCCACTGAAACACAGTGGCTAGGGCATCTCTTGGGATATTGAGTGACCATATTGATTTTTTACAGAGAGGAAGGGAAAGGGATAGAGAGTAGAAACATCAATGAGAGAGTCATTGATTAGCCACCTCCGGCACGTCCCCTACTGGGAATGCGCCCACAACCAAGATACATGCCCCTGACCGGAATCGAGCCTGGGACCTTTCACTCCGAAGGCCGATGCTCTATCCACTGAGGCAAACCGGTTTCGGCTGGAAAGGATGCCTTTCGGAGGCCGCTAGGAAAACTGTCTTCCTGAAGACAAGAGAGCCATCTTAATTCTTCCCATTTCTCTCATTCAAACTCTTATCTGGAAGACAAGGATTAATGCTGTAACTCTGCTTTCACTCCCCTAGGTAATGTGTCATTTGCTTCAGGAATACAAAGACTGATAGAGACCCTGCCTGCACTCCAAGGATAGATAATCTGGTTGGGGAGCAGTGATTTGTACATAAGTACCTATGGATAATAGCTAAATTCACTTGACCATGAGCACTTTCAGGGCTGGAGCTGCAGATAATTAGAATAGGAGTATGTGATTCAGATAGGTTGTTAAAGAGAATCAGGAATGCAAAAGATCAGAAAAAGCTTGAACACATCAGGGGAAGCAGTCTACTGGGGCAATAAGACTTAAGCACTGTCATTAGGCATGCAAATCATCTTGTGGGCTTTCCAGTGAGTGAACTGGAATACATTAATGAGCTCAATTTCCCTCAGTACTGAAGCTCTGCTCTATGCCTTTGAACTGACACACTCTGTCAAAATATGTGTAAGTTGAGTATCCTGAGCTCAGACCTCCCATGGAGAATCTAAGTGGAAGAAAGAAAGAAGTATTCACGTGTTGGCTGCCACCACCTAATTCCCTTGCAGCCAGCTGGATGTAGGAGACTTTGCCAGTAATTCTTAGCTCATTTTCTATTCAAGATGTCTTTATCCTGGATGTCTGAACTAGTTTGCCCATATTTGGGGGTAAGGAGACATCAATGGAGAGATACAATCCTACCTTCCCTGAATGGCCTCCTTCCAGTTCCTAAGATTCTGGGATGTGTACATTATCTCTATTATCGATGGTTACGGTTGCCGCAGCAATTAGTTTATTTTGACTATTTAAATTAATAAGCTGGAAGGGTGCAGCTTGTCTCAGAGCCATCATGTGGCTGAGTGACAAATCTATGCCTTGGCCATGGGGTGCCATGGGAAACACCATGTATCCTTGCTGACCTCTGATGGAAAGACAAGTGCCACAAACCACTTGATTTTTAGATTGTACTAGTTATTTACTAAACCTTCCCATGCTTCACAGTGATAAGAAACTCACCTGAACAACTGTCATTCCAAAGATCCTAAACAAGGCTAGTTCACTTTGTAACTTCAAAGGGATAGCAGAACCTGCACTATGGCAAACAATAAAATATTGGTGCAGAGTACCCTGAAGTGAGCATTAGAGATTACTGAAATATTTTCAGGGATACCATAGGGAATAAAATGATTATCTAAGAAAAGAAGATACATGTGAATAAAATAGATGTAGTTTGGGCTTAAAGGACAAACTGTAAGAATATCTCAAATCAGCAACCTCAAAGAGCAACAGAAAAGACAAAAATAAATTTAGGTTAAACAAATTTAGACTATAGAGGGAATTATTTCCTGACTAACATCCAAAATTGATTGTACTTTGTCATGAGTAGACAAATAACCACCCCACCTCCTTCCCCTCCCCCCACCACCTTGTCCAGGATCATGCTTTCTAATTGGTATTCTCAGGCTGATATTTATTGATGGCTAGAGCTGGCTACACCTGTTTAGTAAAGAACAAGCACGAATTTTGCTTTTGGCAAGCCAGGGAGAGACTTTCTCACTAGACAAGTCTGTGCCAGGATGGAAGGAAGAGGATTATTTTTTTTAGACAAGGAGAGACCTGTTCTGGTTTAGAGTAAGATAGACACCACTAGCCTTAAAACTCAGGGTTTGGTTAGGAATGATGAAGCTTGCTTAGGCAGGGGTGGGAGGCAGAAATGGGAGCAGGTGGGGCGTCTTTGTATGAGCTAGGAGTTAGGTCTATGAGAGCTCTGCAGAAGGCTCTGCCTGGTCTCAACAGAACAAGAACAGGACTGAAAGGAAAAAAACATTTCTGAGCTATAGGCAGAGCTAAATTCTCCAGAGTGTTTGCCATTCATATACTCACTTGGCAATTCAGTTCTCTACTGTTATTTAACATTCTTTATAGTCAATATCTCCCCAACTAGATGATCATATTCTTGAGGGAAAGTTTTTATGTTAAGCCTTTAATAGGTTTATGAGATAAGCACTATTAGTTGGCTCTATTTTGCATAGGAGGGAACTGAGGCAGAGAGAGATGAGTAAGCAATTTATTTAGGATGACACAGTTAGGGAGTGACTGCTTACATTTGTATTAAATAAAAGAGTGAATCAATGAAAAACAATGTGCACATTTTCAAAAATACACTTTTCTACTTTCTCAAGCAAGTTTAAAGTGCCATTTGAAGTTCATAATTAAAGTATTGGAAGAAAACTATTTGAGGGGAGCAACTAAAGTGAGAGCATTGAGATGGCAAAAACAGTCAAAAGGTGTCCTTTAATCAGTTCATTTGACTGTAAAATGCAAAACAATGAAACCTGTTATCAGAGGCAAGAAATAAGAGACAACTCAAAGTCAAAGATAACAGATTTCAGCAGTCACGATTTCTCTCTGAAAATCACAGCTATTTTTTGTATATGCCAACCAACTGGAACTCATCAAATGACTTATTGAAAGCCCACAAGGTCCTGGCAGGGCGTACAGGAACCTGAGAAGACATGGCTGTCTCTTTCAGAGCCTTACATTTAAAAAAAAAAATGCCATAAGAATTCAAAAGAAAACTGACCTGATGTGGATGAAAGGACAAGCTTTAGAGCATATTTTCCACCAGGAAGCACAGCCCCTGGCCACTCTATACAATAAGGAGGAAACAGGGAATTCAAAAAGTGTATATGCACTGAAAGACTACTATTTTGTAAATATTTATAATTAAGGGTGCATCCATGTTGACCATGGTCATCCAGTCAATCAACAAGCATTTGGGAAGGCCTACTATGTGCTGGGCTCAATGCTAGTTACAGGTTTGTCAGCATAGAGAGCTGTCCCTAGGGACTGTGCAACTTAAGGAAACTCCTCTACAGAAACCAACAAGCTAGAGTTGCATATTGACTCAAGTCAGCATCAGCTAGAGAGCCAGCTGGTCTAAAAAGGTCATCTGATCACCACTGATTCAATCAACAAGTTGCCTCCTTGTGTTTACTTCTGGTCACCCAAAACAACAGAGGTAGTACTGGAGCTGTCTGCCAAGTTGACATTTTTCTCATCTCCCCAACTTGACTGTTTTGCTTCCTCCACAACATTTCTACCCACTGCTGTCCCTAGTGTTGACCCTTATACTGATCAAGGCTGTCCTTAAAGTTTCATTTTTACTAGGTTTCATATATCTGCTGCATCACTGGGGAGCGAGTGCAAACATCTTACCCTCAAAATGAGGCCCCACAAGTAGTTGCTATGAAATGGGCTGGCTGAGATGAAACTGGTCAGGTTGAAATGGAAATTCCCAAAGAGAAAAATGCAAAACACTCTACTGTTTCTGGTAGGAATGGAAAGCTCTGTGGACCAAAGTGGGAGTGGGGCGTGGATATAGTGAAAAATTGGTTATCAAGAGAAAATGAGCTGGGGGCTATGGCTTTCTAGATGAAAATCTTCAAACATGCAGAATAGTAGAGAAAGTAACCTAATAATATCCAGACTAAACAAATGTTAGCATTATGTCTTTTTGCTTCAACTTGTTTTTCTTATGAATAAGATTTTACAGATCTAATCAAAGCCCCCTTCTGATCTTAATTTCTCTCCACCCCATGTGCAGATAATTTTCAAAAAGAATGAGAGCTGCCCTAGCCGGTGTTGCTCAGTGGTTAGAGTGTTGGCCCTCCCACCAAAGAGTTGTAAGTTCAATTCCTGGTCAAGAGCATGTACCTGGTCCCATTCAGGGCAGTGCAGGAGCAATCAATCAATGTTTCTCTCTCTCCTACTCCCTCCCTTCCACTCTCTCTAAAAACCAATGGGAAAAAATATCCTTGGGTGAGAAATAAAACAAAGAATGACAGCTACTAGATTATTTTCTGTAGTCTTTCATTTGTTTTTGCTTCATATTAAACATAATAAAGTTTTGTTAACTACCAGTCTGTTAAATATGTGTGTAAAATAAAGCAAACTAGATCTGGTTCATGTGCCATTTCTTAGAGATCACTCATTTTACAGCCTAAAAGAAATGGAGACTTCGAATGTCTTCTAAATATCCCCCACTAGGCCCTGGAGGAGAATTTTTCCCTCCGGGCCCCATTCTGAAATTCACCTCTTTCAACATACATTTTTCATATGTAGCCTATATAGTTAGATAGCACCTCCTCTTATGGATATTTCTCTGTGTATGTAATACAAACCAACAGTGATTGGTCTCAGCACTTATATCAACTCATTTAATCTTCACAACAACCCATTGAGGTAGATACAGTGATTATCCCCATTTTACTGATGAGAAAACTCATCTACAAAATATACTGGCCTTTATGTACTTCTATGAAGGACTAATATGGCTGCCAAAAGCTCTTGTGGGCAGAGTAAACTGTGGTCCTTATCTAGTTTTATGTTATTGCACTGTGTAATTACTAGGTCTATAATGGCCTTAAAGCATCAATCCATCTAGTCATTGTACCAGTGCCTAGTCATATTGCTACTCCCTTGACTTTCTTCAAATACAGAGTTTTCATTTCTTCACAGAGAATGCATTAGAAGATGGATGTCTCATTGGACCCAGAGGGCCCATTTTGCACACAGGAGTATGTTAGCCATCCCTCTTCTTGGGCATAAGGAAAGACTGGGACTTCAGGGAAGGTACATCAGAGACACTCAGCACAGTAGCAGGAGACTGCCACAAACAGATGCAGGGGGAGTGGGAAAGAGGGAGCCCCTTCAGCCACAGTGCTGCCCTGCCCTTTTCCTTTCATTCCATCTTCTGACCATCTTTCCTATCCCTCCTCGCCTCGTTAGGCTGTAATCATTACTCAAGACCCAGCTTAATCTGGCTGGACTCCTATGCAGTGCTCCTGGCCCACTGCACCCACAGTGGCTTCTCACCATACTGAGACCCTTAATGTTGTGAAATTGGTTCCTGTTTTATCTTGTGTAATTGTCCTCTCTCTCTCTCTCTCTCTCTCTCTCTCTCTCTCTCTCTCTCTCTCTCTCTCTCTTTGTTTTTCTCTTTCTCTGATAAGGGTTTATTCTCCAACATTTATAGAGAACTCATACAATTTAACAATAGGAAGATAAACAATTCAATCAAAAAATGGACAAAAGACCTAAAGAGACATTTGTTGAAATAGGACATACAGAAGGCCAAGAGACATATGAAAACATGCTCAAAGTCACTACTCATCTGAGAGACACAAATCAAAACAACAAGATACCATCTCACACCTGTCAGAATGGCTATCAGCAACAAATTGACAAACAACTAGTGCTGGTGAGGATGTGGAGAAAAAGCTCTTGCACTGCTGGTGGAAATGCAAACTGGTACAGCCACTGTAGAAAACAGTATGGAATTTTTTCAAAAAATTAAAAATGGAACTTCCATTTGACCCAGTGATCCCACTTCTAGGAATATATCCCAAGAAAACAGAAACACCAATCAAAAAATATATACAATATGCAACCCTATGTTCATAGCAGCAAAACTTACAGTACCTAAATTTGGAAACAGCCTAAGTGCCCATCAGCAAATGAGTGGATTAGAAAACTGTGTTACATCTACACAATGGAATACTACTTTCCTGTAAAAAAGAAGGAATGCTTACCAATTGCAACAGCATGGATGGACCTGGAGAGCATTATGCTAAGCAAAATAAGCCAGTCAGAGAAAGATATCACATGATCTCACTCATTTGTGGAATATAATGAACTGATGGACAAAAATAGAACCAGAGACATAGAAGCCTCGAACAGACTGTCCAACCTATGAGGGAAGGCAGGGAATGAGGAGTAACAGATCAACCGAAGTACTTATAACCAATGGACACAGACAGTAGGGTGGTGAGGGCATGTGCTGGGGATGGGAATGGCCAGAGAGAGATCAATGGGGAGAAAAGGAGACTCATGTAATACTGTAAACAAAAAAGAATTTAAATTAAAATAATAATAATATATTCCATCATTTTAAAAAATAAAGAAAAAACAATTACTGAAAATATTTTTTCGAGTTTTTGATTCCTTTGAAATCATTTTCAGAGTTTAAAAAAAACTGTTTTAGAAAAAAATAAAAAACATCCTTAGTCTTCTTCAGAAGACTCAAAAAAAATCATGGCATACTAGAACTGTAAGCAATCATCCTAAAGATAATTTTAGGACAGTAGCCATGGATTAGGAACTCTGGCCCAGAGAGGTAATAAAAGTAGCTCAAGATCAGTCCTCCATGTCCTCTCCCATCACTGGTCACCTGTCTGGACCAGAGTGCTTCCCTTTGCACTCAATTCACAAGCTACTATGTTTCTTCTCTGACTACAAATGTGGATAAGTGTGAGAACTGATATGCATACACCCAAAGGGAGAAAAGGTATATCTCTGTGTGTATGTGAGATTAGTAAGAAAAACATAAAAGAGCAATATCGTTGAGAAATGTTCTCTTACCATAATTTTATTTTATCTGTGTCTTTGATTATTTCATCCATTTTTTAAAATAATTTCTAAAAGCTACCTAGTTCAAAACACAATTTTGTTGAGTACTAAAGGTCTTTGACTACTCAAACATCAAACTCACCAGAAGGCACAAACTGAGTGCTAACATCAGGTGGGTTACGGGAAGAACCCCTGGAGCAGACTTGTATTAGTCAACCTGATATATATGGTTATAATGTATGACTATGGAAAGCCCCATTAATCACAGCTACTCAAATAGAGCAAAACCCTCACAGATGCCTGGGTGCGAATTCTATTCTCACACAGACCTCCACTGTCCCTCTTGATGCTACTGAGCTCCCAGCGGAAACTAGCCAGTAGCCCATGTGGACAGCTTAGAAATGGCTTTGAACAGGTGCTTCCGCAGTCTCTTTTCAATTCCATTTTCTTGGATGTTGTAAAGGATGTTGTAAAAGATACTAGGATTAGAGACACAACACAAATACAAATCAAACATGTCCTCTATTGCCCTGATGTGACTTTCCTCAGAAGATATGAAAGCCACCCATGTAAAAAGAAGGTGGGGAGGGAGATTATTATGGATGAAGTTCCTTCATAGGATGGAGAGGATGACTCTCTGAAATTCCTGTTATATTCCTGCCCATGGAGCATACTTGGTCTTCTGGAAATAGGGGAGAAAAGTGGAGATCATCCTTCCAAGGCACCCCAGATGCCTCATATATTTTCCTCATGATTATTTCCTAAGTACAAATGCAGATTGTTTTTGAAATCTTAATTCCCTAATTTTTGTCTCCTACTAATTAACTTTATTATTTCAGTGCTCATTAGCACCTCTACTAGAGAACACAGAAAAGGAAATGAAACTCATCTATAATTAGACAATACTGAGAAAGCATTTGTTTGATTAATACTGGAGGAGGAAGAATCATAAAACAAAGGACTTTAGACATCATGACTTATAGTGGTTAAGATGCCTTAAGATGTGACTGAGGCTGGAGACAAAACATGACTTTGCTTAAGAGCAAAATTTGACTTTAACAACTAAAGACATGTGATTACTTCATATAATAAGTCCATGGGTAAGCAGTTCCAAAGTTGGTGTAATGGCCTAGCAGGGTGACAAAGAATGCAAGCTTTTCCTGCCTTGGGCCCACCATCCAAGAGTGTTGGCTTTTCATTGTCATGCTTGTTCACACATGGAGGCAAGATGGCCCTCACAATTCCAGGCATCTCTTCCCCTTCTACTGCTTTCGAGACAGGAGAAGGCAGGGAACAGACTTGCTTCCCATGTCTCCACACCTTATCTAGGAAGATAGATCTTCCCTGAAAGCCTCCAGCAGACTGCGCCTTAGGCCACATCGGCCAGGCCTAGTGGCAAGGGGGGCTGAGCAAAGACGTATTTCATTTTCCAGTTTCTATTCGATAATTAGAAGGAGGCAGGGAAGGAGGGGGTGGTAATGACTACAGGGTTAGCCAGTCAGCAGTATCTGGCGCAGGTGAAAACTGTCTTATATTTCAAATAAGAGAATTTAAGAAAATTACATTTAATATGTATTGCGCACCCAATGTATGTTGAACCTACAAGCTAGTTGGTGACAAAATGAAAACTAAGAGCTGGGTCAGCCTGACCTGCAGCTGAGATCACAACACAGTCTGTTTAGTATCAGAAGAGAGGAGGTGCATAGTGAGGAGAAAAACAAACAAGTTTTCTGCATTAGATTAAATTATTTTTTAAAAGGGGGGTGTTATTTGGTTCTTGAAAAAAAAGACACAAACACCTTTCTAGTACATAGTGAAAGGAGTTCAAGTAGAATTAGGTAGTCAGGGTGAGGATGGAAGAAGGAGGAATCCTGGAGCTAACTGAAACAAAGAATATGTTTTGCAG
This sequence comes from Lasiurus cinereus, assembly GCA_011751065.1. Taxonomy (NCBI): domain Eukaryota; kingdom Metazoa; phylum Chordata; class Mammalia; order Chiroptera; family Vespertilionidae; genus Lasiurus; species Lasiurus cinereus. Next base: position 49,046,109 of record JAAGEH010000393.1, read on the forward strand.
GAAACAGGATGTTTTGCTTTGTTTGCCTTTCTTTTTTTTTGGACGTGAAAGAGAACAATGTTGCAAAAAGACCAGGAACCAATCAGAGAGCAGCACAGATAGACAAAGAGCAGGCCTTCAGCAGATATAAAGGGAAGAACAGACTGCTTCCGGGGCAAGGGGCAACCATTTGAGTCTCCCTCCTGATCTGGGATCCTGTGTTTGTTTGCAATAAACTCTTGCCTTGTTTGAATGCCTCTGGTCCGCAGCTTCATTCTTTAATTCCATGAGACAAGACCTTAGGAAGAATTCCTGCTCACCAATTCCAGTATCAACACTAGCATTGGTCAAAGGATGCATTGGGGAGGAAATTTGAAACTACTGGCTACTAGTAATATTTTGGGAATATATGATCCCTGCATAGTAACAACCATTGTCAACCCTGAGACACTCTTCATATTTGGGGAAATTCGATATACATTACTTCTATATCAAGTACCCACAAGTAATGGAGACTCTACCATCCAAATTTGTTATTTAAAAAATGAAAATATAAAAACACTTTACTGTTTTGGAAACTTTTTCTCATCCCTGATTTCATGAATGAAGAAGCTGAAGTTAAAGAAGTTTCGATGACTTATGCTAAGTCTCAAGGCGATCACACAGTGCAAATCAGTGATCAATGAACTTGTTATATGATCTCAGGCAGTAGAGCTTTAGCCTCACATTTAAGTAGAGGATATACTTTATTTTTCCGAAGCATGTCAGCTAGGTCTGAGATTCCAGACAACGCAAGCAAAGGCAGGGCCTGAATCACCTTTGAATTCATCCCAAAGTCTAAACCCTTTCCTAAATGACCTAGAAAACTGTAACTATGGATCTATTCACTATGGTCCTACAAATAACTTTTCATGGAAATTTCTAATGACAACTGTAAGTTATTTCGTTTATAGCTTACATATGGAAATAAGAGTTTCAAAATTACACTCAGGTATGAATAGTAACAACCCCAAATTATCAACAAAAGCTTTGTCCTAAGTAAATGATTACAATACATCTATGCACTGAGGGCATTGACACAGGTCCTGTGGGCTATGAGTGTCCTTAGCTACACCAAGGAGAGAGCGGGGATGGTGTCAAGAACCTGGGAGCTGAAGAGAAAGAAGCAAGTCTCAGGCTAGACCAGACTTGGTCTTGCAGGAGCAAAACCAAGGGTCTCTACCCCTTCTCAGACCCCATGCAGTTCCAAAGATATTTTGTGTGATCAGAAGCAACTGTAATAGTAAAGATATTGAGGGATGACCTTCTACTTTGTGGAAAGTTTGCTCCCACCTAGAGCAGCACTTGAAAGGAAGAGGGATTTCACTCTCTTCACCCTGTTCCTTAGCTAAGACCTTATCCTGGTCTAAGACATTGTGCTTGGTCCTTTGGAGAAAGACAGGGGTCTCTTTGTTATAGTCAGGGGAAGTCCACATTAGCTTTAGTGTGGAAGCTCAGTTTTGCTAACTATGTTACTGTATAATTCTGTGAATATGAAGAAGCCCCAGAAAAATATGGTCTTGTCTCATGGAATTAAAGAATGAAAAATATGAATTTGTAACCATGTTGTTGCCCTATTGTATACACATGGTTTTTGTTCCCTAATTCATTTGCTCTAGACTCAGAGTTATTGAACACTGGAGTCAAAAGGGACTCTAGAGATGGTCTGCTCAGACTTCTTTCTTTGACAGAACAGAAAGACACCCTAAGAAAGCAGCCAAGCCAGAACTATCATCCAGAGCTCCTAACACCTAGTCTAACCTTCTTTGTTATATAAGGAATGAAGTGCTGCCTTCCCTTCTGTGGCTCCATTCTGGGTAACCCATCATGGGAGACATGGCCCCTCCCTGGAATCCAGAAGAAGCTGTTTTATAAATAGCAATTGTTTAAGGTGAAATCACACTAAGGTACATTGTGGTATCTTTTGGGCTTACTAGGAAACCTAGTTATTACTTACAATTTCTATGAAAAAAATGTATTTAGGGTTCCAAATAACCAACTGAATTTGTATATATGGGAAATTTCTGTTTTATTTCCTCAAATTTTCTGTACATCAAAAACTAGTCTAAAAATAAGTCTTTTATAAAATAAGCACCTGTCAAAGGAATTTCCCATATATCCAAATTCAGTTTCCCCTATTACTAACATCTTACATTAGTGACATACACTTTTTACAACCAAGAAATCAATACTGATATGCTACTATTAACTAAAGTCTATAGTTTATTTAAATTTCTTTTGTTTTTACCCAATATCCATTTTCTGTTTCAGGATTAAATCCAGAATACCACAATATATATAGATGTGCTATCTCTTTAGGCTTTCCTCCTTTCACTGTTTTTAATCCTAATAAATAGCTTATGCAAAATTCTATTTTATAACCAGCTTCCAAAGAAACTAATCTATGATAACTGTTTGCTTACCTAACAGCCAGTCTCCATTCTTACTAACAGCACCCCAATTTGTTATGGGCAGCAATGAGCCCAGCCTCAGGACATGAATCCCAACGGATCTAATCCAATAGAGGAATCCCAATCTAGTTTACTAGTGACTGACCCAAGCATTGGCATGTGCCCTAGTCTTAATTAACAGAACACAAGGAGACACCTACCAGGGACTTTCTGGAAAGATTTTCCTCCCTATAAAAAAAAATTATCAGGAGGGTTCAAGGAAAAAGGTTTTTTTTTCACCCACTTTTCTCCCATCTGCTGAAGGCACTGACTTGTGATGCCTAAAACTGCAGCACCTGGATCAAAAAAATGGCAGCAGAATAGACAGACATGTCCTGAGCCTTGTCCCAGAGCAGATAGAAATAACACCTGAGGGTCACATGAGGAGTGTTTGCTGGTGAGTTGAGGGATAGCTATACTCCAGGAGATGGTGAGGGACTGCTGGATAGAGCTACGCAGACCAGGCAGCCCCCACTGCTCTTGGGTTCCCTACTGGAGCAACCGGTTCAGATGCGGAGACCTCGCCATCTTGAAGGGAAAAGTGGATGTTATCGGAAACCTGAAAAATCTACAACTACGGCATCCACCAAACAGCTGCAAACCCCAGAATACTGGTCCCCAATTGGCACAAACATGCAGATTCAGAGGAACTCTACACTCCATCATGGAAAGGTCAGATTTCACCTGGGATAAGATGAGGTCTCTGGTTCCAGCAGGAGAGAGAAACACGTGCACTGTGGAAGCTGGAGGAACAGGGGAAGTGTGCACCTAGAAAAATCTGTGGCTGTTTGGACTGGCATAATCCATGAATGTGGAAGGGGTCCTCAGAGCTGCTAACAGAAAGGAACTCTAAAAAGCAACCCATTTTGATCTGACGCAAAAGGACAGCCTAAAAATTTTTTAAGTGTACTGGCTGCTTAGACCCAAGTGGGGGAAAAGACTGCACAGACTTGTGTGCAGCCCTGGAGTTCCCACACGTATGCTGGCTCTTCTTTTTTTTTTTTTCTTTTTCCTCTTTAAATATTTGCTTCTGATTACTAAACACAATACATAGGATCACCCAATTGGCAACACTCAAAGAGACTGCAGGGGAAAGTTGTTTTTCTGGAACCTGGAAATCAGAGCAGGAAATAACCATCAGAGAACCAGCTCTGGGGCAAACCACTCCCACAAACCTGTATTGAGTGCCACAGGGAAAGCAGAATCTAAGCACTGGCTTAAGAGGACCTATAAACCAGGAGGTCAATCCAGAAACATTGCCACCCAGGGGTTGAATCACAAAATGACTTGTATAAACACAAATAAAGCAATATAAGAAATTAAGATACACTGCCTGCTTAAAAATCAGGACTGGCTTACAACACTGAGGAGCAGTGGAACACAGGGAACGACAATACTGTCCTAGGAAACAGCATGGCAAACAGAACAGTAGAAGAAGTGAATGACCTTCATTACTGCACATTTTTATTTTTATTTTTCTCATCTTTTACTAAAAAACTCATTTTTTTCTTTTTTCCTCACTTGATTTTAGCTTTTTAATTATTACATATTTATTTTCAATCAGTATTATTACTACTATTATTTACCTTTTTAAAAAAAAATGTGTCATTTTATTTTCTCTTTATTTTACTTTGGGATTAGTGTTCCACATTCTATTTTCATCTTTCCTTTAGCATCATTTTACTCTACCTCAACTTTACCTTTATGCCATCACTCTCTTCCTAACTTTTCCCATTTTGTTGTTCTGTTTCTCTTACCCTTTTCCTGCTTTAGATTTTCTCTATTTCTTCTTTTTACCCCATGTTAAAATTTCACCCTACTTATATATCTAATTTCCAAACCCCTGCTCCAAGTCCATAAACACCTCTCTTTTCTCTGTCTTCACTAACCAAAAAAAAAAATTTTCTTTCTGTCCTTCTGTTGTTGTTTGCTTGATTATTGATTATATCAATTATTTATGCTTGTTTGTGAGATTTTTTTGCTTATTCTTTTGTTTTTGCTTGTTTTTTGTTTCTGTTTTCCCTCACCTCACTTGATACTAGCTATTGTTTGTAGTTTGTATTCATCTCCAGGTACTTGCACTGGCATTTGTTGGGAGTAGTGGCTGTTCCATTGGAGATTTCTCCCAATATATATAATTTGTTCCCCTCTTCTTTCTTATTCTCTTTCTTTTCTCTCTTACTTTTTTCCTTTTTGCAATCTCATTTTTGCACTCCTTTCTTCTTTTTTTCTTTTCTCTTCTTCTTTCTCTCCTATCCTCTAATTTGCCTTTCTGTATAGTCACCTTTATTTGGGGTTATTAATATCATAAATACATTTCTCTTCAGTCCCTTGTACATTGTATTTTGTGCCTTTAAATCAATGCAGGAGAGAGAGAACTACATAACCAGACACCTGGAGAAGAGAGACCATGGGGAGACAAAGAAAAAAAAGCAGGCATCACAAAAAAAAAAAGAAGTAAATGAAATGGAGGCAAGCAACCTGACAGAGAAAAAATTCAGAGAAATGGACATAAGGTGGCTTAAAAGAATGGAATAAAAATTTGACAATATGTATAAGAACCAAGAGGAAATGAAGAAGAACCAAGAAGAAATGAAAAATGACATCGCTGCTGTAAAGAACCCAATAGAAAACATCAAGAATAGACTAGGAAAAGCAGAGGGCCACATCAGTGAGCTAGAAGACAAGGTAGGAAAAAATACACAAGTAGAGCAGCTTCTAGAAAAAAAAAATTAAAAAGCAGGAGGAGAGCATAAGGGAACTTTGGGATAGCATGAAACAAAACAATATCTGCACAATATGGGTTCCATGAGGAGAGGAACTGAGCAAGGAATAGAAAACATATTTGAAGAAATAATGATGGAAAATTTTTCTATTATAGGGAAGAAAAAAGAACACACAAATCCAAGAAGCTCACAGAGTCTCAAGCAAAATGAACCCCAAAAGACTGATGCCAAGGCACATTATAATTAAATTGACGAAGACCAACAACAAAGTAAGAATCTTAAAAGCAGCCAGAGAGAGACAGAAAGTTACATAGCAACTGATTTCTCAATAGAAACTCATCAGGCAAGAAGGGAATGGAATGAAATATACAAAGTCATACAAAGGAAGGATTTTAATACAGGAATACTATACCCAGCAAGGCTATCAATCAAAACTGAAGGTGAGAGAACCAAGATGGCAGCATAAAGTATATACCTGTACGTGCTGCCTCTCATAAACACACCAAAACTACAACTAAAAGACAAAATGACTATCCCCCAGGACCACAGAAAAGCTGGTGGAGTGGAAATTCTACAACTAGAAGGAAATAAAGTGCATTGAGACCTGTTAATACATGCAGAGGCTCAGAAAGGAAGAGGAACAGAGACACATGTGAATTGGGCTGGCATATGCTGTGTGTGTTTTTTCAATTGGAAGGTAGTTACAAGTTCCTGACTGCTCTGAACTCATTTCCCGTGAGATTCTGGGGACCCAGACTCATACAGGGAGAAACTGGACTGTCAGTCATTGGGTAGGAAAGAGAAGATGGCCTTCTCGCAGAGGTGCACACAGGAATCATTGTTTACTGCGCTGAGACAAGTGACATGGGAAATGGAACAGCTGCTTGCACACCCTAGCGTACTGATTCCCTAAGACCCCACCCAACCCAATTTACAAATCCACCAAGTTGTGCACAGCAGCTTTTGCATATGAATAACCTGCTCTCTCATAGCTTAACCTAACAAATTGCAAGTGGGTCAGACAACTCCAAGCAAAGAGGAAAAATCTGAAGATTTCCCTGTAGCTCCTCCTGGGTGGCCTCAGACAGTAGCTGACTTGCACCTCGTTGGAGATCCAGGAACCAGTGTACCTAGAGGTCAGTGTGAGACAACACCAGATTTCAACTCCTCACATACATAAGTGACACACTCAAGAGGCAGACTTGGTGAGCACCAAAGCCCCACTGAAGCAAGTCCTGCCCCATAGAGGTGTCTCCAGCACAGCAATTCTTCCATTATAGACATAGCTAATCCTTACAGTCAATTGGCCTGAAGATCAGTTCCTCCCAGTGTACCATTAGCAACCAAGGTTTAATTATAAAAAGACTGTGTACCCTGCCCACAAAGGGGTGCACCAAAAGTGTCCACCTCAGGTGATTGGGGAGGCAGAGCGACTGGGCCATAAAGGACAACTAGCACACAAAGCCACTCCAAGGAAGCAGCCAAAATACGGAGATAAAGAAACATGTCACCAATGAAAGAAGTGGAAGAAAGCAAACTACTGGACATTGAGTTCAAAACCATATTTATAAGAATACTTAAGAATCTTCTACAAACTGCCGAGAAACTTAGTGAGATCTTCAAGGATCTTAATGAGAATGCCAAAAAAATGAAAAAGAACCAGTCACAAATTAAGCATGCACTATCTGAAATAAAGAATAATATAAAGAAATCCAACAGCAGACTAGAGGACCTCAAAAATAAAACCAAAGATTTCAAATATGAAAAAGCAAAAAACACCCAACCAGAAAATCAAAAAGAAAAAAAAGTCCAAAAATGTGAAGATAGCATAAGAAACCTCTGGGACAACTTCAAGCGTACCAATATGAGAATTATGGGGGTGACAGAAGAAGAGAGAGAGCAAGATACTAAAAACCTAGTTGAAGAAATAATGACTGAAAACTTCCCCCAGCTGGTGAAAGAAATAGACTTACAAGTCCAGGAAGTGCAGAGAACCCCAAACAAAAGGAATCCAAATAGGACCACACCAAGACACATCATAATTAAAATGCCAAGGGCAAAAGACAAAGAGAGAATCTTGAAAGCAGCAAGAGAAAAACAGTTAGTTACCTACAAGGGAGTACTGTCAGCTGATTTCTCAACAGAAACTATGAAGGCCAGAAGGGAGTGGCAGGAAATATTCAAAGTGATGAATAGCAAGAACATACAACCAAAATTACTCTACCCAGCAAAGCTATCATTCAGAATTGAAGGTCAGATAAAGAGCTTCACAGACAAGAAAAAGCTAAAGGAGTTCATCACCAACAAGCCAGAATTATATCAAATGCTCAAAGGTATTCTTTAAGATGAGGAAGAAGAGAAAAAGATAAAGATAAAAATTATGAACAACAAATACATATCTTTCAACAAGTGAATCTAAAAATCAAATGAATAAACAAATCTGATGAACAGAATAGACTGGTGAATATAATAGAATCAGGGCATAAAAAGGGAGTGGACTGACAATTCTCAGGGGGAAAGGGGTGCAGGAATGTGGGAAGAGACTGGACAAAAATTGTACACCTATGGATGAGGATAGTTGAGCGGGGAGGGTAAGGGCAGAGGATGGAGTGGGAACCTGGTGGAGGCGAGCTATGAGGGAAAATATAGGAACAACTGTAATAATGTGAATGATAAAGATTTATTAAATTTTAAAAAAATTTGAAGGTGAAATCAGGAGCTTCACAAACAAAAAAGGACTAAGGGAATTTATTTTCACCAAACGAGCAATGTAAGAAATGACAAAGGGTCTGTTGTAAAAAAAAAAAAAAAAAATAGGAAGCGAAGAAGGAACACAGAGGTAAAGAATAAAAATGGCAACAAATAAGCACCTATCAATAATAACTTTATTTTTTTATTGTGATATATGTATACATATCTCCCCACTGCCCCCCCCACTCCCAGGCATACCCCAACCCACCAGTGTCTTGTGTTCATTGGTTATGCTTATATGCATGCAAGTTCTTTGGTGGATCTCATATCTACCCCACCTCTCCTTAACCTTCCTGCTGTAAATTGACAGTCTGTTTGATGCTTTACTGCTTCTGTATCTATCCTTTTGTTCATCAGTTTATAATGTTCTTTATTATCCACAAATGAGTGAGATCAAGTGGTGTTTCTCCTCATTGACTGGCTTACTTCACTTACCATAAGGCTCTCCAGTTCCATCCAGGTTGCTGAAAATGGTAAGAATTCCTTCTTTTTAATGGCAGCATAGAATTCCATTGTGTAGATGTACCACAGTTTTCGGATCCACTCATCTGCTGACGGGCACCTAGGCTGTTTCCAAATTGTAGCTATTGCAAATTGTGCTATGAACATAGGGATGCATAAATCCTTTCTGATTGGTGTTTGTAATTTCTTAAGATATATTCCTAAGAGTGGGATAGCTGGGTCAAATGGGAGATCCATTTTCAGTTTTTTGAGGAAACTCCATACTGTTCTCCACAGTGGCTGCACTAGTCTGCATTCCCACCAACAATGCACAAGGGTTCATTTTTCTTCCCATCATCGCCATCACTTGTCGTTTGTTCATTTGTTGATGATTGCATTCTGACAGGTGTGAGATGGTATCACATTGTCGTTTTGATTTGCATCTCTCAGATAATTGGTGACTTTGAACATGTTTTCATGTGTCTCTTGGCCTTCCTTCTGTTCTCTTTCGAAAAGGTTCTACTTAGGGCCGTTGCCCCCCCTTTTTTTTTTTTGGATCATTTATCTTCCTTTTATTCAGTTGTGTAAGTTGGCTGTAGATGTTGGATATTAAACCTTTATCAGTGATAACAATTGCAAATTTGTTCTCCCATACAGTGGTCTTTCTTGTTGTTTTGTTGATGGTTTCTTTTGCTGAGCAAAAGATTTTATTTTGATGTACTCCCATTTGTTTATTTTCTCTGTAGCTTCCATTGCCTTTGGAGCAGTATCAGTGAAGAAGTTCTTTCAGCATATATCTGAGATTGTGCTGCCTGTGGATTCCTCTAGTATTTTTATGGTTTCCCTTCTAATGTTTAAGTCCTGTATCCATTTTGAGGGTGTTTTTTTTTTTGTATTTGGTGTAAGTTGGTGGTCCAGTTTCATTTTTTTGCATATATCTGTCCAAATTTCCCAACACCATTTATTGAAGAGGCTATCTTGACTCCATTGTATGTTCATGCCTCCTTTGTCAAATATTAATTGAGCATAGTGGTTTGGGTGGATATCTGGATTCTCTATTCTATTCCATTGGTCTACATGTCTGTTCTTTTGCCAGTACCAGGCTGTTTTGAGAACAGTTGCTTTCTAATATAGCTTGAAATCTGTTATTGAGATTGCACCTACTTTGTTCTACTTTCTCGGGATTGCTATGGCTATTCACAATCCTTTTTTATTCCAGATGAATCTTTGAAGAATTCTTTCTAGGTCTGTGAAATATGTCGTTGGTATTTTAATGGGTAGTGCATTGAATCTGTAGGTTGCTTTGGGTAGCATGGACATTTTAATGATGTTGATTCTCCCAATCCATGAGCATGGTATGCAATTCCATCTGTTAACATCTTCCTCTATCTCTTTTTTCAGTGTCCTATGGTTTTCTGCATATAGGTATTTTACCTCTTTAGTTAGGTTTATTCCTAGGTATCTTAATTTTTTTGGTGCGATGGTAAATGGGATTGCTTTTTTAGTTTCTCTCTCTGTAATTTCACTATTACTGTATAGAAATGCCACATGTTTCTTGGCATTAATTTTGTATCCTGCTACATTGCCTAATTCATTAATTAAGTCAATTAGTTTTGGAATGGACTCCTTTGGGTTTTTTATGTACAATATCATGTCATCTGCAAATAAGGACAGCTTTACTTCTTCTTTTCCAATTTGGATGCCTTTTATTTCTTCTTTTTATCTAATTGCAATGGCTAGTACTTCCAGTACTATGTTGAGTAGGAGAGGTGAGCGTGGGCATCACTGTTTTGTTCCTGTTCTTAGGGGAAATGGTTTTAGTTTTTGCCCATTAAGTATGATGTTAGCTGTGGGTTTATCATATATGGCTTTTATGATATTGAGGTATGCTCCTTCTATTCCCACTTTGCTAAGAGTTTTTATCAAGAAAGGGTGTTGGATTTTGTCAAATGCTTTTTCTGCATCAATTGATATGACTATGTGATTTTTATCTCTCAATTTGTTTATGTGATGTATCACATTTATTCATTTGTGGATATTGTACCATCCCTATATTCCTGGGATGAATCCTGCTTGGTCATGGTGTATGATCTTTCTGATGTACTGCTGGATCCGATTTGCTATAATTTTGTTGAGGATTTTGGCTTCTATGTTCATGAGAGATATTGGCCTATAATTCTCTTTCATTGTGTTGTCTTTGTCTGGTTTTGGTATTAGGGTGATGCTGGCTTCATAGAAGGTGTTTGGAAGTGTTCCTTCTTCTTGAATGTTTTTGAATAGTCTGAGGAGGATAGGTTTTAATTCTTCCTTGAATGTTTGGTAAAACTCTCCTGTGTAGCCATCTGGTCCCGGGCTTTTATTTGCTGGAAGCTTTTTGATTACTGCTTCAATTTCTTCCATAGTTATTGGACTATTGAGGTGTTTGGTTTCCTCCTCATTGAGTTTTGGGAGGTTATATTTTTCTAGGAAAATGTCCATTTCTTGCAGGTTGTCCAGTTTGTTGGAATAGAGTTGTTCATAGTATTTTTTAACAATCCTTTGTATTTCCACAGGGTCTGTTGTTATTTCTCCTCTTTCATTTCTGATTTTGTTTATTTGGGTCTTCTCTCTTTGTTTCTTGGTGAGCCTGGCTAGAGGTCCATCAATCTTGTTTATCCTTTCAAAGAACCAGCTCTTTGTTTTGTTGATCTTTTGAATTGTTTCTTTGGTCTCCATGTAGTTTATCTCCGCTCTGATCTTCACTATTTCCTTCCTTCTGAGTACACTGGGCTTTTCTTGTTGCTCCCATTCTAGCTCTTTGAGTTGTAGGTTTAGGTAATTTATTACCATTGTTTCCTGTTTTTTGCAGTAGGCTTGTAGGGCTATGAACTTCCCTCTCAAGACTGCTTTCACTATGTCCCATAAATTTTGTATTGTTGTGTTGTCATTGTCATTTGTTGCCATGATGTTTTTTATTTCTTCCTTGATCTCTCTGGTTACCCAGTCGTTGTTTAATAGCACGCTGTTTAGTCTCCATGTGTTTGATTTCTTTCTATTGTTTTTAGTATAGTTGATTTCCAGTTTTATGCCACTGTGGTCTGAGAAAAATGCTTGATATGATTTCTATCTTCTTGAATTTGAAGAGACTTTTCTTATGACCCAACATATGATCTTATCTTTGAAAATGACCCATGTGCACTGAAGAAGAATGTATATTCTGTGGATTTGCGGTGAAATGTTCTGAAGATGTCAATTAATTCCATCTGGTCTAGTGAGTCATTTAGGATTGATGTTTCTTTCCTGATTTTTTTGTTTAGAGGGTTTGTTCAATGGTGACAGTGGGGTATTAAAGTCTCCTACTATTGCTGTCAATCTCTCCCTTAATACCCTCCAAGAGTTTTTTATGTGTTTACGTGCTCCTATATTGGGTGCGTAAATGTTTAACAGAGTTATTTCTTCTTGTTGGATTATTCCCTTTAGTATTATGAAGTGGCCTTCTTTATTTCTTGTTATGTCCTTCACTTTGAGATCTAATTTGTCAGATATAAGTATTGCAACCCCAGCTTTTTTTTCATTTCCATTTGCCTGAAATACCATGTTCCATCCCTTCACCCTTAATCTGTGTGCATCTCTTTTCCTGAGGTGGGTTTCTTGTAGACAGCAGATATGTGGATCATGTTTTCTTATCCAATCAATTACCCTATGTCTTTTGATTGGAGCATTTAATCCATCTACATTTAAAGTTATTATTGATAGGTACTTATCTGTCGCCATTTTGAGTCTTTACCCCCGAGTTCCTTCTTTGCTTCCTATTTCTTTTTATTACAGCAGACCCTTTAACACTTCTTGCATTACTGCTTTGGTGCTAATATATTCCCTTAGTCCTTTTTTGTCTGTGAAGCTTGTGATTTCACCTTCAGTTTTGATTGAAAGCCTTGCAGGTTACAGTATTCTTGGATTCAGACCCTTCCTTTGCATGACTTTGTATATTTCATTCTATTTCCTTCTGGCCTGATGAGTTTCCATTGAGAAATCAGTTGCTAGTCTTATGGGGGTTCCTTTGTAGGTAACTTTCTGTTTCTCTCTGGCCAATTTTAAGATTCTTACTTTGTCATTGGTGTTTGCCAATTTAATTATAATGTGCCTTAGTGTCTGTTTTGGGGGGGTTCATTTTGCTTGGGACTCTGTAAGCTTCTAGGATTTATGTAGGTTTTTTCTTTTCTATATTAGGGAAGTTTTCTGTAATTATTTCTTCAAACAGGTTTTCTATTTCTTGCTCAGTTTCTGCTCTTTCTGGATCCCCAATTATGCAGATGTTGTTTTCTTTCATGTTATCCCAAAGTTCCCTTAGGCTCTCTTCTTGGTTTTTAATTTTTTTTTCTAGAAGCTGCTATACTTGGGTATTTTTTCCTAACTTGTCTTCTAGCTCACTGATGTGGTCTTCTGCTTCTTCTAGTCTACTTTTGATGCTTTCTATTGAGTTCTTTATAGCAGTGATGTCATTTTTCATTTCTTCTTGATTATTCTGCATTTCTTCTTGCTTTTTCTTCATTTCCTCTTGGCTCTTACTCACATTATCGATTTTGACTTCCATTCTTTTCATCCACTTTATGATCATTTCTGTGAACTCTTTCTCTGGCAGGCTTATTTCTGCTTCTATTTTGTTTACTTCCTTTTCTGGTGATACCTGCCATTCTGTCATATGTGGGCTGTTTCTTCGTCTGCCCATGGTCTTTCTTCTCTAGGTGTCTGGTTATGTAGTTCTCTCTCCTACATTGATTCAAAGGCACAAACTAGAACACGACCGGGTACAACACACAAGGCAAACTTATCCCAGGCGAAATCTGACCTTTCTGTGTGCCGTGTGGAGCTCCTCTGATTCCGTGTGTCTGCACCGACTAGAGAGTGGTGTTCTGGGTCCCCCAGCTGTTCAGTGGGTGCTGCAGCTGCAGCTTTCAGACCACCACAGACATCCACCTCCCTCTGCAAGATGGCGTGGTCTCCACGTTCGTGCTGGTGACTCTGAGAGACAAAAACCCTGTGGCAGTGGGGCTGCCTGCTCAGGGGAGCCCCGTCCAGCAGTCCTCCACCTTTTCCTGGAGGATAACTAACTCTTAACTTGCCAACAAACACTCCCATTGTGACTCTCAGCTGCTCTCTCTTTGTCTGCCCAGCAACAAGGCTCCAGACACATCCGTCTATTCTGCCACCATTTTTTTCTTCCTCTGTTGTTTTTTCCAATAATAATTTTAAATGTAAATGGATTAAATGTCCCAATCAAAAGACATAGGGTAACCGATTGGATAAGAAAACACAACTCATATATCTGCTGTCTACAAGAAACCCATCTCAGAAAAAAAGACACATACAGACTGAGGGTGAAGGGATAGAAAACAGTTTTTCAAGCAAATGGAAATGAAAATAAAGCTGGGGTAGCAATACTTGTAGCTGACAAATTAGATCTTAAAGCGAAGGACATAACAAGAGATAAGGAAGGCTACTTCATAATACTAAAGGGAGCAATCCAACAAGAAGAAATACTAAAGGGAGCAATCCAACAAGAAGAAATAACTCTGGTAAACATATACGCACCCAATACAGGAGCACCCAAATACATAAAAAAAATTCCTGGAGGATATCAAGGTGGATATTGACAGCAATACAATCATAGTAGGAGTCTTGAATACCTCACTATCACAATTGGACAAATCCTCTAAACAAAAAATAAGCAAAAAAAATGAGTCCTAAATGATTCACCAGATGGAATTAGTTGACAACTTCAGAACATTTCACTGCAAATCCACAGAATATACATTCTTCTCAAGTGCATATGGGTCATTTTCAAAGATAGAGCATATGTTGGGTCATAGGCAAAGTCTCTTCAAATTAAATAAGATAGAAATCATATCAAACATCTTCTCAGACCACAGTGGCATAAAACTGGAAATCAACTAAAATAAAAACAATCTTTAAAAAATCAAACACATGGAGACTAGACAGCATGCTATTAAATAATGACTGCGTAATCAGAGAGATTAAGTAAGAAATAAAAAACATCATGGCAACAAATGACAATGAAAACACAACAATCCAAAATCTATGGGACAAAGCAAAAGCATTTTTGAGAGGGAAGTTCACAGCTCTACAAGTCTGCTGCAAAACAAAACAAAACACAAGAAACAATGGTAATAAATTACCTAACTCTACAACTCAAAGAATTAGAAAGAGAGCAATAAGAAAAGCCCAGTGTAAGCAGAAGGAAGGAAATAATAAAGGTCAGAATGGAGATAAATGACATAGAGACCAAAGAAACAATACAAAAGATCAACAAAACTAAGAGCTGGTTCTTTGAAAGAATGAACAAAAATTATGAACCTCTAGCCAGGCTCACCAAGAAGCAAAGAGAGACCATTCAAATAAATGAAAGAGGTGAAATAACGACAGACCCCACGAAAATACAAAGGATTGTTAAAAAAAATACTATGAACAGTTCTATTCCAACAAACTGGACAACCTGGAGAAAATGAACATATTCCTAGAAAAATATAACCTTCCAAAACTCAATCATGAAGAATCTAAACAGCTCAATAGTCCAATAACTATGGAAGAAATTGAAGCAGTCATCAAAAAGCTTCCAGCAAACCAAAGCCCAGGGCCAGATGGCTACACAGGGGAGTTTTACTAAACATTCAAAGGAGAATTAAAACCTACCCTTTTCAGACTATTCCAAAAAATTCAAGACGAAGGAAAACTTCCAAGCACCTTCTATGAAACCAGCATCACCGTAATACCAAAACCAGATAAAGACAACACAATGAAAGAGAATTACAAGTTAATATTCCTCATGAACATAGATGCCAAAATCCTCAACAAAATTCTAGCAAATCAGATCCAGCAGAACCTCAGAAAGATTATACACCATGACCAAGTAGGATTTATCCCAGGAATGCAAGGATAGTACAATATTTGCAAATCAATAAACGTGATATATCACACAAACAAATTGAGAGATAAAAATCACATAGTCATATCAATTGATGCAGAAAAAGCATTTCACAAAATTCAACACCCTTTCTTGATAAAAACTCCCAGAAAGGTGGTAATATAAGGATCATACTTCAACATAATAAAAGACTTATATGATAAACCCACAGGTAACATCATACCCAACATGCAGAAACTAAAACCATTTCCCCTAAGACTAGGAACAAGACAGGGATGTCCACTCTCACCACTCTTCTTTGACATAGTATTGAAAATATTAGCCATTGCAATTAGACAAAAAAAACTAAAAGGCATCCAAATTGGAAAAAAAAGAAGTAAAATTGTTCTTATTTGCAGATGACTTGATATTGTACATAAAAAAACCAAAAGACTCCATCAAAAAACTAATTAACTTAATAAATGAATTCAACAATGTAGCAGGATACAAAGTTAATGCCAAGAAATCTATGGCATTTCTATACAACCATAGTGAACTTAGAGAAAGGGAGACTAAAAGAGCAATCCCATTTACCATTATATCAAAAAAATTAAGATACCTAGGAATAAACTTAACTAAGAAGGTAAAAGACCTATATGCAGAAAACTACAGGACACTGAAAAAAAGAGATAGAGGAAGATGTAAACAGATAGAAGAACATACCATGTTCAAAAATTGGTAAAATCAACATCATTAAAATGTCCATACTACCCAAAACAATCTATAGATCAATGCACCCGCCATTAAAATACCAATGTCATATTTCACAGACCTAGAAAGAACTCTCCAAAAAATTCATCTAGAATAAATAAAAGACCCCCAAATAGCCATAGCAATTCTGAGAAACCAGAACAAAGTAGGTGCAATCTTAATACCAGATTTCAAGCTATATTACAAAGCAACTGTTCTCAAAACAACCTGGTACTGGCACAAGAATAGATATATAGACCAATGGAATAGAATTGAGAATCCAGATATCCACCCAAACCACTATGCTCAATTAATATTTGACAAAGGAGGCATGAATATACAATGGAATCAAGACAGTCTCTTCAATAAATGGTGTTGGGAAAATTGGACTGATATATACAAAAAAATGAAACTAGACCACCAACTTGCACCATGCATAAAAATAAAGTCCAAATGGATATAGGACTTAAACATAAGATGGGAAACCATAAAAATATTAGAGGAATCCACAGGCAGAGAAACCTTAGACATATGTCAAAGCAATATCTTCACTGATACCACTCCTAGGGCAATGGAAGGTAAAGAGAAAATAAATAAATGGGACTACATCAAAAGAAACCATCAACAAAACAACAAGAAAGCACACTGGAAGGAATCCAAGATGGTGACATAGGTAAACATCTAAACTGCTGCCTCCCACAACCATTTCAAAACTACATCTAAAAGACAGAATGGACATCATCCAAAACCACAGGAAAGCTGGCTGAGTGGAAATTCTACAACTAGAAGGAAAGAGAGGGGCTCACGGAGACCCAGAGGAGCTGCAAAAAGCTGAGGTCCAGCCAAAACTCATACGGTGGGAGTTTGGACTGTGAAAAGGAAGAAGTGCACAGAAATATAGGGGAGCAGTGAAAGGGTAGAAGTCTGGTGGTGCGCACAGAACTATGCACAGAAAACCAGCTGCTGATTTTGCCACTGGCTTTCACAAGTGGGCAGGAGACAGAGCCTCCCAACTGAGCCACTTCTAACTACACTAAACCCCAGTTGCAGGCAAAACTCTGGGGACCCAGACTCATATGGTCCCAGAGCACAGGGGAGCTGGAAAGGCAGCTGTCTAGAGGCACTACGCACGTGCACATGGACCGTTCCAGTGATTACCCAGAGACACGTGAGACCCAGGGGCCGTGGAGGGCAGGGATGACTGGAAGGCAAGGCAGTCCATTAAGCCCTGAGACTCTACCCTCAACAGAGAGGCTTTTGCAGTTTTGCAAGTCTTGTATCATAAGGCTGAATCCAACACAGAAGTTCTCCTGGCATAGTGAAAATGGGAAGACAAAGGAACAGATCACAAACAAAAGAAATGGAGGAAAATAAACAACTGGACATAGAGTTCAAAACCATGGTTATAAGGATTTTCAAGAATATCCTAGAAAAGATGGATAAATTTAGCAAGACCCAAGAGGAGATGAAAAAGGACCAACTAGAAATTAAACCATACACTGAATAAAATAAAAAATATACAGAAACCTAACAGCAGATCAGAAGAAGGCAAGAATCAAGTCAAAAATTTGAAATATAAAGAAGCAGAAAACACTCAACTGGAAAAGCAAGAAGAAAAAAGAATCCCAAAATGTGAAGACAATGTAAGGAGCCTCTGGGACAGCTTCAAGTGTACCAACATCAGAATTGTGGGGATGCCAGAAGAAGAAAGAGAGCAAGATACTGAAAACCTATTTGAAGAAATAATGACTGAAAACTTCCCACCAAAGAGTCCAGTAAGCACACAGAACCCCAAATAAAAGGAATCCAAAGAGGACTACACCAAGACACATCATAATTAAAATACCAAGAGCAAAAGACAAAGAGAGAATATTAAAAGCAGCAAGAGAAAAACAGTTCATTACCTATAAGAGAGCACCCATATGACTGTCAGCTGATTTCTCAACAGAAACGATGCAGGCCAGAGGAGTGGCAAGAAATATTCAACATGATGAATAGCAAAAACCTACAACCAAGAATACTCTATCCAGCAAAGCTATCATTCAGAATTGAAGGGCAGATAAAGAGCTTCACAGATAAGAAAAAGCTAAAGGAATTCATTAACACCAAACCAACATTATAGAAAATGCTGAAAGATACTCTTTAAGAAGAGGAAGAAGAAAAAGGTAAAAGATAAAAAAAAAAATAATGAACAACAAATACATGTCTATCAACAAGTGAATCTAAAAATTAAGTGAATTAAAAATTTGATCAACAGAATAAACTGGTGAATATAATAGAATCAGGAGCACAGAAAGGGAGTGGACTGATAATTCTTGGGAAAGGGGTGAGAGGGGTGCAGGGAAAGACTTGATAAAAATTATACACCTGCCAAAACCGGTTTGGCTCAGTGGATAGAGCGTCGGCCTGCGGACTGAAAGGTCCCAGGTTTGATTCTGGTCGGGGGCATGTACATTGGTTGAGGGCAAATCCCCAGTAGGGGGCGTGCAGGAGGTGGCTGATCGATGTCTCTCTCTCATCTATGTTTCTAACACTCTATCCTTCTCCCTTCCTCTCTGTAAAAAATCAATAAAAATATATTTTAAAAAATAATTATACACCTAAGGATGAGGTCAATGGCAAGGAGGTAAGGGTAGAGGGAGGGGTGGGAGCCAGGTGGAGGGCAGCTATGAAAGGGAAAAAAGAGAAACAAATGTAATAATCTGAATAATAAAGATTTAACTTTTAAAAAAAGAAAGAAAGAAAGCCCACTGTATGGGAGAACATATTTGCAAATGTTATTACTGATAAAGGTTTAATCTCCAACATCTACAGCCAACTTATACAACTGAATAAAAGGAAGATAAATGATCCAATAAAAAAAATGGGCAATGTACCTAAATAGAATCTTTTTGAAAGAAGACAAAAGGAAAGCCAAGTGACACATGAAAACATGCTCAAAGTCATTAATTATCTGAGAGATGCAAATCAAAACGGCAATGCAATACCATCTCACACCTGTCAGAATGGCAATCATCAACAAATCAACAAACAAGTGTTGGAGAGGATGCGGAGAAAAAGGAACCATTGTGCACTGCTGATGGGAATGCAGACTGGTGCAGCCCCTGTGGAAAACAGTATGGAGTTTCCTCAAAAAACTAAAAATGGAACTCCCATTTGACCCAGTAATCCCACTCCTGGGACTATATCCTAAGAAACTAGAAACACCAATCAGAAAAGATATATGCACACCTATGTTCATAGCAGCACAATTCACCATAGCTTAGATTTGGAAACAGCCTAAATGCACATCAGCAGATAAATGGATTAAAAAACCACCAAGACCGGTTTGGCTCAGTGGATAGAGCGTCGGCTTTCAGACTGAAAGGTCCCAGGTTCGATTCCAGTTGAGGGCATGTACCTTGCTTGCAGGCACATCTCCACTGTGTGGCGTGCAGGAGGCGGCTGATCGGTGTCTCTCTCTCATCGATGTTTCTGACTTTCTATCTCTCTCCCTTCCTCTCTGTAAAATATCAATAAAATATATTTAAAAACAAAAAAACCATGGTACATCTACACAATGGAATACTATGCTTCTATAAAAAGAAGGAATTCTTACCATTTGCAGCAGCATGGATAGACCTCGAGAGCATTATGTTAAGTGAAATAAGTCAGGCAATGAAAGGAAAATACCACATGATCTCATTCATTTATGGAAAATAGAGAACATTATAACCTGATGAATAAAAAGATAGATACAGAGGCAGTAAAGCACCTAAGAGACTGTCAGATTATAGTAGGAAAGCAGAGGAGTGTTGGGAAGAGGGGAGAAAGAGATCAACCAAAGAACTTGTATGCAAGCATATATGCACATCAATGGACACAATACAGTGAGGGGTTGGGATGAAGGCATGTGACAGGGGCTAAGGGAGGCTGGGGGAAGGACAATGGGGAAAAAAGGGGAGATATATGTACTAACCTAGGTAACACTTTAAACAATAAAAAAAACTAAAGTAGTAAAATTATGAAGATAAAAAAAATAAAATAAAATAAAATAAAACTGCAGCACCTCGGCAATGAGGCAATGAGGCGATGCAGAGGACAAAGGTGCCTGGTTGTTTTACAGCACCATTTATCTGCAGAAAGAATCCTGGAACTGGGATTCTTGTCACATAAATAATAAACGTCCTTAGGTTTAAGACACTGGCAGTTGAGTTCTCTGTTCCTGGCAGCTGAAAGCATTTCTAACATATTCTCCCTCAGCCTGGGACAAAAAAGTGGTTTCTATGAAGATTAATATGGCTAACAGGGAGATAGAGTCTTATAAAACTTTAATAGCAAGCCCAGGCCGCCCACAGCCTGAATTGGCCAATAGTTCTAAATTAAGGCAGAAGTTCTCATCTGTAATTTTAGAGTCTTCTGTCCAGTGCTTGACTCTTCTTAAGATAGATGATAGATAGATAGATGATAGATAGATAGATAGATAGATAGATAGATAGATAGATAGATAGATATTGATATTGATATCAGAGAGAAGAGAGGGAGAAAGAGAGAGATACATCCATGACGAGAGAGAATAATTGATTGGCTGCCTCTTGAATGTCCCACCCTGTGAGTCCACAACCCGGGCATGTGCTCTGACTAGGAATCGAACTGCAACTTCTGGTTCATAGGTTGACACTCAACCATTAAACCACACCAGCCAGATCAGTGCTTGACTCTTCATGTCTTTTCTCTGCCTCATATCTTGTGCTTACTTCCAAATACAGTTTACTTAAGGCATCTTAAATCTTTCTTAATGTAATTATCTTTTAGCTTCAGCTTCCACTAGAAATTCTCAATATACCTCTGTTGAAATCCTCAGGGAGAGACTGTAATTGACTCAGCACATCTTTTTCTGCCAGGCCATATCACAGATTTGTCTTTGGCACAATTATCCTGTCTTGGTACAATCAACTGTGTTTGAAGGAAAAGGTCACATGATCTAAAACTAAGCAATACAGAGCTGCCCCTTCAACAGGATTGTGCAAAGGTTGGGAAGGCACAGTGACACATAGGGTCTAGCACAACAACAGGTGGGAGCAGAAGGGTACAGGTGCCAATACATTACATGCTTATCTCTGTCCTACCCCACCAAATTAGTCTGGTTCTAAGACTTTTTGTCGGTTTTTTATTACTGGATAGATATATGTCTCGTGCAAATAAAATAAAAGTTGTCTCCAAATAAACTGAAGAGAGAGAGAGAGAAAGAGGGGGGGGGAAGAAGAGTTAGGAAAACAGAGAAAGAAAGAACAAGAGAAGGGAGGTAGGAAGGAGAGAGAGGGGGAGAGAGAGAGTGAGAGAGAGGGAATTGTCTTTGACAGGCACAGACAGATGTTGATGACAAAAACATTGGCAAACAAAGGAAATAGAAAGCAAAGCTATGGAGGAGTGAGGTCAGCTCCCAACTCAGCCCAGAACCAATAGGAAACAGAAATGGTTTCATGGAAGAAGAAGGTTTTAATGGGTGATACAAACTAGACTAAGCCAACAGGCTCCTGTGGTACAATCCTGCCTCATGGAGAGCATTCCATGGCCTCAGCCACACCATGGTCATATCATTCTTCCCACAGAAGTGTCATCCCTTTCCCCTGTGATCAGCAGGATGATACTCTTCTACTGCACATTTCATCGGACAGGCCAAAATAAATTCCATTCCAAAAGGCAAAAATACCCAACTTACCCCTAGGAAGAAGACAAGTAGAGGGAAAACTCGGTCCACCGTATCTGAAAGCACAGAGTAGAACTATGAAAATGGGATTTTACTCCATGACTACCGGAGGTTTCTTGCAAGCATTTGCTTAGCAGAAACCTTAGCTTTCATTCCTTTTTTGATTTTTTTAAGCTGGTTTTTGAACACTACTCAGTATGTAGTTGGCCTTTTCTATGTTTGGCACTAGCATAAAAAGGATAAGTCATTTAGTTTTCTGCAAAGGCGACGAAGCCTGTTTTGTATATAAAGAGGCAAGCCGCCTGGGCATGTGTGACTGTGCACAAGTGAAAGCTTCTTCTTTGAAGGTTCAGAATTAACATGTCTACTGGATTCCAAGGATTGTTGCCCAGACCCTGAAATGTGGAAACCAAGTGCAGCAACTTGAAGTGCAGGGTTAAAGCAATTATCGGAAAAATAAGAGGAACTGAAGGACCACTGCTGATGGTAAAGAAATTCTTTTCTTGTCTTTAATTACCTGGGTTGGCTGTCTTCTTACCAAATAGAATACTGGTAATCCAAAGGAAAATCCAAAAGGAAGTTGAGCTGGTTATGTCCACAGAGCAAGACAAATTATGCAGATAGGTTAGAACACAGGCTAGTGGGAAAGGTTTGTGTGGCCTGAGTGGCCCAGATCAGTCACTTGTATGGAATCAAGTTGATGTATTATGATAAAAGTTTAGAATCTGTGTATAAGCAAGGCCTGAAGGGGTGAGAACAACACTCAACAGATTATTGAATGTCTAGATGAGCTGGGCTGTGTGCTAAGTGCCAAAAATACAGAAATGGGAAATACAAACATTACCAAGACTATTCCATCTATCCTATCAAATAAATCCCAAATGGGTAAACTGGATATAAATTTAATTAGATATCCAGAGAGTCCATGAGTTTGGAGGATGATTAAGCCCTTTGAGCTTCATAAACTTTTCAAAGCCTCCAGCCTACCTGAATCCAATCCAATCACCTTAATATGGAACTAAAGGCCTTCTATAATTGGCCTCAATTCTTTCTATTCTTATCCTTTACCAAACCACTCCAGCCCCACACCATACATTTTAGGGTCAACTTAACTGTTTTCAAATGTACTGTAACCCTGTGGTTTTAGTCAAGCAATTCTCTCAGCCTAGAATATCCTTCATCCTACATTCTCCATATCCCCTCTTCTCCCTACCATCAATCCTTCTGCCCTAAAATCAGACTGTAGAATCCAGCTTAATTAAGTGCCAAAGACTCCATGAAGAACATCACCGGCTCCTCTTTGTCACAATTGTTCATGCTTTCTTTAGGGGTCCTATTACATGTCATGTATGCCTCTGTTTGGTGGGCACTGTTTACACCTGGCATTATAGTCATAAGCATAGCTTCACCACCTACTAGATTTGTTTTTCTGAAGGAGTCGTGGTCTTATCCATTTCCATAGGCCTGCTAGATTTACACAGAGTAGGTACTCAGCACATGTTTATTAATGTATTGAACTGAGTTGAAGAAGGACAAACAAGCTCAGACCAGATGGTTCAGTTGGTTGGAGCATTGTCCCATACACCAAAAGATTGTGGGTTTGATTCCAGATCAGGGCACACACCTAGATTGCAGGTTTGATCCTTGATCAAGACGTGGCAACCTATCCATGTTTTTCTCTCTCTCATCAGTGTTTCTCTCTCTCTCTCTCTCTCTCTCTCTCTCTCTCTCTCTCTCTATATATATATATATATATATATATATATATATATATATAAAATCAATAAACAGGTGAGGATAAAAAAAATTTTAAAACAGCAAACAAGATGCAGGAATGTGCTCTCCTTAAATAAGCATAGCCAGTAAGTGATGTATGGGTAGACTATGAAAACTCATTTATGTCCTTTTTTAGTATCTTTCACTGTTTTCTATACCAGCATGTTGCTTTTCCCATGGATTTCCCTCCAGACTTCTGTAATTCTTGATATTTCTCATTTTTATAATTTATTTTTGTTCTGAACCACTCTTCCTTTGTGTCTCTATCTGTACCAAAAAGTCGGTCACTGCAGGAAAGTATGGATCAGTATACACTGATACAACTTCCTTATCATCAAAACACTCCCCTGCCCAGACAGATCAAGGAAATAGATATTTTGAAGAAACGTTCACAGCACCATCAATGGGAGGTTTCTTTATTCCAGAGCATGTGGGTCAGCTACAGGAGAAGCATGTGGGCAGATAAACCTAAGAAAAGGAGCTTCCCATTTGCAACTAAAACTAACTCTTCCAGAGAGCAAGAGAGGAAAGCAAGGTCTAGGGAGAGGATTGTTTTTTGTCAAGAAATACAAAATTTCAGGAAAAGGGTGACAGGGAAGGTGGCCCTTGTGTGAATCAAGTTGCTTGTGGCTTCATGGACTTTAAAGTTTTCAAGAAATAGGTTGATCGACATTATCAATAATAGCTCAGAGACAATTTTTGGAACAACCATTCAATAAATATTTGTTGAGTGTCTACTATGTGGCAGGACTATTCATAGGACTAAGCAGGGCAGACATGGTCGCTGGCCTAAAAGAACTTTCAGTCTAGTGAGTGGAGGCCAGATCTTAAATAAACAACTGCATAATTGATTGTGGGAAGTGTCACTATGAAAAAAATATATGGTGCTATGAGAATGTATAGTGGGGTGTGTAATCTAGTCTGAGTGTAGAGGAGGCTTTTCTGTAGAAATGATCTTTAATGTCCCAGAAAAACAAGTGGATGTTTGCCATGTCAAGAAGGAGAGAATTCATTTCAAACAGAGAGAAGGTGAATGTAGAGGCAACCAGGCCTGGAAGTCAAAATAGAAAGAGACCTGAGACAAGAAAAATGGAGTGTGGGTTTATATATAGGTAGGACCCACCCCTAACTGCCTGCACTAGCCAGGCTCCCTACAATATGTTCTTATAGCACCTGTCTGTCCTCCAAAGTTTGTAATTGGATGTCTGCAAGAGAAAGAGAGATTAAAATCAGTCTCCATTACCAAACTGTAAGATCCATGAGGGTGAGAATCATTTTGTGTTTTATTCACTATTGTAAGCCCAGAGTCTACCACAGAGCCTAGAATATCATATACATTCAATAAATATTTGTGGAATGAATCAATGACCAAGTGAGTAAATGATTGGTCTAGGAGTAAGAACGCCTCAAGGTGTTGTGTTCCAATTCTGGTTCCAGCATTAGCTCTCTACTGAAATTGGATATCCATTTAACCTCTTTGGGACCCACATTTCTCCATGACTGAAATTAATATGTTGAACAAGATTCTCTCTAAACTATTTTCCAATTCAAAATTCAAATGTGTACTATTTCCACAGGTGTTTTTTTGTTGTTCTTTTCTTATTTTCATCTTTTCCACCAAACAGTGCATATTGTTCCCACTGCTTATTAGTACCTTCTCACAGGCAAAGTCAAGTACTGCCATATAAAGTTAGAATTTTAGGTTTATCAAACCCTGCTCAGGGGAAGCATATCCTGAAGAGCTGACCTTTCCTCCATCCAAAATGATGTGCATTATCAAAAGACTAACATCAACGCTGATTGCTTTACCAGGAGGTTCCCAGCCAAGCAGCCTTTTGATTTGCTTTTACTACTTACCCACTAAGATAAAGTTAGTTAAAAAAAAAACAAAATTCAAAAGCTCTTTTCATTTGTATTTTAGCTTGTCTAGTAAAGCAGATTACTTAAAGCTAATTAACCATCAGAGGAGAACAACTGCTCCTTTTACACTCTGCATTGAAACACACACACACATACACACACACACTCGCAATGAAGTTCCAGCAAAGTACATTTAAATAGATGAAAAATTATTAAGATTAACATGATTCTACTTCAGGAGTTTTTTAACATAAGGTCTTTAAAATGCTTGTTTAAAAAAATGAATTAGTATAAGATGACATTTATTTTTGTGTCTGAAAATATCCCAATTAATAACCTAAAGTATTCCTAATGACAAGAGTTTCTTTTTTACTCTACTAATGATAACAGAAGGAGAAAACAAGGCCTAGTTGTACTAATCTAGATCATAATAATAATAATATAAAAATGTAGATTTACAATATTTTAAACACTCGATCAACTCTATTATTCTTTGGGTATATAAAGTTTCTGTAGGCACGTAACAACATTATTTTTTAAATTGGTTTGGAGTCCTCTGAAACATTGCTCCTATTTCTCTGAGTGTTTCCACCCAAGAAACCCAAGGCATAAATCTACTATAGTTTATGCAAAGACATTTAACACAATAACTATGTATCTGAAGGGAATAGCCATATACAGGAGAGTCTGTCAGGAAAACAGAGGGGGACATAACAGATCTGAGTTTCAAGCCTGCCTCTTTTAATTATTCTGCCTCAAACACTTATTTCTTATGCAAGAAAAGCCCATCTTCCCCAACTTAGATGATCATATTATGAATACAGAAAGAATGGCTACTCTGGCTATTTGCAAAGACTGGGTGCACATTCCAATAACATAAAATACTGTGGAGTAAAGAGTGCTTGGGTGGGACTTTAAGCAATTTTGTGAGAAGTGATAATGAGCCAAAAAGGATGAAGTCTTAGCAAAAAAAAAAAGTGGTATCCACCCTAGTAGAATTTATCTATTTAATTCACAGGCAGATTTATGAAAGCTTGCATAATTTTCTTCTTGCCAAGAAAAGTTGCTTTGCTCTCTAATTGTTTTCTTGGTGGAAATTACTTACATTTTGTTATCAAGTACTTTATATACATTGATATTTCATATATTACCTCTTTTTCTTTTAAATCTCTATTACAGATATCTTTTCCTTTTTTAAAGTATATTTTATTGATTTTTTAAAGAGAGGAAGGGAGAGGGCTAGAGATTTAGAAACATTGATGAGAGAGAAACATCAATGAGTTGCTTCCTGCACACTTCCTACTGGGATGTGCCCGCAACCAAGGTATATGCTTTTGACTGGAATGGAACCTGGGACCCTTGAGTCTGCAGGCCGATGCTATATGCACTGAGCCAAACCGATTAGGGCAACAGATATATTTTCTAAAGTTTTATTCAGCTAAAATTTTACATATCATACCATTTATCCATTTAAAGTACACAATGTAATAGCTTTTAACATATTCAGTAATGCATCAATCATCACAATCAATTTTAGAATACAAATATTACCTTCAAAAGAACCCATCCCTTAGTCATATCCCCACAATCTTCTTATCCCCTTAAACCCTAGGCAATCACCAGTCTATTTTCTGTCTCTATAGATTTCCCTAGCCCTAGCTAGTTTGCTCAGTGGATAGAGTGTAGACCTACAGACTGAAGGGTCCTAGGTTCCATTCCTGTCAAGGGCACATGCCCGGGTTGCGGGCTCGATCCCCAATAGGAGGCATGCAGGAGGCAGCCAATCAATGGTGCTCTCTCATCATTGGTGTCTCTCTCTCTCTCTCTCTCTCTCTCTCTCTCTCTCTCTCTCTCTCTCTCTCTCTCCCCCCCCCCTCTTTCTCTCTTCATCTCTCTCTCTCCCTGTCTCTTCCTCTCTAAAATAATTTTTTTAAGTATATTAAAAAAAAAAGATGTGCCTATTCTGGACAGTTCATATAAATGAAATCATACAATCTGTGGACTTTTGTAACTGGCTTCTCACTTATATATTATTTTAAAGGATCATCCGCATTACAGCAGGTATCAGTACTTAGTTTCTTTCTATTGAAGAATAATATTTCACATTTTATTTCTCCACAAATATACCACATTTTATTTCTCCACAAATGAGATATACCACATTTTATTTTTCCACAAATCAGTTGACTGACATTTGAGTTGTTTTCACTTTGGGAATGTTATGAATATTGCTGCTATGGACTTTTGTATACAGTTTTTGTGAAGATATATGTTTCCTTTCTCTTGGATCTGTCTATAGCTAGGAATAGAATTACTAGATCATATGGCAACTCTATGTTTAATCACTTGAGAAACTGCCAGGCTGTTTACCAAAGCAGCTGCACCATTTTATTTTATTTTTATTTTTTTATTTTTTAAATTAAATCTTTATTATTCAGATTATTACATTTGTTTCTCTTTTTTCCCCTCCATAGCTCCCCTCCACCCAACTCCCACCCTTCCTTCTGCCCTTACCTCCCTCCTATTGACCTCATCCATAGGTGTATGATTTTTGTTCAGTCTCTCCCTGTACACCCCTCACCCCTTTCCCCCTGAGAATTATCAGTCCACTCCCTTTCTGTGCTCCTGATTCTATTATATTCACCAGTTTATTCTGTTCATCAAATTTTTAATTCACTTAATTTTTAGATTCACTTGTTGATAGATATGTATTTGTTGTTCATAATTTTTTGTCTTTTACCTTTTTCTTCTTCCTCTTCTAAAAGAGTACCTTTCAGCATTTCATATAATACTGGTTTGGAGTCGATGAACTCCTTTAGCTTTTTCTTATCTGTGAAGCTCTTTATCTGACCTTCAAGTCTGAATGATAGCTTTGCTGGATAGATTATTCTTGTTTGCAGGTTCTTGCTATTCATCTTGTTGAATATTTTTTGCCACTCCCATCTGGCCTGCAT
This sequence comes from Lasiurus cinereus, assembly GCA_011751065.1. Classification (NCBI taxonomy): domain Eukaryota; kingdom Metazoa; phylum Chordata; class Mammalia; order Chiroptera; family Vespertilionidae; genus Lasiurus; species Lasiurus cinereus. The sequence goes on from JAAGEH010000393.1 coordinate 49,074,425, forward strand.
CGTTTCTGTTGAGAAATCAGCTGACAGTCATATGGGTGCTCCCTTGTAAGTAATGAACTGTTTTTCTCTTGCTGCTTTCAATATTCTCTCTTTGTCTTTTGCTCTTGGTATTTTAATTATGATGTGTCTTGGTGTAGTCCTCTTTGGATTCCTTTTATTTGGGGTTCTGTGTGCTTCCTGGACTTGTAAATCTATTTCTTTTACCAGATGTGGGAAGTTTTCAGTCATTATTTCTATAAATAGGTTTTCAGTATCTTGCTCTCTCTCTTCTTCTGGCACCCCCACAATTCTGATGTTGGTACGCTTGAAGCTGTCCCAGAGGCTCCTTACATTATCTTCACATTTTTGGATTCTTTTCTCTTCTTGCTTTTTCAGTTGAATGTTTTCTGATTCTTTATATTTCAAATTTTTGACTTGATTCTTGCCTTTCTCTAGTCTGCTATTAGGACTCTGTATAATATTTTTTATTTCAGTCAGTGTATGTTTAATTTCTAGTTGGTCCTTTTTCATCTCTAGTTGGACTTTTTCCATCTCTGGTCCTTTTCCATCTCTAGTTGGATCTTTTGCATCTCTAGTTGGTCCTTATTCATTCCCTCTTGGGTCTCGCTAACTTTATCCAACTTTTCTAGGATATTCTTGAAAAACCTTATAAGCTTGGTTTTGAACTCTATATCCAATCATTTGTTTTCCTCCATTTCATTTGTTTGTGATCCCTTCCCTTGTCTTGGCATTTTCACTATGCCGGGAGAACTTCTGTGTTGGATTCAGCCTTATGATACCAGACTTGAAAAACCGCAGAAGCCTCTCTGTTGGGCTTGGGATGGGTGGAGTCTCAGGGCTTAAGGGACCGCCTTGCCTTCCAGTTGGCCCCTTCCACCACGGCCCCTGAGTCTCATGTGACTGGGTAATCGCTGGAGTGGTCCTTGTGCGCACCACAGTGCCTCTAGACCAGTGGTTCTCAACCTTCCTAATGCTGTTACCCTTTAATACAGCTCCTCATGTGGTGGTGACCCCCAACCATAAAATTATTTCCATTGCTACTTCATAACTGTAATTTTGCTACTGTCATGAACTGTAATGTAAATATCTAATATGCAGGATGTATTTTCATTGTTACAAATTGAACATAATTAAAGAATAGTGATTAATCACAAAAACAATATGTAATTATATATTGTGAAATATTTATTTCTAATTACAAATAAATGAAATTTTGTCTTGAATCGTGGTGTAGCATGGGCAACAGTCTTCATATAACACCAGTAAACTACATTGCTACATTTTGCTACACCGAGGAGCGGTGTGTTGGTTCCTAAGACCATGGGCAATATGTGTTTTCCGATGGTCTTAGGCGACCCCTGTGAAAGGGTCATTCGACCCCCAAAGGGGTCGCGACCCACAGGTTGAGAACCGCTGCTCTAGACCACTGCCTTTCTGGCTCCCCTGTGCTCCAGGACCACACAAGTCTAGGTCCCCAGGGTTTCACCCAAAACAGGGGCTTAGTGGAGTCAGAAGTGGCACAGTTGGGAGGGTCTGTCTCCCTCCCACTCCCAAAAGCCAGCAGCACAATCAGCAGTCTGTCCTCTGCGTGCAGTGCTACGTGCGACAGCAGACCTCTGATCTTTTGCGACTCCCCTAAATTTCCATGCACCTCTCCCTTTTCACAGTCCAAACTACCCCCGTATGAGTTTCAGCTGGATCTGGTGTTTAGTGTCGTAGGATAAGGGGTTCAATGCTTTTGAGAATCTCTGTTTCCCTCCTGCCAGAGAAAGCCAGCCAGGTACTCCGGCACCTGCTCTCTCCACACGCGCGTCTCCGTACCTCAGCTTTTTGCAGCTCCTCTGGGTCTCTGTGAGCCCCTCTCTTTCCCTCTAGTTGTAGAATTTCCACTCCGCCAGCTTTCCTGTGGTTCTGGATGATGTCCGTTCTGTCTTTTAGTTGTAGTTTTGAAATTGTTGTGTGAGGCAGTAGTGTAGGTGTTTACCTATGCCGTCATCTTGGATTCCTCAGCTGCACCATTTTATATTCCCAGCAGAAGTGTATGAGAGTTCCCATTTCCCTACATTCTTGTCAATACTTATTATCTGCCTTTTCTATTACAGCCATTCCAGTGGGTATGAAGCAGTATTTCATGGTGATTTTTATTTGCATTTCCCTAATGGCTAATTATGTTGGACATCTTTTCATGTACTTAATGGCCATTTGTATATCTTCTTTGGATAAATATCTATTCAGATTCTTTGCCCATTTTTAAATTGGGTTATTTGTCTTTTTATTACTGAACTAGAAGTCCAGTGCAGGAATTCATGCATGGGTGAGGTCCAATTGACCTGCCTGGATCAGGGCCAATCAGGCTGGCTTGGCCTGGGGGGGGAGGGCACGGGGGGGCGCCGCGGGGGGGGGGGGGCGGCAATCAAGGGTGGGGCCAGTTGAAGGGAGGGGCTGAAAGCAGTTGGCTGGCCAGCTCTACCCCCTGGTCAAACTCTCAGTTGAACTCCCAGTTGAGGGGACAATATGCATATTAGCCTTTTATTATATAGGATTGTAAAGTTTTTATTAGAGAGAGAAACTTCAATGTGTAAAAATATAAACTAATAATTTAATACATATATATAGGGCAGTGCCATGTGTGCAGAAGCATGGAAAAGATGCATCAAGGGAGGCGGGTAGTGAGACAAATCTACTAGTAGAGGAAAATTACTAGTATATCAGGTTAGGAAATATGAAAGGGCTTCATAGAAAAGTTGGTGTTTAAAATGGGTCTTTTAAAGTAGGGAGAATTTTGAAAGAGGTATCGTCATGAGAGGGGCACAGTGGCATTGAAGTTCCAGGCATGACAGAAGAACAGCAAGTAATTGTTTGGCTAGGGAATGTCACCAGGTGAGGAGACTGAGAGAGGTTAGATGGAAACATGTTTTTGAAGCTTAAATACCAGGTTGAGAGGTCTGTTTCTAATCCCTAAATCAGTGGTTCTCACTGAGAGAAATTTAGCCCCAGGTGATATTTGACAATGTCTGGATATATTTTTAAATTTTCACAACTACTAGTAATGACACTATTACTAGTGGGTAGAGGCCAAGGGTGGTAGTAAACATCTTCCAATGCCCTCCACACCACTACAGTAAAGAATTGCTGGCCCCAAATGTCAGAGTTGCTGAGGTGAACCCAATAATTAACCCAACTTACCACTTTGAAAGAGTTTTCATACTGCAACACATAAAGAATGACTCTAGACAATGACTCGCCCACCCCTCTCCCCTCACCACCCTGCCATGAGTTGAGAAGATGGAGCTAAAACTCTAGTGATAAAAATAGATATCCTATCTAAGAAAAGAGTAATATGCAAATTAACCATTACTTCACTATACCCACAAAGCCACTCCCACCAGCCAATTAGGAGTGAGTATGCAAATTAACCCAACCAAGATGGCTGCAGCCACAGAGAGAATAGAAGGCTTGGGTTTCCCTGGCAACGGAGGAAGCCAAGTTTTCCACCTGCCTTGGCCTGCCTTGACCTCACCTTAAAGCTACAAAGTTTCAATTATAGAAGATAAATAAATCCCAATGAAAATGAAGGCAGCCACAGAGCTGGAGAGGGCACGAGGCTTGGGTTGCCCCCAGTGATGGAAGAAGCCAAGCTCCCTGGCCTGCCTTGATCTCTGCTACAAAGTTTCAATTATAGAAGATAAATAAATCCCAGATACCAGGGCCTCCACTTGGGTCGCCAAGGGGCCTGGCCAGCCTGCAAACCACCACAATCCCCATGCCCAGGCCACCCCATGCCCCAAGGAAACCCTCAACCTGATCCAGGACACCCTTCAGAGCAAACCAGCTGGCCCCCACCCATGCACCAGGCCTCTATCCTATCTAATCCTATCTAATAAAAGAATAATATGCAAATTGACTATCACTTCAACACACAAGATGGCTGCCCCATGTGATCAAAGATGACTGCTCCCATGTGGACACAAGATGGCCACCACAAGATAGCCAGCAGGGGATGGCAGTTGGGAGGGACAAGGCTGGCAGAGGAGGGAAGTTGGGGTTGACCAGTCCTGAAGGGAAGGGCAGTTAGGGGGGACCCAAGACTGCAGGGGAGAGCAGTTAAGGGGGACCAAGCCTGCAGGGGAGAGCAATTAGGGGTGACCAGGCCTCAGGGGAGGGCAGCTAGGGGCAAAGAGCCTGGCAGGGGAGCAGTTAGGCATCAATCAGGCTGGCAGGGGAGTGGTTAGGTGGTGATCAGGCTGTCAGAAGTGGTTAGGGACAATTAGGAAGGCAGGCAGGTGAACAGTTGGGAACCAGAAGTCCTGGATTGTTCGAGGGAGGTCTGACTGCCCGTTTAGGCCCAATCCAGTCAGACATTCCTCAAAGGGTCCCAGATTGAAGAGGGAGCAGGCTGGGCTGAGGGACACTCCCCCATGCATGAATTTCATGCACTAGGCCTCTAGTATGTCATAATGCAGAATACAGAAGAGGAGAGAACTGCAGAAAAGGAGAACTCTGGAGATGTGCAGAGGGTCCTCCCTGAGAATTCAGCTAAGTATTAATAAATACATACTTGTGAGGAAACTATTCAAGCCAGGCCGGAAGGTGGGAGGGAACAATGCCTGGTGTTCATATAGGGTACAAAACAGGGGTTATTACCATCAACCAGGATAGAAAACCTCATGATTCATACTATTTCCACCCAACGAGGTAATATTTACAATGTCTGGCAGCTAGTCAAAAATTACAACACAGCCAGACTGATATGGTTCAGTGGTTGAGTGTTGACTTGTGAACCAGGAGGTTACTGGTTTGATTCCTGGTCAGGCACATGCCCAGGTTGCAGGCTTGATCCCCAGTGGAGAGCTTGCTGGAGGCAGCCAAACAGTGAATCTCTCTCATCATTGATGTTTCTATCACTCCCTCTCTCTTTCTTTCTGAAATCAATAAAAACATTTTTAAAATTACTACACAAAGTAAGAAGCAGGAAAATACAACTCAGTATAAGAAGAAAAAAATATTAATTGAAATACAGATGTTAGAATTAGCAGATAGTAATATTCAAACAAATATTATAATTGTATTCCATATTGCAAAAAGTTAAGTAGGGTCATGGAAGATATAAATAAAACTTTTAGGGATGAAAACTACAATGTTTGAAATAAAAATGTTTGAAATGAAACCTATACTGGATGGGATTAACAGCTGAAGAGACATGACAGAAGAAAACAATGGTCAAATTAAAGACATAATCATAAAAACTAAAACCAAAATGAAATGCAGAGAGAAAAGGAATTTTAAAGGTGTGTGGGGGGGTGCAGGGAGGGGGAAGAACCAGTGAGCTGTGAGGCAACTTCCAAGGGTTTAATTATACATGTCACTGGAGTCCCTGAAATGGTTTAAAGGAATAGAAAAATATACATCTAAAGAACTTATAAACTTTTTCCAAATTTGATGAAAAACTACAAAACCACAAATCCAAGAATCTCAACAAGCCTCCAGCACAAGAAACAAAGAAAACTGTAGTAAGACACGTGGTTACCAAAATGCTCAAAATGAATGATAAAAAAAAAATCATGCCTAAACCGGTTTGGCTCAGAGGATAGAGCATAGGTCTGCGGACTGAAAGGTCCCAGGTCCAATTCCAGTCAAGGACATGTATCTTGGTTGCGGGTACATCCCGGAGGCAGCTGATCCATGTTTCTAACTCTTTATCCCTTTCCCTTTCTCTCTGTAAAAAAATCAATAAAATAAAAAGATACAAAGCATTTTTTAAAATTAAAGGAAAAAAAGACATTATATATGAAGAACAAAAATAAGATTATTCATTAGGAAAAAAAAGCAAGTGATAAGACAGTGGAGCAACATCTTTAACTAAAAGAAAAAAACTGAACATCAAAGTCTATATGCAGGGAAAATATCTTTCAAAACAAAGCAAAATAATTTTTTTTCAAACATAAAGAAGCTGAAAGAATTCATTACCAACAACCCATGAAGTTGTGCTGTGTTATTTGAGAGTGGACTTAGACTTATTTTAAATATATATTGCAAACTATAGAGCAACCACTAAAAATACTCTTTAAAGAAGTATAATTTATATGTTTAGAGAGGAAAGGAAATGGAATCATATTAAGTGCTCAATTAAAACCTGAGAAGGCAGAAAAATATTTTTAAAATGAGGTAGAAAAGGATATATACCATGCTAATGCTAATCAAGAGAAAGTTGGAGTAAATATATTAATTTCAGACAAAGTAGACTTCAAAACAAGAAAAATTTTCAGAAATAAAGAAGGGCATGGGCCCTAGCCAGTTTGACTCAGTGGATAGAGCATGGGCCTGTGGACCAAAGGATCCCAGGTTCAATTTTGGTCAAGGATACGTACCACCGTTGCAGGCTCCTCCCTGACGTAGGCCCTGGTTAGAACTCTACAGGAGGCAACCAATCAATGTGTTTCTCTCTGTCTTTCCCTCTCTCCTCCATTCTCCCTAAAAATAAATGATAAAATATCCTCAGGTGAGGATTAGCAGAAAATAAAGAGGGCATGGCTTAAGGATAAAGTGGTAAATTCTCCAAGAAAATAAAACAAACCTTAACACACATACACCTAACAACTGAACATTATAGTACATGAAGCAAAAATTGATAGAAATTCAAGAAAAAATAGGCAGAAAAGTTGGAGACTTTAATGCCCATCTTTCAGTAATTGATAGGTCAAGCAGGCAGAACATCAAGAATATAGTAGTACTAAACAGTACCATCCATCACTATATCTAATTAACATTTATTGACTATTTCATTCAACAATAATAAACATATGTTCTTCTCAAGTTCACATGGAATATTCACCAAGATAGACCATATTCTGGGCCACAAAACATACCTAAGCAAATTTAAAAGAATAGAAATCACATAAAGTATGTTCTCAGGCCATAAAATAATAAACTAGTATCAATAACAGCAAGATAGCTGGAAAATCCTAAGATATTTGTTCAGTAACAAGACACTTAACTGTGGTGGTTGTTACATGGGTGTATACAAATACTGAAATTTATCAAGTTGTATACTTAAATATGTGCAGTTTATTATATGTCAATTATACTTCAAAATAGCTGTTTTTAAAAATGTATATAATGCAAAGATTCAGGAAAAATTACATTCATATAAGTATTTCTTTTACCTGAACCAGATTAAAGCTTTTTCCTATATAAGTATCTTTTGCTGGTTAATTCAGTTATCTATCAGAGACCACTGAAATTCTAAAAGCATGAGTAATAAACTAACTTCAGGCACCTCATCTCATTTTGTTTTGTTCCACAAATTGTTCTTTCAGCATCTACATACTTGGTTATGAAGGAAGCAAGGTGAGAGTATGTGAAGAGAAGAAAGCCTCAAAATAAATAATGGTGGGTCAGAAACATTATCTTTTTAAACAAAAGACAGAACACTATATTTCTACAAGAAGATATCCTATATCTACATTTTTTACTGAGCATCTCCTAAAAACAAAAATCACATTTATTCATGAGTGCTTCATAGAGCATCTGAAGTGTAAGCATACTGTTTGATGAAAACAAGGATGTTCCAACAAATCTTTATTTTGCTCTAAAAAATCTATTTTGTGGCTGCTTAAAACAAGTGTGGCCTTCTAGGGCTCTAAAAAATAAAAGCAAATGGGCAGATATTACCCATTCCCTTAGACCAGTGGTTCTCAACCTTTCTAATGTCATGTCCCTTTAATACAGTTCCTCATGTTGTAGTGACCCCCAACCATAAAATTTTTTTGTTGCTAATTTATAACTATAATTTTGCTACTGTTCATGAATCGTAATGTAAATATCTATGTTTTCTGATGGTCCTAGGCTCTACAGCAGCGGTTCTCAACCTGTGGATTGCAACCCACAGATTAAGAACTGCTAGCAGAATCACCTAAGACCATCAGAAAATACAAATAGAAATCACATAAAGTATGTTCTCAGGCTTAGACACTATCTGAATATCATGAGATTCACTTGTTGTAAATCTGTTTTAGACTCTGGGCACATGGATCTTTGTTTATTTTTGTGGCAGACTTAAGTATCTTTGCAGGCTTTCCCTGGAGATCTGCTGATGACCTCTTTAGTTATGGGATCCTCAAACAAAGGACAGTGTATCCAGCATTTAACTTGCCTGTCACCTTAAGATATCATTAACTTAACCATATTTAAGCCTATTCTAATCCACTGAGAAGGAAGATAAATATCCTATCTAACAAAAGAATAATTTGCAAATTAACCATCACTCTGCTACATCCACAAGCTATGCCCACCAGCCAATCAGGAGCAAGTATGCAAATTAACCCCAACCAAGATGGCCATGGAGCAAGCAGGAGGGAGGTTTGGGTTTCCTCTGCAATGGAGGAAGCGAAGCTTTCCACACACCCTGACCGGCCCCAGCCTCCACTCAAGGCTACAAAGTTTCAATTATAGAAAATAAATAAATCCCAACAGAAATGGCTGCCACCACAGAGCAAGTAGAAGGCTTGGCTCCACTCCAGGCTACAAAGTTTCAATTGAAGAAGAAAAATAAACCCCAGATATTAGGGCCTCTGCTTGGGTCACCAGAGGGAGTGGCCAGCCTGCAAACCACCACAGGCCCCCCACCCAGGCTGCCCCACGTCTGAAGGGAACCCCCACCCTGATCCGGGACACCCTTCAGGGCAAACCAGCTGGCCCCTACCCATGCACCAGGCCTCTATCCTATCTAATAAAAGAGTAATATGCAGATTGACCATCACTCCAACACACAAGATGGCTGCCCCCATGTGGTCAAAGATCCTGCCCCCATGTAGACATAAGATGGCCACCACAAGATGGCCAGCAGAGGAAAGCAGTTAGGGATGACCAGGCCCAAAGGGGAGGGCAGTTAGGGGCAAACAGGCTGGCAGGGGAGCAGTTAGGCATCAATCAGGCTGGCAGGCAGAAGTGGTTAGGGGCAATCAGGAAGGCAGGCAGGTGAGCAGTTGGGAACCAGCAGTCCTGGATTGTGAGAGAGATGTCCTACTGCCCGTTTAGGCCCAATCCCACTGGCATCGGGCCTAAACGGGCAGTTGGACATCCCTCAAAGGGTCCCAGATTGGAGAGGGTGCTGGCAGGGCTGAGGGACACCCCTCTTTCCCCAATGCACGAATTTCATGCACCAGACCTTTAGTATTTTATAAATACTTAGTAAGTTTGGTAAAGATATTAAACTATGCCTTTATAAGTTTCTATTTTTACAGATAACTTGAATAGCTTTTCTCCAATAAGCCCCCTTTTCCCTTTCTTTCTTCCATAAGTTGTCTTTTCTTCCTTGGCACCATTGAAATGTGTCCTTTGAGAGGTACAATAGAACATGGTAGACTCTGTCCAGGACAGTAAATGCTCTTCATTCAATGTGAATTTAACATGTTGTCAGGCCCTAGCCAGTTTGGCTCAATGGATAGAGCACTGGTCTGTGGACTAAAGTGTCCCAGATTCAATTCTGATCATGCCCAGGTTATGAGCTCAATTCCTAGTAGGGATCAGGCAGGATGCAGCAGATCAATGATTCTCTCTCATCATTGATGTTTCTCTCTCTTCCTCTGAAATAATATATATATATATATTTTTTTTTAAAAAAAACACGTTATCAGAACCTTTCATATGGATCTTCATAGAGTGTACTCAGCATTGCTATTTTTTATTTCCTATGTATGCATCCTTTTTCCCAACAAAATGTAAGCTAATTAAAGAGACAGGCTGTACCTGCCTCTTTGAGTCTTGCTATTGAATAAATCTAACCCTTAATATTGTTCATTTTTTAAAGCCTTTAGAGCAGTGGTTCTCAACCTTCCTAAGGCTGTGACCCTTGCATACAGTTCCTCATGTGGTGGTGACCCCCAACCATGAAATTTTGCTACCGTTATGCATCGTGATGTAAATATCTGCATTTTCCGATGGTCTTAGGCGACCCCTGTGAAAGGGTCGTTCGACCCCCCAAAGGGGTCTCGACCCACAGGTTGAGAACCAATGCTTTAGAGACTAAATATAAAAGGGCAGTGGAACTGCAGCACTGCAACAGCTTAAGTAAAAATGTGTGGAACCTGTGCTAGACCTGTAGGAAACAGAAATAGATGGCAAGTTGTCACAGAAACCCAATGAATGAGGTGGAAGAGGCTTCATGCAACCCTGCAGAGTTTGCCCTGGATAGAGCGCTGTCAAAGAGCTTTAAGCAGGAGGAGGACAAGGTGAAAGACCGATCCTTGAAAGACTGGCCTAATGGGATTACATGGGAGTAATTTTTACTAGAGGCAAAAAGACTAAGTGAAGCTGTTCTGCTGTAGGTTGAAGACAGAAAGGAGTGGGAGCAGTTCAGGGAGAAAGGAAGACGACAATGGCCAAAGGGTTAATAATGGAACCACAACATGGACTAGGTAAGTCCCAAGTATTTTAACAAATTTTATATATATATATATTTCTTCCAAAATAGAATTTCTAGGAGTTCACAAAACTTCATACTAGATAACAAATATATAATAAGTTGGTAATGAAATTGGAACAAAGGAATAAATTGATTAGAAAATAAGATAAAGCCAAGAGTAAGGTTGTTATACAAAATGCATGCTGTGAAGAAAAAGCAACCTACTACATCAATCATTGTGCAACTAAGATTAAAAAAGCAAACTAATTTCTTGGGATAAGCTCAATAGTATTTTTTTAATTAAAATTCTTTATTGTTTAAAGTATTACATGAGTCTCCTTTTTCCCCCATTGACCTCTCCCCAGCCGCTCCCACCTTCCAGCATATGCCTTCACCACTCTACTGTCTGTGTCCATTGGTTATGCTCATATGCATGCATATACATCCTTTGGTTGATCCCTGTCTTCCCTCAGAGGTTGGACAGTCTGTTCAAGGCTTCTGTGTCTCTGGTTCTATTTTAGTTCATCAGTTTATGTTGTTCATTATAGTCTACAAATGAGTGAGATCATGTGATATTTATCTCTCTCTGACTGGCTTATTTTGCTTAGCATAATGCTCTCCAGGTCCATCCATGCTGTTGCAATTGGTAAGCATTCCTTTTTTTTTTACTGCAGTGTAGTATTCCATTGTGTAGATGTACCACAGTTTTTAATCCACCCATCTGCTGAGGGGCACTTAGGCTGTTTCCAAATCTTAGCTATTGTAAATTGTGCTGCTATGAACATAGGGGTGCATATATCCTTTCTGATTGGTGTTTCTAGTTTCTTTGGATATAGTCCTAGAAGTGGAATCACTGGGTCAAATGAAAGTTCCATTTTTAATTTTTTTAGAAAACTCCATAATGTTCTCCACAGTTGCTGCAGCAGTCTGCATTCCCACCAGCAGTGCAAGAGAGTTCCTTTTTCTCTGCATCCTCTCCAGCACTTGTTTTTTGTTGATTTATTGAGGATAGCCATTCTGACAGGTGTGAGATGGTATCTCATTGTTGTTTTGGGATAAATATATATTGCCTATCCTTTGGATTGTTTCCTTCACTCAGTTTTTATTAAACTCTGAACAGCAGTGAGTCTGAACTCATACTTATGACAGGAATCCTGAAGTCAGGTAGGGCTCAGAGACATGTGTGAGAAGCTGAGAAGTTAGACAAGAATGGGAAACTACACAGAAGGCCAGAGATCTCAACAAACTCCCTGACAACAGGCTCAAGAGTCCCCTCAAGACATAATTTGGAGTTCACCACAAAGGTGGAATGAGCAAGTCTGGGTTTATTTTTGTAGCCGAGTTCTCCTATCTGACCACTTTCTCTCTCTTCCTAAGTACAACCACTCTCCTACTCAGAAAACATCTGATCTTTGTGAATACACGGCCTTAAAGTGGAGGCATCTACTCTTTGCCTTCTCCACCTAAGAAAGACTCATAGTTCAAGACCAAGCTGACAATCACCTTCGTGGTGGAAACTTCCCAAACTCCAATCAGGCTCTTCTCTGAATTTCTACATTTCTTTATTCATTATCATAATTTATTTTTTAAAAAATCATGCATTCACTCAAAACCAGTGTTTACTAAGCGCCTATCACATGGCAGCTCTGAAGTGGCAAGAGATGTGCATGGCTTTGAACTCTCCAAGCACTCAAGCAAATGATGTGCATAGTTAAGTACTCAACATACATTGTTGACTAACTAGTTATTAATGTGCATTTTTGCTTCTTACTCATGTTTTTTTTCTCGTTTTCTTTTTTCTTTTAAGCTGAGTAGTAATAAATGCACAGAAGAAACAAAAATGATTATAGTAAATTGAGTGGCAGGTAGCTGTGTTCATTTACTCATACCTTTACAATACAAGGCTGCTCCTGTGTAGATATGACCTTCTTAAATCATATTTAAGCAAATTAAAAACATTTATCAGAAATCTACATGAATACATCCCAAGCATCATTTAGTCTAAAAAAGGCAAGTCAATTGAATGCATAATGAACTCTTCCATTTGTTTCGATTTGATCCAGCAGAGATGCTTAAATGAATTCATAATATACGCACATCTTACTAGAAATATCCTAAACCAAAACTTAAGAATGACTTGCTCCTTTCTTTGCTAAAGAAGCTGTAGAAGTGAAAATACTGCTTTCATATATATATATTTTTTATTTTTTTTACAGAGAGGAAGGGAGAGGGATAGAGTTAGAAACTTCTATGAGAGAGAGACATCGATCAGCCGCCTCCTGCACGCCCCCTACTGGGGATGTGCTCACAACCAGGATACATGCCCTTGACCGGAATCGAACCTGGGACCTTTCAGTCCGCAGGCTGATGCTCTATCCACTGAGCCAAACAGGTTTCGGCTATATATATTGAAGCAATCAAAATATCATCATGGGATGAAAAAAAAATTTACTGGATTTTTGTGGTTGAATAGCTTGCAACAGCAAGGAAGCTGGATCTATTAACCTTCTAATAATATCACCTTTAAAATATACAATATATATTAATTGCTGAACATTTGAAAACACAGATAAGCACAAATTAAAAAAGTTAACAAATCAGCTGTAACCCTATCACCTATGAATAAGCACTTGGAATATATCCCTCTAGGTTTAACTTAAGAAGTCTTTAGTTTATCAATTATTTATGTGAAATCTTTGTATTTACAAACCCTGAGGGTGGGCCCTTGTCATCCAGCTTTAGACATAGTGGTAGAATCTTACAAAAGAAAATAATGTGGAACTGGAGGTCTTTCCAGAGTAAATTCATTATACATTTTTTTAGAAATGTTTTTATTGATTTTCGAGAGAGAGGAAACAAGAGAGAAACATTGATGAGAGAGAAACATCAATCAGCCAGCCCCTACTAGCAACATGGGCATGTGCCCGACCAAGAATCGAACTGATGACCTCTCAGTGCATGGGACGACATTCAACCAACTAAGCCACAAAGCCAGGGCTAAACATCTTTGTTAATGCAGCTATTAAAATGGGGAAGGAACACTATTAACAAAAGGGAACTTTATCAACAGGACAAGATATGCTATTACTGCCTTAATAACCAAATTACTCTGCGATATTACTTTTATTCTAGAATTTTATATGCTTAATAAGAAGTGCCAAGATGCGTCGTGCTCGGCATTTCACATTCATTTATTTCAATACCTCAGAGCATATAAAGTGTTCAATTGAAATACAATTTCCCAGCTAAGTTACAGCTCTACAAAGGATTAGGGAAACTCAAACCCTAGTTTTTGTCCTAGAGATTTTGAAGTTTAATGTTATTATGACTATCTCACATACCAAGGTAAACCCAATAGTGTTAAGTTACACCCAGGAGAATAGTGAAATTACAATCACCAACTTACAACTGACTTAAAACCAAAAATCCTCACAGACTTAAACTGCTGCTTTAAGGAGACATAACTAATGTCAGTACTGGGAAGATGAAAGCAACTGGATCCCTGTTTATTAATGTCAATATGTCAATTCATGTTCAATTATGAAGACAACAAGAAAATGAAAGAAGGTCGGGATATCTAAGCGTGGCATTAAAGTCTAGACCAAATTAAATTTGGTCAAAGACCAAAGATATTGTAACTACCAATCTTAATTACATTCAGTTAAGCTTACAGTTGAACCCATAATTTATTTCCAGAATCTCCAAGACATCCTGGCTAGTCCTCTGGAATTTTCTACCTAACAGTTCAGGGATTGAGATAGTTTAAGATTCTAAGCCTATAATAGCACATGTAGATAATTACATGCTGTGGGATGTAATATGATTCCCCAATCCTTTGATAACACTGGGACCTGTTGAATGAGAGCCTGAGTGAAAGCAATAATTCAAAATTTCCTTCCTTTGTGACTTTTTGGTCTAAATCTCACCATTACTTTTTCATTGTTTGAACCTTATTGTATAAAAAGGCAGGGCGATCCTGATAAGAGCAAAGGAAAGGCTTAGCACAGTTTGGAGAAGGCTGCATGGATTTCCTCTAGAATCAGCACAGGGACCCACCCAAGGGCCTGGAACCATGGGAATTTCCTACTGAAGGATGTACCAGTCTATAGCTTCATTTTCACCGTAAGATTGATGGAACCTGACTCTGGGTAAAATCCAATACCACCAATAGGAAGTGCAGGTGAGTTTCCCTTTTTTGTGGATGCCAGTATATTGTTAAGAAGACCACAGACTATAGGAAGGGAGAAAAAAAATGTTTCTTCTGCAACTCCTATGAACTGTGAAGAATTGCAATTATATGCTTGAGAATAACAGCAGCACCAAGCCTCAGAAGGGAAAATACTAAAGCTGCTTCTGAAAACCCATGAATGCCACATATTATGTTCACAGATATCCTATCCAAAAGGATTTGCTTCTTTCAATTGCCCTGCAACTCGCAGCTGTGACTGTCACATTCTTGAGGTGAAGCTGTGCTCAATGTCCACTTAAGTTGGATCTGCCCATGAAAGCTGCCAACCACAAATATGCAGCCACTGGAACATCCTAGCTTCCCCTCACTCCCATAAACACTGTGGATACTGCTTGACTTATTAAAGTGATAAGCGATTATACCAGAGCAGTGCTTCTCAATAGGAGCTGATTTTATCTCCTAGGACACATCTGGCAATGTCTCAAAACATTTTTGATTATCACAACTGGGGCAGGGGTGGCAGTGTGTGTTGCTACTGGCATCAGGAGGGTAGAGGCCAGAGATGCTGCTAAACATCCTATCTTACTTAATACAATAAGATAAAAACAATGAAAAAGTAATGATGAGACTTAAACCAAAAAATCACAAAAGAAGGCACAGAACAAATAGCCCTTCACAGAAAAGAATTATCTTGCCCAAGTTATGCCTAGGTTAAAATACTCTGAACTATTTTTTTTTTCATACTGCTCTGTGGAAGTAGATAGGATAGGACTTTGGTTTTGGGGGGGGGCGGGTTGCTCCCTTTTTTTCTACCCCTCAAAACTTTCTTCTCTACCTTTGTATAACTGCTTTCACCTAAATCTATGGCTTCTTGCTGGAAGACACCCAGGGTCACTTTTAGCACAAAACAAATGTTTCTCTCTTCCAGGAGCCAAATGGTCAGTGCTAACTTTTCAAGTGTCCTCAACTGCTTTGATGAATTGATATTCTTCTCTAGCTGGTGAAGAAAAACAGCACAGATAATGGTCTCTGCAGCTGTTAGGTTTGTAGCGTGTGTGTGTGTGTGTGTGTGTGTGTGTGTGTGTGTGTGTGTAGATTAGCTCCCTGGCTACATTAATCAAGCACTTGATCAAGCAAAATGCCCCATTCCTAAAATAGGGTAGTCAAAGAAACCAGATCAACCTGGAAGGAAACATGAAACCGTGGGAAACAAGATAAGCCCAAGTATTCAATCACCTCATTTTCAGAAGAGTCAACATCTCACAATGCCAAGGCCACTTGCTAAAGTCCAGAAAAAGAAACATTGGAAGACAGAAATAGTGACGAAGGTGCAGTGATAGGCCACGCTAGAAATTAAGGTTGGAAGTCCCGGGAAGAAAATACTTTTTTCCCATAACTACCTCATGACAGTTCCCCCACAAAGAGAGGCACTGCCTGCCTTTCTAAAAGCCCCAAAGGATAACCCATGCTCTCTTTTGGTTACACATCACAAAACTCACAGCCCTATTCTAATGGAAAGGAAGGTACCTCTAAATCCAGGAATGTTGGCATCTAGAAGCAGAGAGGCCCAAACGACCTGATAAGCCCTTATCTGCTATCACCCTTTGACATAGAATATACTTTCATTCTGTGTGCCTGTGTTACAGAGAATATGATGTAAAGGAAAAAGCCAAATCTTTACTGAAAGCCAGTATTTTTTTGTGGGGAATGGACTTGAATTTATAATTAAGCAGAGTGCTATAAAAAAAATGATCGCCTTGCTAGAAATAGGTTTCCACAATCTCTCTCTCTCTCTCTCTCTCTCTCTCTCTCTCTCTCTCTCTCTCTCTCTCTCTCTCTCTCCAGGCATGAGCCTATGGGTCCACCATTAGACATTTATTCCTCCTTGCTACTTACACTCCAACTGCATAAGGAAGTGTGATTTTTCAAACTTCAGGATTCTGCTTCCTGCTCCCATTCCCTTTAGCATACTATTCCTCATCCTCACTCCCACTCTTGTTTTCCCTTTCTTAAGATTTAGGCTCAGGTGTCATTTTTAGGGAATCTTTCCCTTTTGACCCTACCCTCACCCCTTTTTTGCGCTTCTATAATGACCAGTTATGTCACGATCATTATACTTAAAACAGTTTCACATCTAGTCACATTTCCAGTGGATCTCAAATGTTTAGTGAGCCTAATATTCACTTGAGGACTTTGCCAAAAATACTCTTGCCTTGTACAAAGATATTGAGTTACAAAATGTGGGGTAGACCCAGGAGATTGCATTTGTAAATAAAACCTTCCTTAATGATCCTGATGATGCTGTCCACCAACAACACTGAAGAACTTGGCCTTGTCTGCACCCTGAGCCCTTTGACACTGAAGGCTAGAAGCTGTCTTTACTTATCTTCTATCCCAGCCCCGACCCAGTACCAATTTGTGGCACAGGACAAGCCCATGTTCAAAAAAGTTGTTGAACAAATGCATCCTGAAACATCTCTGGATGAAAAAACAAATACCAAATAAAGTCTTAACATGGAGAAGTTGAGAGGGTGAGTCCAGAAAAAAAAAAATTAGAAGATAGGTTGATGGAAAATCCCTGGGGCCCAACCTCCAGTTGCTTCACATCTTACTAAGAAATACTACTGCACTTTCCGCATCAGCTCCCATTACTGAGCTTCTCTCTCTGCCCATTATGCCTGGTGTATGCCAATTAGCGACCTATAGACTTCTTTTTTTCCTGTAGAGTTTTATATCATCTTTATACTGCATCCCATACCATTCTAGTATGTCAGTCAGGAAGAAGGTGTGCTTTATGTTAAAGGCCCTCCTGTGCTTTGTGATCATCCATTTTTAATCAGCAGTGCTCAGCCTGAAACAGAATGTGTTAGAGCTCAATTTGAAGGAAGGCCAGGAGAGAATCTCATAATATCATGCCGCCCCACTCTTAGACAAATATAGAGAATAATCTGTTCATACATACAACCAGTAAAACCAGGAAAGGAATACAGATCCTGGTTTGTAAAGCAAAGTCCTATGTATGCTCTATTTGGTGCAGAGGTTAGCCAGATTAGGAAAGAAAAAGGGAGTGTGTGCACATATGTGAGTAAGTGGTTAAAACTGAGCTGGCCAAAAATTTTCTAGTTTCCTAATAGAGCAAAATGGGTTTGATTCTTTGTCCTTGTGTCTCCCATCCTGACTCAATGGGAGCTGAAAATATTCTTCGCCCAACCCATAGGGTCAAAGAGTTCTGGGTTATTGGAATGCTATTTTGTTTAGGCTGTTTGATGTTAGTGGCTTGATTACCAATATAATGGTATAGCAAAGAGTTTCATTTTGGGAGGTCTTAGTAGCATGTGTCAATAAATACTAAGAAAAACATTTCTTTACGTCACACACACACAACTCAGAAGTAGCCCTCTCCTCACAACAAATCCCTTTCCAAACATTTAATCTTAAAAGCTTTCTATTTAAATATTTTAAATAAATTTTTATTGTGGGATAATCTTAGGTTTACAGAAAAGTTGCAAAGAAAGTAAGAGAGTGCTTGTATACCCATCAGCTATTTCTCATTATGTAACTCTGGTCCACATGCCTGCACCAGGGGATGACAAACTGCAGCAGTTTGCAGGCCAAATCTAGCCTGCTACCTGTTTTAGTAGGACCTACAAGCTAAGAAGGGTTTTTATATTTTTAAATGGTTGAAAAAGTCAAAAGAAAAATAATGAAAAGGTATGATATTCCAAATTCAGCTTTCATAAATAAAGTTTTATCGGAACACAGCCATGTCCATCCCTTTACATATAGTCTGTTGGTCTTTACTATTATAGTGGCAGAGTTGAGTTGCTGTAACAATTGACCATAGAGCCACATCCTCCCAGGTCTTTACTTTCTGGTCTTTTACAGAAAAGGTGTGCAGACTCCTGGTCTAAACTAAGAGGTAAACATTGGTGCATTACTATTAACTAAATTACACACTTAATAACTCCGGTTTTTCCCTTAATGGTTCGCCATGCAATCTAGGATACCACACTGCCTTTAGCAAACACGTATGCACATCCACTTCTGCTTACTCATCAGGTGCACGATCCTACTTCAAAAAATATTCCTGCCTAACAAATGAATTTCCGCTGGCCACTTGAACAGGGTTTGTTTTTGTTGTTTGTTTGGGGTTGCTTACACTTTTTGCACAACAGTCAAACAATTTAATTCAACAGCTGGGCTTGGAACGCTGCGAACTTGAAGATGGAGGAAGAGCTGTATTTGTTCAAGTAGTCCCATGTTGGGCCAGAGCGAGTACCAAATCAGGCTCTTCAGGAAAGGGGCTGGTTCCCAAAGCCCTCTCGCGTTCGGTGGCCTCTGGTCCCAGGCAGCTCCTGCCCCAGCTCCCTATCCTTTGTTTCCTCCTTCCCCAGCCGGGCCTGTGAACAGGGCAGCTCTCCCTTTCACCGTCAGCCGCGCCTTTCAAGGGCTCCGCAGGCACAGGCGGGCGGCGTCCGGTTGCCGGGCAACGGCCTGAAAAGCAGCACAAGCTGCCGCCAGCGCCGAGACACTTCCGCACCAGCCCGTCTGCGCTGCGAGCCTGTGGCCTGATTTCTCCCCCTCCATTGTTGTAGCTAACACAAAAGCCTACAACTCCAGTGTGGCCGTGGGGCCTGCATTGAATTACGTGCCAGGCCATTCTTTGGGCCAGAGCCTTTGTGGGTTGAGATGCGTTTCTTTCCAGAGCCAGAACTCTGGGCCTGTCACACGCAAGCTGAAGGGCTTCTCAAGCTGGCGCGTCTCCCTCCCTCCCTGCACGGTATCCACCCACCTACCGCCTTTGTAGCTTTCAGCTGGCGGCCAGGCCCTCGTTTGCCTTTTGGTTGCTATGAGATCACTCCAGATGCGGTCTTGAACATTCCTCCCCACTCGCTTCCTTTTCTCTCAAGTTAAGCGTCGCATATAAAATCCCAGGCCTATTTGGTCATCTTTACTTATCTCTTTCTCAACCATTCCCAGCTCCCCATCTCTCTTTCTCATATGTCAAAGGTTGCTGTTGCCATGGAACTCAAAACAATTCAGGAGGTGAAGGAAGCTTTTCTATGATGTCTGCTCAAGTCCCAAACTTCAGAGGCTGAAGTCAGCGCAGAGTCCTTGGGATTTCCCTACGCTCTCTGTCTTCCAGTCTGAGGGTGAGTTAATTCACCACCCTCTCTCTCACCCAGTGTTCAACACCGTGTTCGGACCCGAGGAAATTCAGTGTTGAATTGGGAAGAGAAATTTTAAACCACGCTTAGGAGCAATTGCATATAAAAGCAGGAAGTGATCTCCCTCCAAAGGAAAAACATCCCAAGATATGGGTCTATTTTTCTTCAAAAGTGTAACCTCAATGAAGAGCATTACATCAGCATTTAATACCAATTCGTACCTGCTGAGTGAGAGGTGCATGAAGCTAACACTACATTACCTTTTTTTTTTCAAGTATCATCAGTGTGCAATGCCTGCTGTTCAGCGAGGATATCCAAGTGTAGGCTTCACACACATCGCCAACCGTGGACAGGGGTGAAGGCACAGGCATGTGTGGAAATCCAGGTGTACCAGGTGCAGCCTTCTGCCATCTCTTTGTGCTTCATTCAGACTCCCTTCCCCATAACATTCTGTTAAAACCCAGGCATAATGAAATGAATAGGTAGGCCATGAGAGGAATTCAAACTATACTGTTATAACTTATTTTTCAATACAGAACTCACATTATGTGTGTGGAAGGAAATGAGGGAAAAAAGCCTGTATGCCTTGAATCTATTTTAATGCCTTTTTCTGAAGAGCCTGATTTGGTACCCTGTCTGGCCCAACATTGGACTACTTGAACAAATATAGCTCTTCTTCCATCTTCAAGTTCACAGCATTCCAAGCCCAGATGTTGAATTAAATTGATGTCAAACTCCAGTTATCATAAATCAAATATTTGTCAGCTTATGTGGCACAAGCAGATGCCCTAGCAATGAACATGAACCCTGCCTGTAGCCTAAATGAGTGTGAACCAGCCGAACACTACTGCTGACGCCCACTAAGATCACAGCTCCATGCCAGGCAATTGAGTGGGGAACAAGAGGAGTTCCAAAAGGTATAACATTGTCTTTCCCCAAGATATTGCTTAGTTTTAAAAAATGAAACTGCCCTGGCTGGTTTGGCTCAGTGGATAGAGCATCGGCCTGTGGACCGAAGGGTGGGTTCAGTTCCGGTCAGGGGCACATGCCTGGGTTACAGCTCGATCCCCAGTAGGGAGCTTGCAAGAGGCAGCCAATCAATGGTTTTCTCTTATCATTGATGTTTCAATCTCTCTCTCCCTCTTTCTGAAATCAATAAAAAAAACATTAATAAATAAAAAATGAGCTGAAACCGGTTTGGCTCAGTGGATAGAGCGTCAGCCTTCTGACTGAAAGGTCCTAGGTTTGATTCCGGTCAAGGGCATGTACCTTGGTTGTGGGCACATCCCCAGTAGGGGGCATGCAGGAGGCAGCTGATCGATGTCTCTCATTGATGTTTCTAACACTCTATCCCTCTCCCTTCCTCTCTGTAAAAAATCAATAAAATATATTTAAAATAAATAAATAAATAAATAAATAAATAATGAAACTAGCATACATAAATAATACCAAGTGACAAAGGTGATAAAATTAACCATTCATAGCTTGAAACTTTTCTCAGTAATACTAGCTAAACTTTCACAGTAACCGTAGGAAATTATTGGTACTATTATTGTCCCTATTTTACATATATGGAAACTTATAAAATAATTCTGGGACTTCTTCCTCTAGCTCATATATATATAAACATACACTAGAGGCCCGATGCACGAAAATTCATGCAAAAGTAGGCCTTCCTTCTCCCAGCTGCAGGCACTGGCTTCCCTCCAGCACTCACCCAGGACCCGGGCTGGCTTCCCTCCGGCCCTAGCTTGGTCAGGAAGGACATCCGAAATAATGTCTGAAAGATGTCCAGTATAATTAGCATTTTATCCTTTTATTATTATAGATGACAGAAAAAGAAGAGGAAGGTGTTTATTAATTGCCTGTAGTATTTCAGGTATGGTTCCAGAAAAAATAAGTCATATATTTAGATGACCACACTTTGGAAACCTAGATTTAGTGAATATGTGCAGGCAAATAGAAGGGAGAGAATGCTATAAGAAAGAGCACTGAGAAGTTTGAAGACTCCTAGTCAGAGATTATAAAAAGGACACTAGGGTGATGGTAGTAAACTCACTTCAGTTATCTAGCAAATATATAGGATAAGGCTTTCAGGGGCATGGGGAGTCTCTGGAAGGAGGGGCCCCAAGCCTCAACCACAGACCAGAGGTGACAGTTGTGTAACAAGGCCTTCAACAAGCAGATGAAGAAAGGAAAGAAGTTATGTAAAAGGCACTTAGGAAAGAGTCTTAGCCACTGATTTACTTGAGGAAATGAGATGAAGTGAAAAAGAGTAAAAAGTGATAGGGTTTTTTAATTTGCATAAGTTTATTATAATAAATATCTCCCAAAGGGGTTCCAAAAGTTAGCTTGGCAACCCTAACTGCCTAACTCACCCAGGGTAGTTTACTGACAACAAATCTGAACCAATAGATAAATATGAGCTTATTTTATATTATGTAAAACAGTGCTAGGCACAAAGTAGAAGCTAATTGAATATGTATTGATTGACCTACTGCTTGAATAAATTGAAGAACCAAGCTATGGGCAAATCCTTTTCTTTAAATCAGTGTGATTTAGAGTTTCTGCCCTTGTGACTGTCTGAAAGCGCTCAAGGCAAGAAGGTGCAATGGCAAGGACCAGTTGACCTGGGCCCCGCCTCGAGCTTGCATGTAACACCTTAAAAAGGTCATTCCATACCTCTGGACTTAGTGTCCTTGCTTGTTAAATGCTGAGATTGGGCTAAGTAATCTAACATATAAAAAATCCAAATTTTAATACTCTGGTTTTTCTTCAGATCACATAAATATTTTGCCTTTTACTAAAGATTTCCATGGAGAGGAACAATTCTGAGAAAGAAAGAAAAAAAATACAAATTTTACAAATGTATACTCACACAAAACATTTGAAGAAAAATAAGTGCAGCAGTTTGTTTGCACTGAGCAGAGTTTAGCCATTGTCTCCAAAGGAATAGAAATGAATCTCACATTTCACAGTAAAGGAGATGCTGGTGGTATTTCTCTGCTCTTCCCCGCTAAGAATCCTGGCAATTTTCCCTAGTGTGGAGGGACCGTCCCATCATTTTGATTCCCATGATTTCACACTCATGGGAATTTCCTCAGAGGAGCAGTTTCTTTGGCAACTTCATGCTCACAGCCTCTTAGTATCAATAGGAATGACGTCAACCTATCAGTAGGGGAACAGGCCCCTTCTGGGCAGTGGGGAAAGGAGCTGCCTCCTTTTATTACCAAAAATAAATACAGAAGACACAAAATATTTTATTACACTTGTCACAGATGGTGGTGTAGGTTGAAGATGAAATTAAAATCTCTTCCATAAAATAAACTGCTTTGTGTGTGTTTCAAAGGCATTTTATGTTGCATAACATGAAATTAGCTCCAGCTCTAGTCCTTTGAGCTTTGCATGTACTATATGTGGATATATTGTCTAAAACAAAATTAGATTGAATTCTTTCTTATATTTACCCTCCCAGGAAAATATAATACTATTTTTTTAAGCTAAAAGGAAACATTGTTTGGGGTGAGCTTGTCTATAAACAATGAAGAACTTAAATAGTAAATAGTCCCAGAAAGTTGTGCTGGTGGTCAAGCTCATTGTGCTTTGCTTAGTAGACTTGACTTTGATTCCCTCCCATTTAGTCCCATGCTCTTCACAGTGGAGTCCAAGGATCAGCAGCAACAGGATCACCTGGGAGTTTGGGGTAGAAATGCAGACTCTCAAGCCCCACCCAGACCTACTGTACCAAAATCTGCATTTTAACAGGAACCCAGGTGCTTTCTATACATATTACCAATGAAAAAGCACCCTACAGTGGAGATTATATTTAAAAGTATTTTACTGCTCTAGCTGGTTTGGCTCAGTGAATAGAGCATCGCCTGTAGGACTAAGGGGTCCTGGGTTAGGTTCCAGTCAAGGGCACATGACCAGGTTACAGGCTCAATCCCCAGTGGGGGGCATGCAGGAGGAGGCAGCCTATGGGTGATTCTCTCTCATCATGGATGTTTCTCTCTCTCCCTCTCTGAAATCAATAAAAAATATTATTTTTTAAAAGTATTTTTACTGCTCTAGCTGGTTTTGCTCAGTGAGTAGATCATCAGCCTGAGGACTGAAGGGTCCCAGGTTCGTTTCCGGTCAGAAGCACTTGCCCAGGTTGCAGGCTTGGTCCCCAGTAGGGACCATGAAGGAAGCACCCAATCAAAGATTCTCTCTCATCATTGATGTTTCTATCTATCTCTTCCTCTCCCTTCCTCTCTGAAATCAATAATGTGTGTGTGTGTGTGTGTGTGTGTGTGTGTGTGTGTGTGTGTTTTACTTATTGCAAAATGGCAGTTTTATTAGAAATGAAATTGCAGAAATTATTGGCTGCCTCTTTCAACATTGGGACTACATCCTCCCTAGTGACAGAGAACAATAAAATATAGCATGCTATCATTAGTTTAAGAAAATGCTAGCAGAGACCTACTATGAGTGAAGTTTTCATTTGGGGTGATTTGTGAGTGTAAACTCCTCTATCTACATTCTCTTGACATAGCCTTCCTGTGACCAATCACACATTTTTGGAAGATGACTGAGGTTAAGGGTGCAATCTGGCCACAGAAAGGAGAAAAGTTCACTGACCCTTGCTGGCCTGTGACCTTGACCTCATTCGCTAACCAAATAAGCTAATCAGCCATGGACATCAGAGAGCATTATGTGTTGATTAAACCAAAGTATAAGAAGAACCAGCAAAATATCAGCTATACAGATGTTTCTACCTTGATCACCCATGTTTATTAACATAGTATGAGAAGCACATAAACAAATTCTCTTTCATCTTTTATTATCTTTACCCTGTTGTACTGCAGATCTAGTCTGTCCCTCCAAATCACTTAAAACAAATTAAAATTTTAAGTTTATTTTTGTGTTCTTTTTTTTAATGTATTTTATTGATTGTTTTGTTTTGTTTTTTACAGAGAGGAAGGGAGAGGGATAGAGAGTTTAAAATATCAATGAGAGAGGAAACATTGATCAGCAACCTGCAACCAAGGTACATGCCCTTGACTGGAATTGAACCTGGGACCCTTGAGTCCGCAGGCCAATACTCATCCACTGAGTCAAACCGGTTAGGGTTGTGTTTATTCTTTTATAATAGTTTCTACTACTAAACTCTCCAAGGGCAGAGATCTTCTCCCTCTGGTTCCTCTAACACTTAGCAAGATCCCAAGACACACTTGTAGTAAATGTGGATCATATCTCTAAAACCAAACCTACCTAAACTACCTGGTAACATTCAATAAACAGTGAATATTCTATTATGCTTGAGAATGGAGATGGAATTTGCCCTGACTGTTAGAATCTTATATTTTAGTAAAAAAGAGATTTATAATAACATTAATAACTGGCATTGTAGTCAGTGTTCCAAACATGTGATACTGTTAACTTATTGATTCCAATTTATACTAGAAGGTAGATATTATGATTATCTCCATTCCCCAGGTATAGAAACTGAGGCTCAGAAAGATCAGGTAACTTGCCCAAGGCCACACACTTAGTACAGGGTGGACCTGTATGTGAACAGAAGCCATACTCTTCATAAGGCACTGCCTGCCCTCTAATAAGCCATGAGAAATTATCAGAGAGGGAGGCACAGGATCTAAGGAAGTAGATGGAAGATTAGTTCCAAGCCCCACCTGTGCTCTTCAGACAAATAACTGAAAACAAACCCTGGGGAGGTCCCTGTGAGATGCGGCCTGCAGCCCAGGGTTCCCTGGGATTGGAGTCGGGCTGGAGTCAGGCTCACCTTTCCTCAGCTTGCTCGTTTTAGCCTTAGTAGCAGCAGCTCTCCTGGTCCATTCAAAATTAATGAAACTACCCTGAGAGCTTGGTGCAGGACGGAGCAGTGGCTTCCACAGTTGAATGGATTCAGAGGAAGTTTGAACAGAATATCAATGACATTCAGATTCAGAATGTAGGACACAACAGGATAATCACTTACCTAGACACAATGCATATGACTGTTTTCCTCCTAGCTCACCCCCCACATGTACTCTCCCTTCCTCCCTCTCTGGGAGAAGCACTTCTCTTTGGTCTTCACATACATTAGGGTCTTTCAAGTGGAATCACTTCCTTTAATTCCTGATAGGCTCTGAGTGTGACCTCAGGTTCCGCTTCATGGATTTCTGGCTGAGATACCGTCAGAACTCACATTTCCCTTCCAGGGCTCCACAGATTATTCTGCTTTTCAGAATTACTAAAAATACCACTCTCAGTTCCTCGAAGTAGGGTAACAGAATTTAGGGCTTAGGGGAAATTATATGTTCTGGCGCAATTTTTAAATAACTGAAGTAGACCAGTTAAGTTCCAAAAAGGAAGATGTTATTAATTCAAGACTTCTCTGAGGCAAGTTATCTATAGTTAGCTGCATGGTCACAGAATCAATAAAACAGGGACTTCCTCTAATGGGTAAGTCAGAAGAAGTAAAATAAAATAAACCTGCTTCTCCATTAAAATATACTCGGTATAGTTTGGACACGTTGCCTCTTTCTACCATCTGCTTCCCTTTTCAGATAGCTGGAACTCACAGTATGTTTTCTTCAGTTTCTCTTTTCTTATTTCTTTTACACTTAGATAGTACCTCAATGTTTTATTATTTTTTTTTAATCTCTTCTTATAGTGATTCCACTTATTCTTTGGGGTTTGGATGTATTCCCTCTTCCCTCTTTTTCATCGGGCCCCTTCCAAATTCTTTTCTTTCTCTATTTCTCCTCATTTGCATGCTTTCCCCACCACTACTAATTATCTTGTTTCTTTTTTAAAAAATGGAATTTATTGGGATAACATTGTTTAATAAAACCATACAGCTTCAGGTGTACAATTCTATGACATCATCTGCACACTACATCATGCACTCATCATCTGAAGTCAAGGCTCTTTCTGCCACCATATGTCCCCCTTTACCCTCTTTCCTTTCCCCCACCCCTTCCCTCTGGCAGTCACATATTGTTTGTTGTCTACATCTGTTTGTATGTGTGCGTATGTTTTTCTTTGCTTAAGCCCATCACCTTTTTCACTCAGTTCCTCAACCCTTTCCCCTCTGACAGCTGTCAATCTGCTTTATGTATCTATGAGTCTGTTTCTACTTTGTTTGTTAATTTTGTTGGTCATTAGATTTCACATGTAAGGGAAATTATATAGTAGTTGTCCTTTCATAACTGGCTTATTGCATATGGCTTAATACACTCTAGGTTCACCCATGCTGTCTCAAAAAGTAAGGTTTCCTTTTTTATGGTCAAGTAGTATTCCATTGTATAAATGTACCATAGCTTTTTTATCCACTCATCTAGTGATGGACAAGTGGGCTTGTTTCAAATGTTGGCTATTATAAATAGTGCTGCAATGAACATAGAGGTACATATGTTATTCCAAATTAGTGTTTCAGGTTTCTTCGTATATATTCCCAGAAGTGAAATCACTGGGTCATAATTTTTAATTTTTTGAGGAAACTGCATACTGTTTCCCACCGTGGCTGCACCAGTCTGCATTCCTATCAACTGCATGAGGGTTCCCTTTTCTCCCCATCCTCACTAGCACTAGTTATGTGTTGATTTCTTGATCATAGCCATTCTGACAGGTGAGAGGTGATATTCATTGTGTTTTTAATTTGCATTTTTCTGATGATTAGTGACATTGAGCATCATTTCACGTGTCTATTGGCCATCTGTCTGTCCTCTTTGAAAAAGTGTTTATTCAGGTCCTTTGCCCATTTATTAATTTTTTATTTAGAGAGAAGGGAGGGAATTTGGAGGGGTGTGTGTGTGTGTGTGTGGAGAGAGAGAGAGAGAGAGAGAGAGAGAGAGAGAGAGAGAGAGAGAG
>JAAGEH010000393.1:49102047-49125485 GCA_011751065.1 Lasiurus cinereus
GAGAGAGAGAGAGAGAGAGAGAGAGAGAGAGAGAGAGAGAGAGAAAGGGAGAGAGAGAGTGTGTGAGAGAGAAACCTTGATTGGTTGTCTTCCACACTCACCCTGACTAGGACTGGAGATCAAACCTGCAACATATGTACGTGCCCTTGACCGGGAAATCGGATTCACTACCCTCTGGCACCTGGGCCAGCACTCTAAACACTGATTGTTTCTTTGGTGTTGAGGTACCTTGTTTCTCTCCCCCTTACATGCCTCGGTAGTACAAAATTAACAGGACAAGGTGATGATATTTTTCTATGTGCCATTACATCTATCTATATTATGTTATCACAGAACTTGTCATTCCTTGGCAAACACAACCAATGGCTTGCAACTCAGTATCAACAATCTCCATAATAACAGGTTGTTTTCAAAATATAGTCATTCAATTTCTAGCCAAATCAAATGGGATTGACGGCCGGCCAAACAGTGATGAGTGTACTCTCCTTACTGGCCAGTACCCTTCCTTGCAGTGGCCTGGGTGAAGGGGGCAAAGTGGTTCAGGACATGCTGAGTGAAAGTGGGTGTAGGGGGCAATGGTAGTGAATGTTCTTATTAGAAACCATTCTGTTTCTCTCATTTACACGGCATGGCCTGTCGTCAAAACCTGGCAGCTTTAAACTTGACACAAGCAACTAACCATTTATCTGTGACTTTCCAGCCATGTCTATTTTCTGTGTACTTGAAATATTTTTCTCTTCCTGATTTCAGACAAGCATTACTTTCAGGGTGTCACTGCCTTAGGCACAAAAATGGAAACTCAATGAAATGTTTCAAATTTTGTGCCTTATAATGTTTCATGATTAACCTTATGCAGCATGGGCATGATTCAAATACTTTTAATACTTGGGTAACATCTTCCTAAATTTAACTTTGTTAACTAACCCTTGCTAATAAGAATAATCCTGCCCTAGCCGATTTGGTTCAATAGATAGAGTGCTGGCCTGCAGACTGAAAAGTCCCAGGTTCAGTTCTGGTCAAGGGCATGGTTGCAGGCACATCCCCAGTAGGAGGTATGCAAGAGGCAACTGATCAATGTTTCTCTCATTGATGTTTCTAACTCTCTATCCCTCTTCCTTCCTCTCTGTAAATAATCAATAAAATATATTTTTTTAAAAAAGAATAATCCTAAGCTATCTGAAGTTTTCATGACCTTCCTAACTAACAGTGCTGTCACCATGGTTTAACTCTACAGCTCACAGAAGGCATAAGTAAGAATATCCACTGATTTTACTTTCATTATATAACATTTCATTTACATCCAAAGAAAGTATAGATGAAATACATATAGTTGAGTGGTTAGAGGGAGTGGTGAGACATTGACTAATGCATCAAGTGTTCTGAGAATAGCATTTCTAAATCTATCACATCCTATCTAATAAAAGAGTAATATGCAAATTAACTGTACCTCTGCTTTACCCACCAGCCACACCCACCAGCCATGCCCACCAGCCAATCAGAGCGAGTATGCAAATTAACCCAACCAAGATGGCTATGGCCACAGAGAGAGCAGGAGTGAGGCTTGGGTTGCCCCTAGCAATGGAGGAAGCCAAGCTTTCTGCACACCCTGGCCAACCTGAGCCTCTGCTTAAGGCAACAAAGTTTCAATGGTTGTGAAAGCAGAAGGCTTGGCTCTGCTCCGGGCTACAAAGTTTAAATTGTAGAACATAAATAAATCCCAGGTACCTGCTTCCAGCCTATGCTTGGTCGCCAGAGGGCATGGCCAGCCTGCAAACCACCACAGGCCCCTCACCCAGGCTGCCCCACACCCCAAGGGAACCCCCATGCTGATCCAGGACTCCCTTCGGGGCAAACCAGCAGGCCCCCACCTGTGCACCAGGCCTCTATCCTATCTAATAAAAAAAGTAATTTGCAGATTGACCATCACTCCAACACACAAGATGGCTGCCCCCATGTAGTCAAAAGATCTTGCCCCCATGTGGACATAAGATGGCCACCACCACAGCAGGGGAGGGCAGTTGGCAGGGACCAGGCCTGAAAGGGAGGGTAGTTGTGGATGATCAGGCCTGCAGGGGAGGCCAGTTAGGGGTGACCAGGCCAGCAGAGGAGGGAAGTTGGAGATGACTAGGTGTGCAGGAGAGGGAAGTTAGGGATGACCAGGCCCACAGGGGAGGGCAGTTGGGGGCAAACAGGCTGGCAGGGGAGCAGTTAGGTATCAATCTGGCTGGCAGGAGAGTGGTTAGAGGGTGATTAGGCTGGCAGGCAGAAGCAGTTAGGGGCAATCAGGAAGGCAGGCAGATGAGCGGTTGGGAGCCAGCAGTCCTGGATTGTGAGAGGGTTGTCTGACTGCCCATTTAGGCCCGATCCAAGTAGTCGGACATCCCTCAAGGGATCCCAGATTGGAGAGGGAGCAGGCTGGGCTGAAGGACACACACCCCTGCACAAATTTCATGTACCAGGCCTCTAGTTATTAATATAAAATGCAGTTGATAATTACCCGTGTGTGCTTTAACAATAGAAATCAGGTTTCTTGCATAGGTCTTCTGCACAGTCACTGTTCAAAACAAGGTC
This sequence comes from Lasiurus cinereus, assembly GCA_011751065.1. Taxonomy (NCBI): domain Eukaryota; kingdom Metazoa; phylum Chordata; class Mammalia; order Chiroptera; family Vespertilionidae; genus Lasiurus; species Lasiurus cinereus. Next base: position 49,104,619 of record JAAGEH010000393.1, read on the forward strand.
TCTTTCAACAAAATGCCCACATCCGATGAGTGATGTTGAAAGGCTAAGTGATTTGTAATTTGTAATAATAACTTTCACTTTGTTAATCTTTTTCTGCCTTGAGCATCTTTCAAAGCTTTAATGAACCATATAATTAAATTATAACTCAGAATGAGAACTTTCTAGAACTATAATACTAGAAATATAGATTTTGTTTAAAATCAAAGTAATATAATTTAAAGACATGATTAAAATGGGAGGAGCCTGGGCCTGAAACAAGAAGTGCTTCTGATAGAAAGAAATGAGTTGAAGATATGAGAGAGGACTAAGAACCATACTCCACAGGCCAAAGTCAAGATTAATTCACTTGCTAACTAAGACAGATGAGAATCGTTGCACAGAGCCCACCGAGATGAGGACCATGAATCAAGCCCTGATGCCTATGGATCTCAAAGGCCACAAATGGTCAGTGGAAACTCATTAATTCCCTTTCGAAGGGGGCAATCTTAATGAGCAGGGAGCAGGGCTCATGCAATCACATAGTCCAGACACTGGGGACCTTCTGTCCAAAGAGTAAATAGTGTTGGATTCCTGCTACAAACTACAGGGGGAAAGAAAAAAAAAAAGCACCAGGTTTCATCGTAAACGTATTGCCATTTTGTCACCTGGAAAGGAATCATAGCACACTGCACAGCTGACACCGTTGGATCAGGTCCCACTGTCCTCTGAGAGAGGGAGTGTCTGAGAAGCAGGCAGTTTTCAATCTGGATTCACTACTTTCATCTTTCAGAAAAGGTGAACGTATGAAATGACTATGAGCATGTGTGCATGTACATGCTAAATGTATTGTAAGAATTCGCATTGCTAGATAAGCAAATTAGCCATGCTGTTCCAGGTGGGCAGAAGACAAAGGGAAGAGCTCATCCTCTCCTGCGCTAGCATCCTCCCCCCTCCCCGCCTCCTCTCCCCTCCCACACACACACACACACCCTTTACACAGACAGGGGGCCTGTCTCTGGCCATCATAGTGCAGGAGGCACTTCAGAGGATGATCAGCCTGGTCAGGTCCACTCTAGCATAACATGTCAGCAGAGTGCATCTGCTAGGATTGCTAGACTGATGCCTCAGTGGCTGCTCCCCAGACACTTAATTTAAGACACCTACCAGAGACCAGAATCTCTTGATATTATGTTATCCACAGATCAAATATTTGGCTGCATAACAGCTCCAGTTCCATGAATGCTCAACTCCGACCCATTACTTGCAATACCAAGAACTCATATTATCTTGGGATTATAAACAAATACCCAAAATTCAGATGAAACAGAGATTGCCCTTTAGTTTTCTCTTTCTACCCCTTAGAGGCGTTCATTGTCTCTTTCTTACACCATTTTAACCACTTCTTTGAAATTACAACCGTTCATAGCTCTGTAGCACTTTCAAAATATGAGGGAAGAGGTTTTCCTAGGCAGCTTTGCCGAAAGTGGAGAATCCATGCAGAGGAGGAATGACACTTTACAAAGTACCAACTCAGCTCTGCTTGGTTCATGCTCCCTTCCACTTTCTGTAATTAAGCCCCAAGGGGTCATCCCCTTTAGACTCGAAGCCCACGCTGAATTGTTGTTTCTGCTTTGCTAATGATGGTACTGCTCACCCCAACTGTCTTTCCAGGTGGGAATATATTGGACTATCTGAAAATGACTGAGAGCCATGCCACTGAAATTCCAGTCCTGTCTGGTGCCCAACCCTCTGGCAGCCCAACCTTGTTCGTGCCTTTTGCACACTTCCTACATATTCTCCTCCCTTCAGTAGGGAGACAGGTTAAGAGTGCGGGGAGCATCAGAGAGAGGGAGAGGGGCCTGCACCTGGAGGAGCTTGGGAAAGAGGACCACTCTTCTGTGAGGCAGAATCCAGCGCGGAGCTCGCACTGCCTTTGGAGTACCAACCGAACAGGGTCTCAGGAAGAAGGGTGTTTTAAATAACATTTTTGAATTTATGCAACCACCATGTGATACTTCAAGTTAGTAGGGAAAAGCCACTTGAGAGGCTATGTATTGCACATACTCTAATTTTCAATATTCCCAATGTAACTTGTTTGTCCTATATTTTATACACAGGAATTTAGGACAATAAAACTCCTTCCTTTGAAAACAAGCAGTTTTCCCTTCTGGCCACCACATCATAACACAATTGTAACCCTGGCGTGTGGGATGGGCAGGAGCCTGCAGCCTCCCTTTCCTCACAACTCTGGGAGCTTCCTCCGCAGCTCTGCGTGCTCTGCTCTGAGAGCTGGCTTTGCCACTGCCTGTTTATAGCACTGGGGGCGGAGGAAACAAAGCAATTGTGAAGCTTGTTAAGGGGCAGTTCATAAGATATTAAAGGTGACCTTGCCACTTCCAGTTCTATTTATTCTACTTCCTTCCAAACCGGGGCCAATCCTTCCTTCCAGGGGGAGAGCATGGCTCTGTGGATGTGGTCTGTGGGAACGCAGTAAGCTCAGGCCCTCAGAGGCGATTCATTACCCAAGTCTGGAAACAGTGTTTCCCACTTGCTCACAGGTTGGGTCTATAAATCACAGCTCCTTGGCAGAGGGAGCAGACCTTTATTTGGCGAAAAGCAGTTTTTGTTGTTGTTTACTGATAAAAATAATCCACTCCAGTGAGGCAAAATTATAAGTATATACAAACATAGATTTATATATGCATATATAGTAGAATGGATGCTATGTGGCATTCCCATGTATATGCAATTCCTTTTTTAAAATATAAGAATTTCTTTTGTGAATTTGGACAAAGCACAACCTACAAATACGAATCACCCTGTCAGAAAGGGGACTGCAGTTTGGTGTCAGCTGGCTTAGGTGGTGTTTGTGTTTCAGGAAATAAAGGTGTTTCCCGAGAGTTCACAAAGGCCAGCAGGTGTCTTACTAAGTATGATAGGACCTGTAGGTATGGGTTGTACCAGGTGGGGACAGAAAATGCCTTATCCTTGACTATTTTGAACAGATTCTTCTCAGCTTGTTGACTTCCTCGTTGATAGCATCAAGACATAGCCTCCAACAACCTGAGTGGCATTTATGCTATCTATTGGATCTGGAAATGTATAAATCAAGGTGCATCAATAAAACTCTCAAATATCTCTTTTCTCCCAACGAAAACATATTCTTTTTACTTTGCCCCTCAATTATCTGGATCATCCTCATCATTTCTTTGACAAATGTGCTGTCTGTAAGACCTGCTGATTCAAACAGATGGCAAACTAACTGATACCTGATGAAAGTGCTTCCCTTCCTTTAAAAGTCAAGGTTTTCATCAGATCCCCTGCTCTGGGCTAAAATTCCAGTCTATACCTCTTCCACTAAATGGGTAATGGGGGAAAGTAGGGTTGGGGAGGAGGAGGGCAACTGCTGTTGGTTCATCACCCTGGCCTCCCCTCTCAGACCTACTCCTCAGTCCTGGTCTTCACTGTTCCCTTCACCATGGCTCAGATGGAAGGTTTTCACAGCCCTGCCAGAAAAGGGGAGGTACCCAAGAGCATCTTGAGCACTTGTCAAGTTCATCCCAGGTCTATGGAGAACATCAGCATTCGGCTCCAAGTGCACTTGCGTATTCATTCCCTCGTTCATTTGTTCATTCAACAACCTCATCCGTATGATATGCTCTATAAGTATGGTGGACATAAATCTGAGCAAGATTAGCCCTAGTCCTCAAGTTGTTCAGAATCTACTAGGGAAAAGAAAATATATATGCAAATCATTCCGGACAGAGGTGAGAAGGGCTGTAGAAGAGAACAAAATTGCTTTGAGGATACAGAGAGGGAATAAGCCCTCCCTGTCAGGATGATGTAAGAGAATAGCTTTGTAACATTGTGCAAGGTGGCTTACAAAACTGGGTCCTGAAGGCGTGAGACCTCAGAGATTGAGGAAAGGCATCCACACAGCAGGGAAGGCATGAGTGATGACAGGCAGGCAGCATCTGCTGCAGAACAAATGAAGGGAAGGGGTTTGATCTTGGGTAGAAGGGGCTGACTTACCTAAAACAAGCAGAAAAATTTTTTCCAGACATGGTTTCTAGATGTGTGGATCACCCCTGTTCCCTTGCTAGCATAATCTTTTCTAAATATTACCCTATTGTTTGGCACTTGTTTCTTTCCTGATTCTTCCCAATGACAAACAAAGCACAGAGGGATGTTTCTGTGAGCATTTGAACATAGCCACACTATTTCCTTAAAATATATTCCTAGGAGAGCTATAGGCTATGGCTTGTCCTGCAGCTGTTGTTAACCAAGGAGCACCCTATAAGCAGAAGGAGTAGGCTTGCTCCTCCTATACTCCCCAACACTTGGCAATCATTTAAAATCTTTATCAATTTGATAGGCCAAAAAGAGTTGTACACCAGTTCTAATTTTCCTTTCTTTGATTACTAATGAGGTGAAGCACCTTTGTCAAATATTAGTGGCCATATAAACAACACATAAAACCTTTAAATTGGATTTTATTAATAAGAAGTGAACTTCTTATTAATAATAAGAAGAAGGCATCTGATTCATTTTCATTTTGCTTCCTGGAATGAGATTGTTAAACTATTGATCTTAAAACTACATCGCCAGGAAAGTAAGACAGGATGGCCTAATTTTCCCATTGATTACATCTACCCTCATCTTCACTCTTTGTGTGACTGGGAACAGCTGGCCTCTGAAAATTGGCCTTGCACTAATACGCTGCACCAGAACACCCCACTTCCAAGCCTCGTCAGAGGCCCTTTGAACTTTGACCTTTTCTTCCAGCTCTTTGAAACCTCATTAAAATGTATTCTTCTCTAAAGGCATGTCTTGCTTCAAATCTGTACTTACGTTTTCCTTCTACTAGGTTATAAGTTTTCTTGAGTGCAAGTTATTTTGTCATATTCATGCTATTCCCCACAATGCCACCTCCAGTATTTTCAAATGGAAATAAATGTAACAATTTAAAAAGTATTTATTTCCTTTTCTTGAAAACAATTCTCTTTTGTTGTCATGGGCAGATTTCTTAGTCTTGGAAAAACTTCCCCACACGAAAACAAAATTTTGAAAAAGATATAACCAAATTAAATAGCACAATGAATTAAATAACGCCTTCATATATTAGTAACACCCAAAAAGTATATTTTTCTCCTTTCTTTTTTTTAAATTTATCTTTATTGTTGAAAGTATTACCAATGTCTTCCCTTTCTTTCCCCAATGACCCCCTCCACCTCCCACCTGCACCCCATCCCCAGGTATTTTTCTCCTTTTTAGAAACTTTCCGCTTTGTGGGCAAACTATCTTTGAATCATTAAATTATTTTGTATTCTACTAATGCAAGTAAATACATATTTTGAGTTATTATCTTTTAATTGACAAATTAACTCAGATGTTTTATATATATGGAACATTTATTTAAAAGTCCAGATTTAAGTGGTTTCTACACATAATTCATGTTTTATTTCTTCACTGAAAAGACACCAGGGTTTCTGAAACTGAGCTTTAATAGCATACTTAGAAGGGAATAGTTGCCAGCTGACTAGCTATTGATTTAATGTTCCATCATCGCCATGGTTCAATCACGCCTACCATGGTGAATCAGTTGGAGCATCCTCAATGAACCAATAAATGAGCAATTTCCTCACCAAAGGGAGATGTTTCCTGCATGGCAAATGCATACATAGCTTATCACAAACAATGTGAGGCTTCAGTGCAGCACTGAAGTACCTGGGATCACCCAGCCTTCTGTTCTCAGTAATGCTCAGTAATGGTTTATCCTTCCAATCGGCACTTGCCACACACCAGCTGTGTGTGTGTGTGTGTGTGTGTGTGTGTGTGTGTGTGTGTGTTTGGGCATATGCTGTATCTCTGCTTGAGGTCATGGACCATTTTTCAGACAGTTTATCATTTTCTATGGCATATACTAGGTGGTCAATAAGTATTTGTCAAATGACAATTACATGTTAACAGAGCACAGGGCCAGTTTTCTATGTGCCTGTGGTTCTCAGCCCTGGATGCCCTTTAGAATTACATAGGGATCTTTTTCAAAATTACCCAGGCCCCCTCCCAGAGCTGTGATTTATTTGGGGCTAAGCATGCTACCTAGACCTTGTGTTTTAAAGACTTTGCAGGTAATTCTAATGAAGAGCTAGTGGTGAGAATCACCGCTCTAAGCCATTGTGATAGAGAAGACAGGCAGGCAGGTCAGCAATTGGTTGGGAAAAGTACGTACTATCATTTTGTTTTGTCTTAGGGCAGCCGTTCTCCAAGCATGGTCTCTGCAGCAGCAGCAGCAGCAGCAGCAGCAGCAGCAGCAGCAGCAGCATAATCCAGTAACCAACCCTTCAAGTGACTCAGATGCCTGCTGTAGTTTGGAAACCACCATAGTAGAGAAATAAGTTAAAAATGCCAATGCTGAGAATGTCTTAGAGAAATGGATTTCAAGTATATTCAACTCAAAGCATACATCTGATTATGCTTCGTGAAACAACTTGTTTTTCTTTATTTTTTATTTTATTAATTTCAGAGAAAGAAGGGAAGAGAAAGAGAAGGATAGAGAAATAGAAATATCAATCAGCTGCCTCTTGCATACCCCCCTACTGGGAATCAAACTCAAAACTCCCAGCATGTATCCTGGGGGAATCAAACTAGTTATCTCTTGGTGCATGGGTTGAAGCTCAACCACTGAGCCACTCCAGCCAGGCTAGCCCATAGTTTTTCTATGTCTTATCATTTTGCTACCTAAAAGAAAGTGAATTTCAGCATATACAGGATAAAAATATTCTGTTAAGGCCGTACAGCAGTGATGACTACAGCCAACATACCCTACACAGAAAAAAGCACTTGGCCAGGCAGGGGGCAGCAACCACATTTTATCCACTCCTTCTCATTGCTTGTGCTTTGTGGTGGCCCTGAATGCTTACGCAAAAGATCTGTTACTCAACTTTGGTTTCCACTCATTGTAAAATAAAAGGTTGGCAGGAACTTCAAGCCACAGCCCAACTTCCTAAACAGGTTTGCAGCGCTTCTGAAGAACACAGGTTCAGAAGTTATTGTTCCCAGACATGGGATCCTGAATTCAGAATGAGGACACCTTCAACCTGTCTTCCAAAATGTGCTTCCTCAGTGTTCCTCAGTGGATCTGACTCAGCCTTGGAGGGTCAGAGGCAAGAGGTGTAGTGGCAGTTGCTGGTGGCAAGAGGGAAGTGACAAAGGGAAACTCGGGTTGGTGGCAACAGCAGAAGTGGTAACTGGCAGCACATGCTGTGGTGAGGGGTGATACCATGACTGTCACACCCAGAGTGACAGGCACCTGTGTGCTTATTCAGATCCATGGAAGGGACAGGCAAGAGTTGTATTGCTAGTTTAAAAGTGATGAAAGCCTAACACACAGTAAGGTTGGTTGGTAATGTGAGCTCTCAGCAGATTTCTCCAAGCACAACCCTGTGCTGCCTGCATCCACATCACCAGGGTGCACTTGCTAACACTGCAGTGTTCCAGACCCCACCACAAACCTATTGAAGCCAGATTTCAATAGGGTGGGAAGTCCAGAAACCTGCACAGGAATCAAGCCCCTTGTGTGGCTGTTCTGGCATCCCATGAGCTCTGACTTTCACAAAGCTGCCTGGACATAATCTCATAGATTTGAAATTTGAAATGTTCAACGTAGACTCCATGCAAAGAACTGTAGGAGATACTGAAATAAGTCTTAAGCTATAGAGAAAATCCAAGATGGCGGCATAGGTAAACACCTACACTGCTGCCTCGCACAACAATTTCAAAATTACAACTAAAAGACAGAACCACAGGAAAGCTGGCGGAGTGGAAATTCTACAACTAGAAGGAAAGAATGTGGCTCACAGAGACCCAGAGGAGCTGTAAAAAGCTGAGGTACTGGAGACGCGCATGTGGAGAAAGTGGGTGCCTGAGAATCTGGCTGATTTTCTCTGGTGGGAGGGAGACAGAGACTCTCAAAGGCATTGAACTCCTTATTCTACGACACTAAACCCCAGATCCCGCCAAAACTCATACGGGGGGAGTTTGGACTGTGAAAAGGGAGAAGTGCACGGAAATTTAGGGGAGTCGCAAAAGATCAAAAGTCTGGTGGCACACACTGGCACTGCGCCCAGAGGACAGACTGCTGATTGTGCCGCTGGCTTTCACGAGTGGGTGGGAGACAGATCCTCCCAACTGTGCCACTTCTAACTCCACTAAACCCCAGTTTCGGGCAAAATCCTAGGGACCCAGACTCGTGTGGTCCTGGAGCACAGGGGAGCTGGAGGGGCAGCAATCTAAAGTCACTGCGAGAGAGCACGTGCATGCACAGGGACCACTCCAGCAATTACCCAGTCACGTGAGACTCAGGGGCCGTGGAGGGCAGGGCCGACTGGAAGGCCAGGCAGTCCCTTAAGCCCTGAGACTCCGCCCATCCCAAGCTCAACAGAGAGGCTTTTGCAGTTTTTCAAATCTGGTATCATAAGGCTGAATCCAACACAGAAGTTCTCCCAGCATAGTGAAAATGCCGAGACAAGAGAAAGGATCACAAACAAAAGAAATGGAAGAAAACAAATGATTGGATATAGCGTTCAAAACCACAGTTATAACGTTTTTCAAGAATATCCTAGAAAAGTTGGATAAAGTTAGCAAGACCCAAGAGGAGATGAAAAAGGACAAACTAGAATGAAAAAGGACCAACTAGAGATGGAAAAGATCCAAATAGAAATTAAACATACACTGACTGAAATAAAAAATATTATACAGAGACCTAATAGCAAACTCGCGGAAGGCAAGAATCAAGTCAAAAATTTGAAATATAAAGAAGCAGAAAACACTCAACTGGAAAAGCAAGAAGAGAAAAGAATCCAAAAATGTGAAGATAATGTAAGGAGCCTCTGGGACAGCTTCAAGTGTACCAACATCAGAATTGTGAGGGTGCCAGAAGAGAGAGAGCAAGATACTGAAAACCTATTTAAAGAAATAATGACTGAAAACTTCCCACATCTGGTGAAAGAAATAGAGTTACAAGTCCAGGAAGCACACAGAACCCCTAATAAAAGGGATCCAAAGAGGACTACACCAAGACACATCATAATTAAAATACTAAGAGCAAAAGAAAAAGAGAGAATATTAAAAGTAGCAAGAGAAAAACAGTTCATTACCTACAAGGGAGCACCCATACGACTGTCAGCTGATTTCTCAACAGAAATGATGCAGGCCAGATGGGAGTGGCAAGAGATATTCAACGTGATGAATAGCAAGAACCTACAACCAAGAATACTCTAGCCAGCAAAGCTATCATTCAGAATTAAAGGGCAGATAAAGAGCTTCACAGATAAGAAAAAGCTAAAGGAGTTCATCAACTCCAAACCAGTATTATATGAAATGCTGAAAGGTACTCTTTAAGAAAAGGAAGAAAAAAAGGCAAAAGACAAAAAATTATGAACAACAAATACATATCTATCAACAAGTGGATCTAAACATTAAGTGAATTAAAAATTTGATGAACAGAATAAACTGGTGAATATAATAGAATCAGGAGCACAGAAAGGGAGTGGACTGATAATTCTCAGGGGGAAAGTGGTGAGGTGTGTACAGGGAGAGACTGGACAAAAATCATACACCTATAGATGAGGTCAACGGGAGGGAGGTAAAGGTAGAGGGAGAGGTGGGAGCCGGGTTGAAGGGAGCTATGGAGGATAAAAAAGAGAAACAAATGTAATAATCTGAATAATAAAGATTTAATTTTTAAAAAATCTTCAGCTATAGCCCTTACAAAGAGAAAGTAAGTCTAGGAGGACTGGTAGCATTAGCAGTGGCAATAGCACTGACAGATAAACACACTCAACTGTGTCAAGGTAGGATAAGGAAAGAAAAGTGGCATTCAGATGAGAAAGATGAAATTCAGGGTTCCAGAAAGGCATTTGGAAGGAGACAGCATTTCAGAATTTTATTTAATTCCTCAACTGAGGATACTTTTCCATTGATTTTTAGACAGAGTGAAAGAGAGAGAGAAGAAGAAGAAGAATTGATGTGAAGGAGTTACATCTATTGGTTGCCTCCCACACCCACCCCTTCAGGGGCCAGGATTGAACCTGCGACCGAGGTACATGCCCTTGACCTAGAATCAAACCCATGATCCTTTAATCCGAGGCTGGGCTCTAACCACTGATCAACCAGCCAGGGCTCAGCATTTTTAACAGCTTTTATTCCTAAACAGGAATGCATACATAACAGTAGTCTGTGTTACTTGCAGACAACTGGGGTCATTTTTAGAGGAATGGGGAGGATTTCAACAGGAACTGGAAAGAGCAGGTTCCAGGTGCAGGAAACAGCAGCAGTGCTGTGTATTGACCAGTATTTCTGTCTTCTCTGGAATTTGCTTAGCGAGAGTCCTCAAGGACCTTCGACTGAGAAAGCAGGTTTCCTTTCAGCTAGCTGGTGCTAATTTACATTTTTTGCGTCCAATGATTATTTTTTTATAACTTTCTTCTGGTTCCATAGGGTATATAAAATTAGGGTGTCAAATAATACAGACAAATGAAAAGAGTAAATATTTCTGCAGTTCACTTTGAAATGTGTTCAAAAACTAAGGTAGAATGATAGAAGAATGGATATATGAGTAGATACATGATAAACAAGCTTTATAAAATGGTAATGGCAGAATCTAGGTAATGGGTACACAGGTATTCCCTATAAAAATTTTTTCAATATTACTGTGTTTCTGAAGTTTTCTTAAATATATTTTTATATATAAGGAAGGGTGAGGGACAGATACAAACACCAATGATAAGAATCATTGGCTGCCTGCTGCATGCCCGCTACAGGGCATATGCCCTGACCAGAAATCAAACCATGACCTCCTGGTTCACAGGTCAACCCTCAACCACCAAACCACACCAGTCGGGCATGAAATGTTTCAAATAAAACTCAAGAGGGAGGTAATGTTTTGCTTGCATGGGTCCATGTGACTTTGAATTCACTTTGGATTCACTTTCCTCTGCTAGCAAGGGGGTTAAACTAGCTCATCTCTAAATTCCCTTCTGATTCCCAAAGATTCTCATTCCTTCTTTTCTTCTGACAAGGAACACAGGGTTACTCCCCCAGAGTGGCAGTTCTCTAGCCTGCCATGACTTAGCTAATAAAGATAGTTGATCCTCCTCATAGCACAGAAGGATGACCTAACGCTGGCCCAGACACAGTCACCCTGCCGTCTGTGGTTCTAGAGCAGGTGCTGTTCGAGTCAGACCTTGAAATTTGTTTTGAAACCTACCACCTGTTACTGTGATTGTGTGGCTGTTTTCCTGGCTTATGGGATTTTACTTCAGCTGTTGTTCTCAGGCGAGAGTTTATTTCCTCTAGGAATCTACACAGTTCACTTGCCCTAAACTTAGCATTTGTATGTGTGGATCTTCCGGAGACTGATTCAACTATGCAACGCTGAATCGTCTGCCAAGAGTCCTCAAGTCACCCACAGACTTTAACAACAGATTTTTAAGGGACAAAAGAATCCTCTTTCAAGTCTTTTGTTGCAGATAATGATCTCTTTGAATTTTGCTTCGGGAAGAAGTAGCACAGCATCAGATTTATAGTTGCCCCTGACTCTTATTTTTTTCCTGCTAACAGACGGCATTGTGCTGAGTCAGCAATTCCCTGACATTCATTGCTTTGCTGAAAATTCTTGTGCCTGTAAAATTTTACTGCAGGCGAACATTTGCAGACAAGACTCCATTTTTCTCTGGTAGTTTGAAGGGAATTCTATGAGTTTGGAACTAAAATGGACTCCATGATTAACTAGTCCAACCCTTCAGTGACATGGTTATAAAGAGACTTGCTCAAGATGATAAATTTTATTAAGGATGGGAGCTAGAAATCTACCTATACTGCAGAGTGCACTTGGAAAACAACAAAAAGAAGCTTAAGACCTTTGCTTATAAACATTAGGGTATTTCCTTTTAAAAAGATAAATCCTAGTGCTCTAGCTTCTGATTGCTGCCTGGCAACCCACCACAGAACTAAATGGCTTCAGAGCAGTTTATTATCTGTCATATTTCTCTGAGAGAGAATACTACTTGGCTAATTGGATAGTTCTCACTTGGGTGTTTCATGCAGTTGGAATAGAGGGTCTCTGGGGCAGGACATCTAAGAAAACTTCTTTACTCACAAGTCTGGTACATGAGCTAGGAGGACTGGAAAAGCTAGGAGCTGGTCAGACATCTCTCTCTCCACGTGGATAGGTTGGACTTCTCACACATGGTGGTTCCAGGCAACATGGCAGCTGGCTTTCCTCAGAACAAGTGTTTGAGGAGGACATTGTGAGGCATCTTATGACCCACAATGTCCTCCTGCTTGATTTTATTGGCTACACAGGACCAGCCTACATACCTGAGAAGGGACTATGAAAGGGCATGAATATTAGGAGACAAGGCTCATTGAGGACCATCTTTGAAGACTACCAATGACACATAATATCACCATTACTCTTTAGAAATGACATGTTTTAATATTTTAATAAGCAAAGTGAGAAGTCATCCTAAAACCTATAACTTATGCTAGAGTAACATTAGGGGCCACATGGGATGGATGGAAAAGCAGAGTTTGTAGTTAGAAAAGCCTGAATTCAATTCCAAGCACTATAATTTACTGTGAGATCTGAAGCAGATAATATAATTATGTTGAATCTGAGTTTCAATATGTGCATAATTTAAATTACATTTAGGTCAAAGTATTATTTATAAAAATTAAAAAATGAGTTGTAACCTCTTCATACATAATAGTTGCTCAATACATTTTAGTTCTTCTTACCCTCAGCCATCTCTGGAATCCAGAAATCTAAATAGGTATTCCTTGAACACATGCATGTTTGAATGTCTGGTGGAAAAGGTTCTGTGCCAGGAAATGTTGATTCAAAGGTTTATAAGACATATTCCCTTCCTTCAAGGAACTCATACCCTGGGAGAAAGAAAAAAGGGAGGAGAGGGGTGGGGGAAGAAAGTGTAAACACACATTGAGTGAGGTTCTACAATGAAGGCAGACTACATGCTAGTGTGGGAACACCGAGGAGGAAACAGTCCACTGTAGAGAGGAGTCCTCAGGGAAGGCTTCGTAGAGAAGAGAATACTGAGCAGCATCATGAAAAATAGGAGCTTACCACAAGCGGGAGGTGGGGAAAGGAAAACCAGAAGAGCATAAGTAGCATGTACAAAGACACAGAAGCACAAAATATCACCAAGAAGTGAAAGCAGTTTAGTAACGTTGAAGCAAGAACCGTGGAAAATGAAGTCAGGTAAAAGCATAGATAAGTGAGCTACTTTGGAAGTCATCATGGTAGCCCAGGCAAGAGATGAAGTAACGCTGAAGTAACGCTGTAGTGGAGACAAAGAGGCGATGGATTGAGAGAGACCTAAGGAGTAAAATAAAAGAACTGGCTGGCTATCCAGAAGGAGGAAAGAAGGAATCCAGAGACAATGTCTAGAGATCTCTGGCTAGGATGATGCAGTGGATGGTACAGTCATTAGCTTATAGAGTGATTCCAGGAGGAAGAATGGGTAGGTGGTAATGAATTTGGTTTTGAACACGCCAAGCTTGAGATGTCTGCAGGACATTCAAAGAGAATTAATTGTTCCACAGGTAGTTGAATTTATGAGTCTGGAGTTTGTGAGAATTGGTTGGGCAGGAGAGAGAGATTTAGGAGTTACTTGACAATTTGAAGAAGTCTCTTCAGGAGTTAATCTTTTCCAGTCTAGCCAAGTAAATAAATGATGTCTGAGTTGTAATAATTGTTTAAACAGCCATCACTTTTGGCTTGAAAGTTTTTCCTTTTCTAAAATTACCTTCTTTTTAAAAAAAAAATATTTTTATTGATTTAGAGAGGAAAGGAGAGAGAAAGAGAGATAGAAACATCGATGATGAAAGAGAAGCATTGATTGGCTGCCTCTTGCACAGCCTGCACACCAGGGATGGAGCTTGCAATCCAGGCATGTGCCCTGACCTCTTGATCCATAGATCCATGCTCAATCACTGAGCCACTCTGGCCAGGCTAAAATTTCCTTCTTAATTAAAAGATGTAAACAAAGGAAAGTTGTTAAAGAATTGCAGGAGTATACCACATAGATCAAACATCTATATATATAAAAGCCTAAGGGATCAGCCGACTGGCTGACTGGCCAGTAGCTATGATTCACACTGACCACTAGGAGGCACACACTCAACACAGGAGCTGCGAAGCTGCAGTGACTTGGCAGCTGCAGTTCTCGGGTGACACACCTGGATCCAGAGAAGAGGAAGCCTAGTTCTGGGTTCATCACCCAAGAACCACTCTCTCACTATCTGGGACCTCTCAGGAGATGTCAGAGAGCCAGTTTCATCTGGGTCCCTGCAGGCCAGGCTGAGGGACCCCACCAGTGCAAGAATCCATGCACCGGGCCTCTAGTCTGACAATAATTCCACAGCAGAAAAAAACTTTTTCAATTCCTGTATCACATACTAACAATACCTACCATACCTTCATTGACGGTTCATTAGTTAATTCCATAATAATCACAACTACATCATATACAGACATACTTTGAAGATATTGTGGGTTCTGTTCAAAAGCCCACAAGAAAGGGAATCATAATCTTTTTGCTCATGGAGGGCCTTGTCTTCCATTTATAAAAATCACATGTGTGTGCTGTAACTGGTTTGGCTGAGTGGATGAGCATCAGCCTGCGGACTGAAGGGTACTAGGATCCATTCTGGTCAAGGGCATGTACCTTGGTTGCAGGTACATCCCCAGTAAGGGGGTGTGTAGGAGGCAGCTGATCAGTGTTTCTCTCATTGATGTTTCTAACTCTCTCTCCCTTCCTCTCTGTAAAACAAAAAAAATCAATAAAATATATATTTTTTAAAATTACATGTGTGAACCACATTAAAACAGGTATGCCTTTGCACCAAACAAATGTGATAGACTTTGATTCTTCCTAGCTTACAAGGGTTGCATATAGAGTTAGGGTCTCATAAAAGTGACAGACTTGTTGTAACTTTGGTTTAACTATTTCCACCAAAGATCAGTATCATTTGTACTTACTCTTCTCAAGACACTTTAAGAGCAGTCATTAGGAATAAGGGACTATGAGTTCTAATTCCCATTCTCCTATCTAACATAACTGGTTCTCAAACTTTTAAGAAATGCAGAATCTCCTACAAAGCTTTTTAAAATCCAGATTTAAGAGCCTCAGCCCCAATTATTCTCATTTAGTAGGTCTGGGTTAGAGCCCAGGTATATACAATTTTAACAAGTTTTGCAGGTAATCCTATTAAACTGTATAGACAAACCAAGTCATTTCTTAGGACTCAATTTTTTCATCTATGAAATGAGAATGATCTCTCCCTTGCCTATTTCTCGGACTTCTTTAAGTCCAGAACTACAGTGATATATGCAAAATGGTTCAGAACACTGTGGGCTCTCTACACAGATAAGATGTTGGTATTGTTTAGAGTAGTGCATTAGAATCAACTAGAGGCCTTGTTAAGACCCTAGCTGGGCCCTAGCTGGTTTAGATCAGTGGTAGAGCGCCAGCTCCACAAACTGAAGCGTCCCGGGTTCAATTCCGGTCGAGGGCATGTACCTCTGTTGCAGACTCAAATCCCGGCCCCCATCAGGGCATGTGTGGTCAGGTCAATGTTTCTCTCTATGTGTCTCTCCCAGTCCCTACCACTCTCTCTAAAAATCAATGGGGGAAAATATCCTCATATGAGCATTAATAAAAAAGAAAGGCATTGCTGGTTTCTGATTCAGTATGTCCGAGGAGGAAGTGGGCCAGAGAATTTGCCTTTCTTCAAGGTCCCAGGGGATGATGATGATGCTGGTCTGAGGACCACTCAGAAGCATTGGCCTTAGGCCAATTCACTGAAAGCCGTTGAGTTGGCTCAAAGGGTTCTGTACTACCTTAGAATTGTCTGGGCATAATTCTCACTGTTCATAGTTCCCAAAACTTTATTCATTCATCCAATAAATATTTACTGAGCATCTTTAATGCTCCATTTCATTGCTTTGGGCACCGGAAATACAATTCTCAACACAACGACCCAAATAAATAAATAAAAATTATTCCGGCTAACAATAAGTGCCATGAAAAATATAAACCAGAGTGATGGGATAGAGTGTGGCTGGGTTGGAAGTGGTTCTTCACGTAGAGTGATAAGGGAAACTTCCAAGGAAGTAACATTCAAGGCGACAGGACAATGAAATGAAGGAGTTAGCCATACTGAAGGAGTTAGCCATACAAAGAGGAGCAAGAGCACTGCAGGTAATGGGAAGAGTGAGTGCAAAAGCTGGGGGGCTGGAATTAGTGTTGTGGAATACAACTGGAGAAGTGGGCAGGGCAAAGAATGAAGGATCCTGCAGGCCTTGGTGGTGTTGACTATGCGTCAGGTCTGTAGTATAGTATATACTAGCCTTTCCCAAGCTTAAAGTACATTCAAATCACTGAGAACCCCCTAAATGAAAACCCTGACTCCAAAGTTTTAGGGAAGGCCCTGAGAGTCTCTACCACACCAGATGTTGCTGTTGCTGTTGGGAAGCAGGCTCTAGCAAGAGCATAGAAGGGAATGTTAGGACCTAAATAAGTTCTATTGCCCTTTAATTAAGAAAAAATGGTATTTTTCCTGGAAGTGTGGATAAAAGTTAAAGGGAATAGTGGAAGATGGGAAATTGAGGAAAAACTGTAATGTTGGGGAATTCCAAACACTAAAAATTATCACTCAGGAGAATCTATGACATTTCTTCAAGCATACAGATAAAAAGATTAAAAGGTTATCACCAAAATGAAGAATCTTAATAAGAATTCTCTCAAATAGTTTCTTTAAAAGCAACTGGAATAGATTTGTAGAGTGAGTTTGTCTGCTCACAGTTTAGTGTTGCTGCTTCATCCCTGGCTCCCACCAATCCTATTTTTCTCCTGCTTGACTATTTTTACAACCTCTATTATTCTATAGCTCCCAATGGCTACTGCCCATAGCCTAGCTCAGAGCTGCCTACCACTATCTTTCGCCCTGCTAAACAGTGTTGTCAGCCCTTCTTCTCTCCATCGCCCTGGTGAGAGTGCAGGACTTTGCGGGTGAGAGGAGAGCCGAGGTCTGAGGACAGCAGAGAGCAGGGGCTATTGTAGAGGCCTGTTGCCTCTACTGTACTGCCTGAAGCACAACCTTGAGAATATAGCCAGCATCTGCCTCTCCTCTTCTCCTATCCTCCCGCAGCGTGGGAACTGAGCAATCTTCCTAGAATGTGTCTAGAAGTACAACACATCAAAAAAAAATCTTCCATAAAATCGGATGCATTTTTTTGTAAACTTCTATATCACATGATAGATCCCTTGTTTGTTACCATAAGCATGTGTTTCCCAAAATTTCCTGTTTTTTAGATGATTTGTGAATTGAAAATTTTGTCTGTGGAAGGAAAGCCACATTATTGAAGCTGTAAACAATAGAATGACTACGGTTTTAATCCTTTGAATAAGGCTTTGTTTCCCATTGACTGAAAACTTCCTAAAGGAAGGAAAGCTAGGAGCATTCAGGAAGGATTTGTATTTTATTTTACAACAGCTTTGTGAAGGGGGAAAATCATTTGGAAACCTGAGACTCCCTTTCCTGGTTGATGGGCATCAGAACACAGCAGTGCTGGGCTCTGGCTGCACACGGTGGCTTCCCACCCACCAAAGACTTCCTGACCCCGGTGCCAACTTTGTTTTGTTATTGTCAGACTGACACCAACAGACGTTCATCCTGTGCCAGAATTTCATATATTCTCAGACAAGCTAGGAACAGGTGCACCACTGTTTATCTCAGTTTATTTACACAGATCAAAAATGCTTCCCTAACGTAGTCCATCAGGCTTACGTCAGATATTCCATAATTTATGAATACCTGTTAATTAAAGAGATGTAATAATAATTGCAAAATTAGTCATCACCCAGTGAACTCTTAAATTGCTTTAAATCCCCTCCCCCAGGCCTGTATTTTCATTGACTTTATATATCAACATCATTTTCTTGAAAAATAAAGTTGAATCAATTAGCTGAATTATCCTTACAATTTGGAGAAAAGGGTCTGTGGGTAAGAGAAGCTGGCTTTAAATCCCAAAATGCTGATGTGGCCATTCTTGATTTGTGTGGATTCTGTGCTGGAGGCATAAATCACAGAGCCCAAGGCACAGTCTGCCAGGCCCCACTGCAGAAGTGAAAAGGATCTCTTGGACACCTGCCACTTCTGAGTCTGGGTGACATCACCTTCATTTATTAATCCCACTAAATGAAGAATACCACACGCACCCCCTTATGGCCATCAGCCCTCAGGTATGTGTCTGGGGACATAATTTAGATATTCGTCATCCTGAGAATTATATTTATTTATTTCAGGTAGCAAACCCTAATCATAGGTCTGTTTCATACGTGACTTCCCAGAGGCAGAAGGTGCAGCTGGGGCTAGGCTTTGGTCTTTGTCCGCTGTAATTTGAAACGGCAACTCCTCCTTGTCCACGTGGTTCCCTCTGTACAGCATTACCTGTGCCCCTGGGAACAGCCAGCCTCCCACTCAGGACTGACACATTGGGGAACAGAGGCTGGGCCTTGGCTGAAGGATGGGATCCATTTCTAGTGTTTTCCAATGCTTTGCCTGCTTTGTCTTAAGTCAGGGAAGGCCTCCAAGTTGCTTTCAATAGAAGAAGATTGAAAAGGCTGTTTCTGTACTAGACTTTCTTAGTCTTTTGTCCCAGCATGGACCCTTTAGAGAGTCTGTTAATAATTATGAATCATCCCCCTCCCAAATGGTACAGACGTGTAGACACACAAAATGTTGCATATTCTTTCAAGGGAGGCATGGATTCCTCTGATTAAGAATATTCCATGAGACTTAGATATTTTTTAAACTTATAGTATTCAATTTTATACCACATACGGTAGTTCCAAAACATTTAAGTGATGAAAGTAAAAAGGGAAGGGTCTAAAAGATAGTACTTTTCTAAAATAGATTGTGATGACTGTCTTTTTCCTGAATAAACATTGTGTAGAGGGGCATGAAAAACCAGATTCATCCTTAGCAGCTTACGCTCTGAGGTCACATGGGAATTCATGTCAATATTTCCTGTGTATGTAAATAATAGCACCCTAATGGTTGCTTGGTGTACCTGAGGCCAAGAGCTTTGCCTGTAAGACATTCCTTGTGACAACCACACAAGATAAATATCACTAATCCATTCGACCTCTCAGGACAGGGAGGCTCAGGGTAGAAAGCAGCTTTCCCAAAGCCACACAGCAATTAAGCAGCAGAGATGGGGCACAGATCCCAGGATGGTCTGTTTTCAAAGATCTTGCTCTGAATGCAGCATGAGAACACAGACCTATGGAATTTTACAATTAGCTATTTTATTTCCCACAGAGTTCTTGAAGTAGCTATCAGGCAGATAGGAAGCAGAAAGGCATTAATGCTCAGCAAAATCAGTTCCCCTTACAGTGACATCTCTGAAGCGGCTGCCTAAGGGGGACCCAAGAGCCACAGGCCACTTGGCAAGTGGCTCTGGGAGCTTGTTCTAAGGCTTCCAATGCATAACAAGCACAGAGACTTTCATTCCCTCTGCTTCATGTCTGCCTGGCATGGCTTTGGCTGCCTCTGACCTTGTTATTAGAAGCAGCAGTCTATCCTTCCCTCAGTCTGATGGGTGCTAAAGGACTTTGTGCTGTATGCTCAGCTGCCTCTCAGATTGGCGCCTCCTTGGTCCTCCCTGCCAGCTCTGCTTCTCTGTTGCCTGCCTGTTACTCTGCTGCCCTCTGTGGTGGCTGCAGAGGGTTGAGGAACCTGGGGAAACCAGGCAAATGCTCTACTCTACTCTGAACTATGAGTATAGAAATTGTCAAGCATTTAGACTTCTAACACTGGGCTTTTCTAACTGTAAGTGATAACATGGACCCAGCCCAGAATGTAGTATAATTAAAGTCTTTCCCAACTAAGGGTAAGAGGACCAAGTATCATAAGTGCAAGAAACTACCTAAGTCACTTTCAGATAAACCTGATGAATGTGAGGCATTGCCTATGGGAGGCAGAACATTGCAATGGCTAAGCATATGGCTCTGAAATCTGATGCTTGAGTTCTGATGGTGATTTCACCACTTGCTGCTGTACTTTATACAAGTTACTGTACCTCTCTGTGCCTTGTTTTCCCATCTGTAATATGGGACTAATAATAATACCTGGTTCAAAAAAATTGTTCTAAAGATTGAATTTATTAATAAATATATTGCATTTAAAACAGTGCCTGATACATCAAAGCTTTCATCAGTATTGTATTATCAGTTGGCCATTTTTATAATCCCTGAAGGGTGAACAACTTCATTCCTTGCAGAGGTCTGAGGGTGGCAAGGTAAGCAGGTCACTTGATGCAAAGCTTCAAAACAAGACGAGTGAAGTACAGTGGACAGGCAGGTACTGCTACGTTACTGACTTCCTCAAAATGTAGTGGCTCAAAATAGCACTCAAAATAGCTAAGTGAAAAAAGTCAGTCAGAGAAAGACAAGTATCACATGATCTCACTTATATGTGGAATCTAATGAACAAAATGAACTGACAAACAAAATACATCCAGAGACTTGCAAGCATAAAACTGACTGAGGATCCTCAAAGAAAATGACAGAGGTTGGGAGGGGACAGATCAACCAAAGAACTTACAGGCATCTACCATCCAGATACCATTGCTGACCTGTACACATAAGGAACTGTTTGACATTGAAACTGGGACTCAGAACTGTTGGACATTGAAATTGGGACTCAAACATTTTTTGTTCTTATAGGTTTATTTCTAGTCTGTAGAGGCAAGATGTTTTTAAAGAAAAGAGTTGGTGGGGAGGGGAAACAGATACAGA
>JAAGEH010000393.1:49125495-49313575 GCA_011751065.1 Lasiurus cinereus
TCTGTATCTGTTTCCCCTCCCCACCAACTCTTTTCTTTAAAAACATCTTGCCTCTACAGACTAGAAATAAACCTATAAGAACAAAAAATGTTTGAGTCCCAATTTCAATGCCCAACAGTTCTGAGTCCCAGTTTCAATGTCAAACAGTTCCTTATGTGTACACGTCAGCAATGGTATCTGGACGGTAGGTGACTGTAAGTTCTTTGGTTGATCTGTCCCCTCCCAACCTCTGTCATTTTCTCTGAGGATCCTCAGTCAGTTTTATGCTTGCAAGTCTCTGGATGTATTTTGTTTGTCAGTTCATTTTGTTCATTAGATTCCACGTATAAGTGAGATCATGTGATACTTGTCTTTCTCTGACTGACATATATATATGCTATGCAAATAGTGGTTACACTTTATTGTTTAGGGAATAATAACAAGGGGAAAAAAGCCTCTATATGTTCAGTACAGATGCAACCATAGTCGGCCTAACTACATAGTATGTCAGTAACACAGTAACTTTTTTCCTGAATATTTTTAATCCATAATTGGTTGAATCCTCAGATATGGAACCTGAGGATATGGAGGGCCAACTGTAGGTTAGTGGCCAGTCTAGATTCAAAGTGAATGAAAATAAACTCTACTTCTGGATGAGGGAGTAGCCTGTTTGCATTGCAAGAGAACATACAGGATAGAAATGTTGCAATTTCCATTGTTAGAAACATGCTCCAACTCAGATCAGGGAATAATGAGGACTAGATTTTCTTGATATTTGGATTGAGTGACTCAATTAGGAAGACCAATACCAGTTTGGATCACAGAGTTACCTACTAAAATAAAGAAGTAAGTGGAATTAAGTGTTTTAATATAGTATAACTTGTTTACCCATGATTTAAATATGATTCAGAATATGGAAAATAGTTCCTTTGGGTCTAAAATCATTCAGAATAAGTAAAAGTCAGAGAAACCAAAATGGCAGCATAGGTAAACACATAAACTGCTGCCTCGCACAACAATTTCAAAACTACAACTAAAAGACAGAATGGACATCATCCAGAACCACAGAAAGGCTAGCTGAGAGTGGTGGTGGGGAGGGGAGGCAGAATCCGGAGTCAGAGCCCAGCCAGGGTCAGGGCCGCAGTGGGGACCCTCAGAGGCGGGGCCAGGGGGACTGCGATGGGCATGGAGATCGAGACCATCTCCCCAGGAGACGGAAGGACATTCCCCAAGAAGGGCCAGATGTGTGTGGTGCACTACACAGGAATGCTCCAAAATGGAAAGAAATTTGATTCATCCAGAGACAGAAACAAACCGTTCAAGTTCAGAATTGGCAAACAGGAAGTCATCAAGGGTTTTGAAGAGGGTGCAGCCCAGATGAGCTTGGGGCAGAGGGCGAAGCTGACCTGCATCTCTGATGTGGCGTATGGAGTCACTGGGCACCCCGGTGTCATCCCTCCCAGTGCCACCCTCATCTTTGACGTGGAGCTGCTCAACTTAGAGTGAAGGCAGGAAGGACCTTAAGGTAGCGGGAGACGGCTGCTGCTGTTATGAATCATAATGTAAATATCTGTGTTTTCTGATGGTCTTAGGCGGCCCTGCTAGAGGTTCTCAACCTGCTGTAGAGCCTAAGACTATCAGAAAATACAGATATTTACATTATGATTCATAACAATAGCAAAATTACAGTTATGAAGTAGCAACAAAAATAATTTTATGGTTTGGGGTCACCACAACATGAGGAACTGTATTAAAGGGTTGCAGCATTAGAAAGGTTGAGAACCACTGCTTTAAGAAGAGGAAGAAGAAGAAAAAGGTAAAGATAAAAATTATGAACAATAAATACATATCTATCAACAAGTGAATCTAAAAATCAAGTGAATAAAAAAATCTGATGAACAGAATGAACTGGTGAATATAATAAAATCAGGGACATAGAAAGGGAGTGGACTGACAATTCTCGGGGGAAAGGAGTGTGAGGGGTATAGGAAGAGACTGGACAAAAATCGTACACCTATGGATGAGAACAGTGAGGTGAGGAGGTAAGGGCAGAGGGTGGGGTGGGAATGAGGTAGAGGGGAGTTATGGGGGAAAAAGAGGAACAATTGTAATAATCTAAACAATAAAGATTTATTAAATTAAAAAAAGAATAAGTAAAGGTCATTAGGTTAGAAAAACTTATTACCATTGCAAAGCATTTCTAAGAGTAAAAACTTTTCCTTAAAGGAAAGGTACATGATAAAAGCACATACTCCCTAAATAGTATCATGGGGAGCTTACAGTGAAAAACTAATGTGAATAAAGTTAAAGTGAACAAAGCAGAAAATAGCAAAGCAGCAGCTAAATAATGAACAGGAAGTCAGACAAGAGAGTCCTGTAATCACTATGGAGATTCTGATTTTTTCCCCACCTACTAGCTCCTATATAATTCTTCTAAAAGTGTGATATACTTTACATTTGCTTTGCATTTTACATTTAAATTTATTGGTGGGAGGGGCTTTAAAGATACTGTTGGAATTTGTGGATATAGCTACAGTTACATATGGAATTACAAAATAAGATTGGAGATAATCTACCCAATTATTATTTACCTTGAACTCTCCAGTTCCCCACAGTTGTAGAAAGTCTGGTCTTTGAGATAAGTTACGGATGGATAGTGTTAAAAAGACAATAGCAGAAAGATTTTGGTAGATGTTTTAATGTTGGGGAGAAGAGAAAACAATAAATCACACCAAGCTGTGGGACCTACATCATAAATGATTGGTTGTCTTCTAGAGCGATTAAGAAGGTAAATAGAAGGGAAAGTAAATTGGGCTTTGCAGGGGAAGATTACAAAGACAGGTTTGTGACTGAAAGAATATTTTTAAGCAAAATAGCAGCTAGCCAGCATTGTCATAAATATAAGGATATCCCTGGCTTACTTCATTTGGAAGAGGGGCCCCACTCACTCTCCTTTTATGAAACTATAACTTTTTATTATTCATCTTACTGCTTGTCATTTATTGAGTTGTTTCTACCCAGTGTGTTTACAACTCACATAAAATACTGAAGACAATCAAATATAAAGAAACAAAACTTGGAAATGCAGCTCGGCCAGTGAAAATGTCATTAGTGTCTACTGGCAGCTGCCCACTGTAAAGCATTTGGAATTGCCTCAGATGGAAAGCAAATGAGAAACAAGGAGAGTGATTATCTAGATACCTCAATGGAAAACTTATTTTTAATAGAAGGTGGTTTTCAATGGGCCAGCAGAGAAAGAGAGTAAATTGCCTTAGCGAGAAACTAGACAATCCATCAAGAATAGAGTACAAAGAGAAGAAAAGGTAAAGTTCTCATGGGAACAGGATATAAAATTGATGACAATGGGCCTTCAAAGAATATGAAGAGCAACATAACAATGTGTGCTATGTATTATTTGCATAAACTCCACAGAACTTGGCACCGTCTACATTTTCCATATCACAATCATAAACCAGGAAGTTAAGAGAAAAAAAAAAGGTTTCAAGCAGTGAAAATAGAGGTTGGAATACTCAACTTTACTTAAAGGAGTTTCCAGGTCCTTACTTTACAAATAAAGTAAGCTTGGCTCCTATCTTTTTATCTAAACCCAACCATTTAAAATGAGATTCAGGTTCAATATTTACATATTATCTACTATTATAATAGTTCATTTGTTGAGTATTAATTAGTAACCAAGCACTGTTCTAAATTCTATCTGGATAGATTCATTTACCACCATAGCAACCTAAAATATAGGACTAGGCTTTATCCCCATGTTACAGATGAGGATATTGAAACAGAGAAGTTTTAGAACGTACCCAAAATCACACAGCTAGTAAGTGGTAGAGTTGGACTATGAATCCTGACTAGTCTGGTTCCTGTATCTTTAATAACTAGGCAGCCCTTCTCAAACTTGAGTGTGCACCAGAGTCATCTAAAGGGCCTTTAAAACACAGAATGCTTCCTTGGACAAGTGAAAGAAAAGAAAAAATAAATAAGTGGGACTATATCAAACTAAAAAGGTTTTGCACCGTAACAGAAATCATCAATAAAACAAAAAGACAACTTACTGAATGGGAGAAATATTTGTCATGATATATACAATAAGGAGTTAGCATTCAAAATTAATACAGAATTCATACAACTCAACACAAAAAACAAACAAATAATCCAATTTTAAAATGGGCAAAGGACCTGAATAGACACTTCTCCAAAGAGGACATATAGATGGCTAAAAGACATATGAATAGAGATGCTCAAAATCACTAATCATTTGAGAGATGCAAATTAAAACAACAATGAGATACCATCTCGCACCTGTCAGAATGGCTATCCTCAACAAATCAACAAATGGCAAGTGCTGGAGCGGCTGTGAAGAAAAAGGAACCCTCCTGTACTGTTGGTGGGAATGCAGACAGGCGCAGCCACTGTGGAAGACAGTGTGTAGTTTCCTCAAAAAGTTAAAAATGGAATTCCCATTTAACTCAAGAAACTATATCCCAAGAAACTAGAAACACTAGGACTATATCCCAAGAAACTAGAAACACCAATCAGAAAGGATATATGCACCCCTATGTTCATAGCAACACAATTTATGATTTGGAAACAACCTAAGTGGTCATCAGCAGATGAGTGGATTAGAAAACTGTGGTACATCTATACAATAGAATACTACACAGCTATTTAAAAAAAGGAACTTTTACCATGGATGGAAACATGCATGGATGGAACTGGAGAGCATTATGCTAAACGAAATAAGCCAGTCTGAGAAAGATAAATATCACATGATCTCACTCATATGTGGGATATAATGATTAACATAATTTGATAAACAAGAATAGATCCAGAGACAAATGGCAGAGGAGGGGTAGGGAGTAGAGAGCAACTAAAGGACTTAGATACATGCATATTAGCATAACCAGTGGATACAGACACTGGGGTAGTGGGAGCTTGCCTGTGGTAGGAATGGCTGAGGGGGGGAGGTCAATTAGGGAAAAAGGAGACATATGTAAAACTTTAGACAATAAATAAGAAAAAAAGGGGGGCGGAGGGGGGCAAAAGACCTGACTAAGAAGTTCTCCAAAGAGGACATACAGATGGCCAATAGACATATGAAAAGGTGCTCAAAATTACTCGTCATCAGAGAAATGCAAATTAAAACAACAATGAGATATCACCTCATACCTGTCAAATGGCTATCATCAATACATCAACAAACAACAAGTGTTGGTGAGGTTGTGGAGAAACAGGAACCCTTGTGCACTGTTGGTGGGAATACAGATTGGTGAAGCCACTATGAGGGGACTGGGCACTGCCATCTTGTGGCTGTGGGCTCTGCCATCTTTGTGAGGATGTGACAGTCAATTAGCATATTCCCTCTTTATTAGATAGGATACTACGTATGATACCAGGTGGATACTTGAAATATCAGAGGGACCAGTTTGTAAAGTATATGATTGTCTAACCACTATGCTGTTCACCTGACACTAATAGAGAATAATATTGAATGTGAACTGTAATTGAAAAAGAAAAAAACACAAAGTGCTGAGCTCCACCTCAGATTTCTGACTCAGTAGATCTGGATGGAATCAGAGAGTTTACATTTCTAACAAGCTCCCATAGTTGCCATACCAAATACCATGGACTGGGTGACTTCAACAACAGAAATTTATTTTCTCACAGTTCTGGTATCTTAAATTCTGAGATCAAGGTGTAGGCAGGGTTAGTTTCTTTTGAGGTCTCCCCCCTTGGCTTGCAAATGTTTGTCTTCCTGTTTCTTCTATGTGTTTATGTCCTAATATCCTTATCTTATAAAGACATCAGTCAGTTTGGATTGGGACCCATGCTACTGACCTCATTTTAATTTAGTTACCCCTTTAAAGACAACCCCATCTCCAGCCCTGGCCTGACTGAGGGGTCAAGGGTTCAGTTCCCAGTTAAGGACATGTGCCTCAGTTTTAGGCTCAGCCTCCAGACTTGGTTGGGGTGCATGTGGGAAGCAGCTGGTTGATGTGTCTCTCTCACATCAATGTTTCTTCCCTCCCCCATCTCCCCTCCACTCTCCGTGAAGAGATTGATGGAAGAAGTATCCTTGGACAAGGCTTAAACAAATAAATTCGCCCCCTGCCCCCTGCCCAGATGTACAAATACAATCACATTCTGAGGTAATGGAAATTAGGCTTCAACATAAGAATTGGGTGGAGGACAGAGATACAATACAACTCATATACCAGGTGATGCTGATATTGACACTGTTCGTCCAGGGACCACAATTTCAGAACTGTTGAACTAGGCAATAGTACGGGCCATGGACTGTTCTAGATGACTTTTTGTCATTTCAATTATTTTCTCATTTAATGCTCACATGAGAAAAATACCATGATCCTCATTTCTTCAAAAAAAATCAAGATTGGAGATTTTAAATGACGTTTCTCAAATCACACAACTAGTATAGTAGACACTATTGGGTGAACTATTATTACTATGATCTGTTTCTACTCACATCAATTTTAAGCCACATATATGGGTTTCCACACCAAGCAATTCTCCAGTTCCCTGCAGACACAACCTGGTGTTCTGCAATTGAAAATAATTCTGACACTAACTACCCAGAATTAGCACAGATCCCACAAGTCAAAGGCTCAGCCCCACAAGGCTGTCCCACTCCAGATGCAAGTAGTGGGTTCCCAGGTTACACACACTTCTGTCTGACTTAGATACAAATCCCTCCCCCTGTTCAAACCTGATAATTTGCTATAACAGCTCATAAAATCAGGAAAGCATTTTACTTACTATCACTACTTTCTCATAAAGGGTACAATTAGACAGCCAGATAAAGAGGTACATAGGGCAAGACCAGAAGGATTCTGAGCATAGGAGCTTCTGTCCCTCTGGAGTTTGGGGTGCACTACCCCTCTGTCATATGATGTGCTCACCAACACAGAAGCTGTCCAGACTCTCTCATTTAGGGTTTTTATGGAGGTTTCATATATGCGGACATGATTGATGAAATCATTGATCATTGATGATAGGCTCAATTCTCACCCCCTTTTCTCTCCCCAGAGGAAGTATATTTTGTGAGGCTTTTAAAATCATGATATTTTAAAATAAAAATTGCTTGGAAAACTAGTCATTTAGGCTTATGCTTCAGAGGCCTGGAAGACATTACTCTATTACATAGACTGTTGGCCTTGTTCCTCTCGCCTTAAAGCCTTTGCACTAGCTGTTCCCCTGCCTGGAATGCTCTTCCCCCAGATATGGGTCTGGTCACATGTCTCACTGTCTTCAAATCTTCAAATGTCACTTACTCAGTGAGGCCTGCCCTCATCACTATTTGTCATATTGCGACCCTCCTGCCCCTCCAGCACCCCCCATTAACTTTTCTTTGCTCAACTTTTTCTTATTATCACTTCCTAACATTTTGCACAATTTACTTATTATATCTACTAGAGGCCCGGTGCACAAAATTTGTGCACCGGGGTGAGGGGTGTCCCTCAGCCTAGACTGCACCTTCTCCAATCTGGGACTCCTAGATGGATGTCTGACTGCCCATTTAGGTCCAATCCTAGTAGGAGGCAAGTTGGGGGCAACCGGGCCTGCAGGAAAGTTGGATTGGGCCTAAATGGGCAGTAGGACATTCCTCTCACAATCCAGGACTGCTGGTTCCCAACTGCTCACCTGCCTGCCTACCTGATTGCCCCTAACTGCTTCTGCCTGTCAACCTGATCACCTCTAACCACTCTCCTTCCAGCCTGATTGTCCCTAATTGCCTTCCCCTGCAGACCTGGTCTCCCCCAACTATTTTCCCCTGCTGGCCATCTTGTGGCGGCCATCTTGTGTCTACATGGGGCAGCCATCTTTGACCACATAGGGGCAGTTATCTTATGTGTTGAGTGATGGTCAACTTGCATATTACTCTTTTATTAGGATTATTTACTAGAGGCCCGATGCACGAAATTCATGCAAGGGTCTCAGCTCTCACAGCCCTGGCTGCCTCATGGCCCTGCAGCCCCGTTCCCCACCCACTGCTCATTTCAGAAAGTTGTTTGGGAAGGTTGTTCCACCATTCATTCTAATTAGCATATTAGCTCTTTATTCTATAAGATTGTCTGCTTCCCTCTCTGAAAAATAAGATCCATAGAACCAGATCTTTATCAACTGTGTTCCCCAATGTAACCCAAATGCCTAGACTAATGCTTGGCACATAGCACTCAACAAATATTTGTTGAATGAATGAAGGATGTTCATCATGGTAACTATAGGTCAACTGCTAAAAACCTTGCATACATTGGCATTATAAATCAAAACATGAAAAGTGACTTCTGTGCTAAAATGGCAAATCCAGTTTTGCTCCTGCCCTAGTCCTACAAAAACTATAATCAAGAAGATGGAAGAACAAAGGGGACACAAAACCTGCAATATGTGTAAACCTGGAGAGCAGACAGCCCAGCCCAACTTTGCAGATATGAAAAGCCAAATCCTAAGGTAGCAGTCAGGAAGGCTGAGAATCAACCTAATTTATACCACAGAAACCTCAAGCAACAACAGTTACTTGTGGAACTATAGATAGGAAGTAGGAATTATAATAAATATATATAGAGAAAGCTACATGTGAAGTCTGATCCCTGCATCCATCCCTTTTGGCGAGAGTCTTCTTCCACCCTGTCATGATGTATTTTCTGGAGAGAATGAGTGGGTCCTTGGACTTTAGGAGCTTGGTACCAAAACTAGGGGGATTTGGTGACCAAATGCATGTTAAATGCCAAGTGTTCCCAGAACACTAGCAGAAGACCTTCACTCTTCAAACAGGAGGTTAGGAGAGGTTTTTCTGAATAATCTGACTAGCCAAGAGAAAAGAACTGAAGATACTGACACCAGGTTTGTCTATGAAATGGTCCAACCAGATCATCAACTAGTAAAACTCAAAATTGACAAATCCCATTCAAGTGCTGAGCTTCTAATTTGCTTTCTATACCCACTTTTAACATAAGCAGACAATCAAGGAATCACCAAAACATCACCATTTACAGAAAGTAGAAATAAGGATTTATCAGGCAGCTGAGGTGAGTCTCTAACATGGAAAATAGAAACCAAAAACAAACAGAAAAGCAACTTGTAAGAAATGGGTTTTACAGAGAGAATACTTTTAAAATTACCCTCCCCGCCCTAGCCGGTTTGGCTCAGTGGACAGAGCGTCGGCCTGCAGACTGAAGAGTCCCAGGTTCGATTCCAGTCAAGGTTCACATGCCCGGGTTGTGGGCTCGAACCCCAAAGGGGGCATGCAGGATGCAGCTGGTCAATGATTCTCTCTCATCATTGATGTTTCTATCTCTCTATTTCTCTCCCTTCCTCTCTGAAATCAATAAATATATAAAATAAAAAAATAAAGTTACACTCCCCAAATCACCTTATTAATATGCTCAGAAAGGTAAAATACTGCATTCGTGTAAAAGATCAAAATGTTATCCTTATAAAAGACCATTCAGAGAACAGAAAGGCATTTGGGGAAATTATAAAGATGATGGCAAAAAGAAGAAAATCACATTTAAAAGGTTAGAAGATAAAGTTGAAGAAATCTCCTAAAAAGCAGGGCAAAAAGCAAAGAAATAGGAAATAGAGAGAAATGATAAGAAATTAGAAGATCAACTCAAAAAGACTAACATTTGAATTCAAGAAAGAGAGTAAAAAAGAAAAGAAAGGGAGAGAATCATCAAAGAAAAGTTTCAGGAAAATGTCCCAAAACAAAATAACATGAGCTTCCACATGAATAGGAATTTAGATCCACAGGTGGCAAATATTGTGACATTTCAGGGCACTAGAAACAAACAGAAGGGCCAGTGGTAACTTAGTAGATATACTGCAAAATTCTTTTTTCCAGGGGAAAAATAATTACATAAAATAACCCCCACTTATCCACAGGGGATTTGTGAAATCAAACTGGGGATAGTACCAAACCCTACATATAATTTGTTTTTTCCTATATACATGCCCATGATAAAATTTCATTTATAAATTAGTCACAGTAAAATATTAATGACAATAACCCATAAAAAAATAGGACAACTATATCTATCTATCTATCTATCTATCTATCTATCTATCTATCTATTATCTATCTATCTATATGCCTAAGGGACCGAACAACTTGTTAACTGGTCGTTATGACATGCACTGACCACCAAGGGGCAGACACTCAATGCAGGATCTGCCTTCTGGTGGTCAGAGTGTTCCCACAGTGGGAGCGCTGCTCGACAGGTGCCAGACTCAGGTCTCACAGCTGGCAAGAGCAGGTCTCTCCGGCCCCTGCAGCAGTGTTACCAAGAGGCAGCTACTCAGCAGCAGTGCAGTGGAGCCGAGATGAGCAGGAGTAGCGAGGGGCCTGGGACGGACTCAGGCTCCTCCCTGGCTGCCTGTGGCTTCACACACTACTAAATCCCTCGGGGGATGTTGGACTGCGGGTTTCGGCCTAATCCACCCTGAGGGGTCCCGGATTGTGTGAGGGGGCATTTTAACTAAGCACTTAGTATGCACTGCGGTGGTAATTTTTTTCTGTTTGAGACTAGACAGCAAAATTAGCATAAATTTCCTTTTCCTTCACAATTTTACAAAGATTCCTTATTGCCATAGATCTTAGTCATCTCAGCAAAAGATATTTTTCTTTCCTTTTTAAGTCAAGAACTTTTACTCTTTCACTCAAAGGAAGCACTTTACAGCCTCTCTTTGGCATATCCAAATTTCCAGCATCGCCACCTTTTGCCTTAGGACTGTTGTTAAGTACAATGAGAGTGACTTGACAAGCACTGTGATGCCTCACCCAAGATGGTTATACAATGACTAACAGGCGGGGAGCAGGGAGCATATACAGCATGGAGACATGAACAAAGAGATGAGTCAAGTCCTAGGTGGTATGCTGCGACATTTCATCACACTACTTACAATGGTGGACAATTTGGCACTTGCAAATTGCTTATTTCTGGAGTTTTCCATTAAATATTTTCAGATTGTAATTGAAATATAAAAAGTGAAATGGTGGCCCTCGCCAGTTTGGCTCAGTAGATAGAGTGTTGATCCAAAGAAAAAAAGGTAAAAAGGTCTTGAGTTCAATTCCCATCAAGGGCATGCATTTCTTTTGCAGTCTCAAGCCCCGGCCCTAGTCAGGGGAAATGCAGGAGGCAAATAATCGATGTGATTCTCTCACATATTTCTCTCTGTCTTTCCCTCTCCCTTCCACTTTCTCTAAAATTCAATGAAAAATATCCTCAGGTGAGGATTAACAAAACAAATAGTGAAATGGTGGATTAACAGGGACTACTGTACCAAGGATTAAGAATCACAGTGGTGTTCAACTCTTAAAAGCAACACTTAACACTGGTCCTTGGGGGACTACCCTTAGAACAAGTCATTTTCCTGGAATTGACACATTTAGTAGTTGGCAGAAGCCCACACTAGTTCCTGTCGAGACAGGAACACACAAGACAAGTGAGGCTAAGGTCAAGCTCTGGTTGACTCAATCAGCCAAGGTACAACAAGCTACTTTTACTTTTTAAAGTTGTTTAAATTAACTTTATTGGGGTGATACTGGTTCACAAAACCATACAGGTTTCAAGTGTACAACTCAACAAAACATCTTCTGCACATACATGGTCTGCCCATCACCCCCAAGCAAAGTCTCTTTCCATCCCCATTTTCCTCTGCCTTGACCACCTCCACCTAGCCTCCACCATTCCTTCCCCTGTGGCTATCACCACACTGTTGTCTATGTCTATGTGATATGTATGTATGTTTTTTGGTTAATCCCTTCACCTTTTTTCATCTTGTCCCCTCTTCCCCCACTCCTCTGACAGCTAAATCCATGTCCCTGTTTCTATTTTGTTTGTCAGTTTATTTTGTTCAATAGATTACACATATAAGTGAGATCATATGATATTTGTCTTTCTCTGTCTTATTTTACTTAGCATAATAGTCTCCAGGTCCATCCATGCTGTCTCTTTTTTATGGCCAAGTAGTATTCCATTGTGTAAATGTACCACAGCTTTTTTATACACTATTCCACTGCTGGGCACTTGGGCTGTTTCTAGATCTTAGCTATTATACATAACACCACTATGAATATAGGAGTTCATATATTCTTTCAAATTAGTGTTTCAGGTTTCTTAGGCTATATTCCCAGAAGTGAAATTTCTAGGTCAAAAGGCAGTTCTATTTTTTTAAATCTTTATTCTTTAAAGTATTACGTATGTTCTTTTTCTCCCACTAACCCTTTATAACCCCCCCGTCACACCCCCTACCCCAAGCCTCCACACCCTATTACCTGTGTCAATGGGTTATGGATGTATGTATACAAGTTCTTTGGTTAATCTCTTCCTACCCCTACCTTCCTTCTGAGAGTCCAGCCTGTTTCATGCATCTATATCTCTGGATCTATTTTGACCAACAGTTTATTTTGTTCATTAGATTCCACATATGAGATCATATGACACTTATATTTCTCAGACTGGCTTATTTCACTTAGCATAATACTCTCCAGGTCCTCCATGCAGTCTCAAAGGATAAGAGACCCTTCTTTTTTACAGCTGCATAGTATTTCATGGTGTGAATGTACCACAGCTTGTTTATCCACTCATCTACTGATGGGTACTTGGACTGTTTCCTGATCTTAGCTATTGTAAATTGTGCTATGAACATAGGGATATATACATTCTCTCTGATTGGTATTTCCAGTTTCTTAGGATATATTCCTAGTAGTGAAATAATTGGGTCAAATGGCAGTTCCATACTTAATTTTTTTAGGAAATTCCATACTGTTTTGCATAATGACTGCACCAATCTGCATTCCCATCAATAGTGCACGAGGGTTTTCTTCACATGAGGGTTCCCTTTTCTTCACATCTTCACCAACACTTGATTTGTTGATGATAGCTATTCTAACAGGTATGAGGTGATATCTCATTGTGGTTTTAATTTGAATCTCTTGGATGACTAGTAACATATAGAATTTTTTCATGTCTATTGGCCATTTGTATGTCCTCTTTGGAGAAGTGTCTTTTCAGGTCCTTAGCTCATTTTTTAATGCATTATCTTCCTGATGTTGAGTTGTGTAAGTTCTTTATGTATTTTGGAAATTAATCCTTTACAGAAGTTCCATTGGCAAATATGTTCTCTCATTCAGTGGATTCCCTTTTCATTTTCTTAAAAATTTCATTTTCAAAAGCTTTTTAGTTTGATGTAGTCATGTTTGTTTTCCTTACCCTAGGTCAGGGGTCAGCAAACTGCCACACCTGAAACGTGGTTTGCCGCTCTGTTGACTAATGAGTTTGCCGATCACTGACATAGGCTCTCGATTCCAATAATTACAGACTGTTGTTCCTTGTGACTAAGCTCCTAGGTGATATATCTGTGAAAATTCTGCTATGAAAAATGTTTGAAATTTTACAGCCTATGTTTTCTTCTAAGCTTTTTATGGATTCATGGTTTACATTTAAGCCTTTTATTCATTTTGAATTTATTCTTTTTTTTAATATATTTCACTAATTTTTTACAGAGAGGAAGGGACAGAGAGTTAGAAACATTGATGAGAGAGAGCCGCCTCCTGCATGCCCCCCACTGGGGATGTGCCAGCAACCAAGGTACATGCCCTTGACCGGAATCGAACCTGGGACCTTTCAGTCCGCAGGCTGATACTCTATCCGCTGAGCCAAACCAGTCTCAGACATTTTGAGTTTATTCTTATATATGGTGTGAAATAGTGGTCTACTTTCATTTTTTTCATGTACTGTCCAACTTTCCCAATACTATTTATTGAAGACACTATCTTTACTCCATTGTGTGCTTTTGCCTCCTTTGTCAAATATTAATTGACCATAAAGGCATAGGTCTATTTCTGGGCGCTCTGTTCTGTTACGTTGATCTATATGCCTATTCTTATGCCAGTGCCAGAATACATAAGCCACTTTCAGATTCAGATACTTTGTTACTTATTTAGAGAGTGAAAAGAAGAAGCCAAAGGTGCCAGGTCCCTATAATTCCTGTCCTACACACCAAAAAGGACAACATTGAAACAAAGGGGTCATAGGACTGCAGTGTGAGGACCATGTTGCTCAGAAGCCACTTCTAGTCTCCAGCTCTGCAGTTTCATATTGTGTAGCTCCATCGGTAGGAAGGGAGTGGCATAAAGTCCTGTACCTCTTCAGACATCTCCTAAGGGAAACAGGGAAGTGAGTGGAAGACGGCTTTTACTCCCATTCTGTTTTGGAAGGATCACAAGGCATTTTCCAAAACAGATTAGCTGCAGTTCAAGCCAGCTCTTGCCTACATGGCTTATTTTGATATCTGCAAGGTGGTCGGGTGACAGGGCCAGAGCTGTTCCTGTATTGGCCTATATAGGATAAAGCTATCATATTGCAGAAAGCTTAACAGGAAATTCTTCCCTAGTCCCCACTTAGTATAGTAAATCATAAACAATGTCATGTCCCCAGGGGAAATAGCAGAGTTTAGCACAACCCTTAAAGATCTGATAGTTGATAGCCTCCATCATATTTCTATTTTTACCAGTCTGGCTCCCACAAAAACATATAGATTCAGGAGGCAATAGTAGACTACTGCAAATTCAACAAAGTTGTAGCCACAGTGGCAGCTATGGTATGGTTAACAGAGCAGATCCACAGATTTCAGCATATGCTATGTGGCTGTTGATCGGGCAAATTCCATTCCTTCACTATCAGGAAGGCCAGAGCAGAAGTACCTATTTAATCTTCCCTCACGGCTATGTCCTAAATGAGAATAACATATCAAGTCAAGGGAATTAAGGAGTTCATGCAGAGGCCTCATGGGCAATGGAAAAGATGGAAAAAAAATAACACTTATCCCTAGCAAAAGGCCAATATATGCGACTTGTATTCAGATTTCTGAGCACCAATTCATTCATTAGGATAATATCTAAATGAGGGAATATAAGCTTTTAAAAAAATCCCAAGATGGAGCAGCCACACAGTCTATGTCTATGTTGGAATCTCATAGGTGTGAAAGAATGTTTTATTGACCAGAAACATTCAGTATTGCTCCCTAAAGAATGAGTAAATTATCCTACTCTGTTGAACTCAGGAACGACCATGTGACTTGTCTGGCCAATGAAATAGGGAATCACCTCCACACAGCCAACTGCCAGTAACCCAGCACTCCTGTCCCCCAATACACAAAGCAGCAGCGGAAGGTCTCCAAAGACCCCAGACAGTGCGCTGCGTTGCGGGGGGGGGGGTGAAGGCAGGGAAGTTCGAGGGAGGAAAGGCAGAGCCTGAGTTTCATGAACAGCCCCCGGTTGAAGCCGGGAGAGACCGAGAGGCTGAAAAGAGAGCAGGGCAGCAGTTTCACTTGGGAGCTTGACGTCCCGCCCTGGGACCCCGCCCTTCACAGCCGATTCCGCACGAGAGGACAGATTCCCAGGATTTCCCTCCAACTCCAGCTAAACACCCGTAGAGGCGGAGCCAGAACCTCGCGGTGTCTGGCCGTCCGCTAATAGCTCTTCGGGATCTCGAGAGAGTTGCGTTTCTCGCGACATTTCCGGAGTCGACCTTCCACGCGGAGTCGGAACGCGTGTGCTGTGACCGAAGAGCAGGGAGGGCGGAGACTGTGCGGGAGGGAGAAGCCCTTTGGCCTGCCCTACGGAAGCCTGCGAGGGAGGGTGGTGACCGCTACCCGGTCCAGTTGCCCCGATGCCCAGCGCCAGCGCCAGCCGCAAGACTCAGGAGAAGCCGCGGGAGGTCATGGACGCGGCGGAAGTGCGTCTCCCCCTTCCTCGGGCCCGGGAGGACAGACCCCTGGGCCGGAGCGCGCGGAGGGCGGGCGGAGGAGGAGCGAGACCCTGCTCTCGGGGTCCGTGTCGGCACCCCGCCTGCGGGGTCGCCGAGACTCCGGGGCCTTGGCCAAGAATCGTGGCCAGACCCTCTCCGGACCGGACTGGACCGTGTTCTCACCGGCCTGGCTCACAGGGAATGGGCCGCGGGCAGGGGCGGACGTGAGGCTGCCCCTGCCCAGAAAGTGGCGGCGCGGGGTCACAGTGGAGTCTCCCTGGTCAGGCACCTCCCTCGCGTAACGCACCACCGCCTGGGACGATGACGGTGCTTAGTAAAACGGTCTGACGGTGTGTTTGGTGACCGTTTTCCGTGTAACAGCCGTAAAGAACCCTTGTCATTTTTATTTCCTTTCTCCCTTTAAGTGATTCGGTGAGGTAGGAAGCTTTCAGAGAGTGCGTTTGAGACGAAGTGACCCACACTCTTGTGGGGTAATGCATAACACCCAGGGGTCCTTCAGTGCTTTTCAGAAATGAAAGTTTGGTACCATCCCACAAGTTACATGTGCTGTGTTAAAATTGCGCCTTTACTCACGGCCCGGCTCCTAATTTTTTTATTGTGGAATTAATGAATTTGTGACAAACTACATAAGGAATGGGACATTTTAAGAATATGAGATGGAATAGGGGTTACTGAAATATGAACTAACCCATTTGTGCTGCCCTAATGCTATGTTTTGTAGCTATATCTTTTTGCTAGGGCTGCGGTTTTCTTTGTCTTTAAGATTGGTTGGTTTATTTTTTTGTATGAACACACAAAAACCTGAATCCTCCAGGTTAAAGGAGAGAGTTCCAACATATAGCTGTAGAGTGACAGGAACAAATTATTTCACATATATCTTAAGTTACCTTGTAAACTCTAAATTATTTTGGGTATTCTTTATCTGACTATATAAACTAATGCAACCTTGCAGATAGCTTATGTCTAGATATAAGGTAGACATTGTGGCAGAGTTATGTCATTTTATAGCTAGAAAGCTCTTAAGCCATCATTTTAGAGGTTAAGTGAGGTTAAAATAAAAGGTCACTTATCTATAAAATAAAAGCCTAAGCCACCTTCACCGAGGAACTGGAAGGATCGGTTGTTACGATGACACTGACCACTAGGGGACAGATGCTCAACACAGGAGCCAGACACTGCTGAAGAGCACAGCAGCCACAGCAGAAAGCAGCAGGCATGGAGTGACGCCGCGCCTGGCCCTGATTCAGGCTCCTTTCTCGTTGCCTGCCGGCTGCAAGAGGGAGGTCCAATTGCCAGCTTAGGCCCAATCCCTAGGCTGGCAGGTGGACATCCCCAAAGGGTCCCAGACTGGGAGAGGGCCACAATCATGAATTTTGTGTACCAGGTCTCTAGTCTATTTGATAAATATAGTATTTTAAGAAAAGTCTGAACCCTAGATCTGTGAAAAGAAATTTGATATACTGTCATTATCACTTGCATCCTAGTATGCTGAAGCTGATTTTTAGAAACAGAAAGCTGGTGGGTTTTTTTGTTTTGTTTTTTGTTTTCCAAATAGAAAGTTGTAGTTAGCTTATATCCAACATCTTCAGTTTCTAAAAATGTGACATCTGGTGCTCAGAAAGTTTACCAAAAAATGCTGGTTCTCTTTGAACATCTCTTCCTGGACTAGGAAGTTGTTAAAGCAGTGGTGCTTCATCCTACTCCCTTCACAGAGGAAATTTATATCCCTCCTTTGAAGTAGGTTAATCTCACTTTGAAGAAGATAGTTACGATGTGTTGTACATGTGTAAATTTCATGAGAGTGCTGCTATTTATGGTATATCCCTCCAAGAGTAGTGATCTTTAAAACAAACTAGCCAGAAACCGGGTGCTTATCCTTTTTCTATATAGTACATATGTAAATAACATGACAAATTTCCACACTTTAAAACTATGACTCTGAATTAATAAAGTAGTCCTAATAGTGAAAAGGAATTTATTTTTACATTGGTGTTTGTATTTATGTGTTTACTCTTCTATTAGTTTTCAAATAAAAAGTTATAATGCAAAACATTTTTTGTAGGATTATGCTAAAGAAAGATATGGAGTATCTTCAATGATACAGTCTCAAGAAAAATCAGGTTAGTAGCTATGTGATAAAGCTTTTTTTCTTCTAATTCCAGGGAAACTCTTCATGAAAGTTTAATTAAGGTTGGCATTACTTTGAAAAACATAAATGACATAAACACAAGCAGATGTTATAATCCGTGTATAAACAGTTGTCAGTTTGGTTAGGGTTCCTAATCTAAAAAGGGAAGAAAATATGTTAAATGAGTATATTTTAAGAGTTAAGTTATAGTAAGAAGATATTCTAAGTGATTAGGTAAAATATTTAAGATTTAACTCTGGACCAGGAGATAAAAGAATGTTAATAGTAACTACCTTTATCATATACAACCTTTTTGCATGCTTTATGAAGCTACCTTCATAACTCTCCTCTAGATTTTATTTGATTTCTTTGAAATTTATTTGTCACATATTATTTATCTCAGACCTGTAGGTTTTCTATTTGTAAACATTTGCCTATTGTTTTTATTATTTATTTGTGTTTTCAATAAATTATCTTACTTAATCATTTTTTTCTTTTTTTTTATATTTTTATTGATTTTTCACAGAGAGGAAGGGAGAGGGATAGAAAGTTGGAAATATCGATGAGAGAGAGACATCGATCAGCCGCCTCCTGCACGCCCCCTACTGGGGATGTGCCCGCAACCAATGTACGTGCCCTTGACCCGAATCGAACCTGGGACCTTTCAGTCCGCAGGCCGACGCTTTCTCCACTGAGCCAAACCGGTTTCGGCAACAATCATTTTTCTTATGGTAGACACTTCAAAGTCCAAATTATGCCTTTCATTCTTTGGTACAACTGCAGACCTTTAAGTTCTGGCCTATTGGAAGTACTTTTAACTTACAGACTTGCCTGTGAATGTTATGTTTTGGAAATAACATATCTCTGGATTAATTTTATTGTGATTTGGGGTTCAACTTATTGCATGATCATAAAATCACTTTCCTTCCCAACTTCTTTCCAAAATGCAAAATAATGGGCAAAAAATAAACCATTTCCAAAAGATATAGATGGTAAAGTAAAATAATTGAACATAGAATGGGGTAGAAGCAATATAGTTTGCAGATGACATTCCCCTGTCAGAGTAAGCAAGAGGGGTCATTTGAGACTTTGTTTTAGCTTAATTATCTTCCTGAAGTGGACTTCCTTCAGCTATAACACAAATATGCTCATTGGAGTTTCAATCTATTACGTAAGTCCCAATCACCCCTTGCCATAATTATTGTTCCCATTTGGTTGGCAAATCCAGACAACTGTTTTTCACTTACAAGCTCTCCCCACCAGAGGGAAAGAAAACTATGTATGTATACAGTAGTATAACAGTAAAATTCTGCCTTTGGTTTTATCTCTGCTAAAATCCTTATACTTTGTTCAGGCAAAGTTTCCTTCCCCGTATGCTTCCATTTCTCCAAATTTCTTCATTCGAATGCCAGTGTCTTAAGAGTGTGGAGGCAATAGTTTAAGCTGAAATCCTACTACCACTAATCATTGGTGCGAGTATGAACTGTGCCTCAAGTATGTGTAGATATGTTAAAGGTTGAGAACCCCTATGCTAATTAGTTAGAAAACCACATGAAAGAAGGGTTATCATTCTGTCTTTTTCAAAGTACTAATAAAGTTACCCTAATCATAACATTTATTTATGTCTCCTCAGATTTATGTTATTATGTTTCACTTGATTTTGAGTTTTTATTGCCTAGTTATTAGTAAGTCATTGGCTTTTTCAGTTTTGGTCCAAATGTGTCTTAAATTTGTTTGCTATTTTGTCTTTTCTCTTTCACCCTTTGTTTTGCCTAAGTTTACACAACAGACTTGGGAGTTGGTTTAACTCATAAGGTCTGTTGGCAATATTTTATAGAAATTCTCTTGTGATACCCAATAGCTTAAAAATTCCTCATTCATTGTCTGCTTTTGGCAGTGAGAACAATTGTATTCTCCTGTAATTCACATTCTCTCTAAACTGCTTTGCTTCAAGAGACAAATTATATGTTTAGACAAAGTAGGTAGAATAAATGTATTTATTTAATATTGGTTTTGTGTTGGGGGGGGTTGTTTGTTGTTTTTCATCCTCATCTGAGGATATTTTTTCCATTGATTTTTAGAGAATGGAAGAGAGGGAAATACAGGAGAAATATCAATATGAGAGAAATACATCAAATGGTTGCCTCCTGCATTAGTCCTGACTAGGGCCGGGGCCAGGAAAGAGTCTGCAACGGAGGTACACGCCCTTAATGGGAATTGAACCTAGGGCCCTTTAGTCTGCAAGCCAACACTCTATCCACTGAGCCAAACCATCTAGGGCTTTGCTTAGTATTACAATTAGGTGTTACTACACAAGATAATGACAAACTTTGTTAGGCAACATACCCTTGAGAAAGAGATCTTTTACTACTCTTGATGTGATGTGATGTCTATTAATATGTTTTTAATTAATACTTAAGTTTTAAATTTAATATTCAAATTATTACACATTTAAAAAATAAAATGATTTCTGGATCATGATTGCCTCATATCACTATGTTCATGTAATAATTGTTTTGTTTAGAGGACTCTAGATGGATGTATTGGAGGACATAATTATTGGGCCTCACAAACAGAACTTATTGGCTTACATAACTCTAAGGAAAAAAGGTGAGATGGCATAAGGCATGATTGGATCTAGAGGTTCAGTCGGTATTTTTAAGGCTTTATGTCTGTATTTCTTGGCTCTGCTTCCCGTAGGTCAGTAGACGGCAAACTCATTAGTCAACAGAGCCAAATATCAACAGTACAACGATTGAAATTTCTCTTGAGAGCCAAATTTTTTAAACTTAAACTTCTTCTAACGCCACTTCTTCAAAATAGACTCGCCCAGGCCATGGTATTTTGTGGAAGAGCCACACTCAAGGGGCCAAAGAGCCACATGTAGCTCGAAAGCCACAGTTTGCCGACCAGGGGCTTAAGTTATTTGGCTTTATTCTCTCATCCTTCAAACTCAGGTAGTGGGACAGATGGTGGTTGCAGCCCTAGGCCTATACCATCTTGGCTTAGCAAGCCCAGGGGAGAGCTTCATTCCCAGAGAAAGACTTTGATTAGCTCAGTTGGAGCAACATGCCTTTCCCTGGCTCAGTCACTGTGTCCTAAGGAATGGGATAACAATGATACTGTTGTAATTAACCAAGTTATTAATTGGAAAGATGTAAAGGGAAGGCCAGATAATATAGGCATGCCATTTGTACAGCTTTGCCAGAAAGCTGCAGTTTAACATTCTCCAGGTCTACTCCCCACAGATCCTTGGGGGAAGGGTCTGGACAATAGATGCATGCCTGATAAGATATGGATGATGTGGGAAGGTGCTTGTCTGTCAGTCACACCTGGGAGCAGGTTACTGGCCAGAATAGGCATAGCCATTGCTAGAGTGAGAAATCTGAGAAATAAACTGAACAAAGAGTTCTCTCTCTTGGCTGTCTTGTGCGCTGAGCTCCTGGCTCTCCTGTTCAGGAAGCACTCTCCCTGTGCTTGCCTACATGGCCTGCAGTCCTGTGGACTCCACACAATGGACCAATGGACTGTAACCAGCCTGATGCTCTGCTGGACTCAGCTCCACCATTGAACAGAGACTGTGGATACTGGCTTTGCTTTTAGCACTGTTGCATCCCCAGCTGCACATTTCCAGAACTGGTTTAAGGGAAATAGGACTTTTAAACTGAGAGATAAAACTCTGTGCAGATAAAAAATTACTCATTTTACCAGAGAGTCTTAAAAAACGTTTTCTCAGGCTATCGTAAGAACCCCATTCCCACTAGCAGCAGGGAAATTCCACCCTGCAGTTCTCCGATAACACCATGACTATCCAGGCCTGGCAGAGAAACCTCCCCTTTGGCTAGCTGACTTACATACTGTGGCAAGCAAGCTAAAATACCATGTCCATTTAGGCAAAGGTGGATGAAGATAGGTTGTAGTTGGCCTTATAAATCAATGAAATGTTCAGCACATATACATTTTGAAACTCTGACTCTACTGTAGACTGAATTGGGGAATCAGGATTATCAGAAAGTTATTGCTGTAATTTAGACAAGTACTTTGTTATATATTTTTGTATAGTTTTTTTTTTTTTAATCCTCACCTGATGATACATAGAGAAAGAGGAAGGGAGAGACAAAAAAATGAGTGTGAGTGAGAAACATAAATTGATTGCCTCATACACACACTGACTGGTGTTGGGACCTGCAACCTTTTGGTATATAGGTGATGCTCCAAGCAATTGAGTCCCCCTGGTCAGGGCCTCTAGAATTGTATAGGTTTTAGAGATATATTTAGAAAGTACAATTCACAAATTAAGAAGGTGTCAGAGATTGAAAACTAAGATAATACCGAGTACTTATGCTCACTGTCAAATCAAAATAATTATAATCTCTTTGTAAATTCTGAATTACTAAAATTGTTTCATTTATTTGCTGCAGATCGAGTTTTGGTTCGTGTTAGCAATTTGACAGAACAAAAAGCTGATGAAGTTGTTTGGGTACGTGCAAGGGTTCATACAAGCCGAGCTAAAGGTAAGATTGATTTAATGAGTAAAGAAAGGCCTTTTGTTAAGGAATCTAAATTTTTTGTTTTATGTGTATTTCACAGACTAAAGCAAATCTTTAGAAATAAAAGAAAATCACTTATTTTCTTTTTTAAGTCACTGTAAAATATTAATCTGTGGTTAATTAATTTTAGATTATTACAAGATAGCTTTAAATATAAGTTGACCTTAAAAACTCAGATGAAACCTAATAAGGTTTTGATTTAGTATTTCTCAGAAGTTTAATTTTTTGAAGTGAATAGTGTTTTTTAGAAGCTTTTCATTTGTTAATATTCTTACACTAGAGGCCCGGTACATGAAAATTCTTGCACTGGAACAGCAGGTGAGGGGAGCCCCTTAGCCTGGTCTGCCCCTCTCACAGTCCGGGAGCCCTCAGAGGCAGGAGGCAACCTGGCAGTCAAGGGAAGGCAATACCCCATCACACCTCTGCTGTTGCCACTGCCAGCAGCACAAGCCTTGACCTGCCCTGGTTACCTGAGCCTTGGGCAGCCCTGGGCAGCCAGGCAGCCACCATTCCAGGCTTGCCTGCTCCTTGGGCTGGCCCTGGGCAGCTGGTGGGCTGAGGCTACTGGGGGACTCCGGAAGCAGGTGTGCAGATCAGCTGGGCCTGCCTAAGGGCGAGTCCGGCCTTGCCACACCTGCAGCCCCAGCAAGTCTGAGGGGACTGGGCTCTGCCATCTTGTGGCTGTAGGTGCTGCCATCTTTGAGGGCGGGGCAGTCAATTAGCATATTCCCTCCTTATTGGCTGTGAGCCCTGCCATCTTTGTAATGATGTGAGGGTCAATTAGCATTAGATAGGATTTGTAATATTTAGATAGGGAGAGAGGTG
Source organism: Lasiurus cinereus (assembly GCA_011751065.1). NCBI lineage: Eukaryota > Metazoa > Chordata > Mammalia > Chiroptera > Vespertilionidae > Lasiurus > Lasiurus cinereus. Next base: position 49,148,784 of record JAAGEH010000393.1, read on the forward strand.
GAAGAGATAAAAGGCTAAAACTGGTTGCCCAGTAAAGTAGCCACTGACTACATGTAGTTACTAAAATTCAATAGCTCAGTCACGAAATGTATTTTGAGTGCTTAATTGCCACAATGGCTAGTGGCTCCTATATTGCACAGACAGTACCAATATAGAAAGTTCTTTCTCATTGTAGAAAGTTTTGTTGAATTAGCATTAACAACAGAAAAGAAGGATAAGCGTAGTTTAGACAAACCTTAGTTCCTTATGAAAAATTGTCCTAACTTAGTGTTCAGAATTATCTAAAAATAATGATATATTAGTTTGTAACTTTTTCACATTTGAGCATCCCTACAAATTTGTGATGTAGGCAGAACAGACATTGCTATTGTCTTTTATAAATGAGGAGACTAAAACTACCTGCCCAGGTTTTCAACTGGTGGAATACAAACAAAATCCAGAAGCTTTCTAAAATACCTTCTGTCTTCCTAAGAGTTCATTGCTTTTATAGCATTTAATAATTCTATATTGCATTTTTACTTTGTGTTTCAAAATACTTATTATATAATTAATATGGGCTCTCTTTTTTAATTTAATTTTATTTTTTTAATTAAATCTTTATTATTCAGATTATTACATTTGTCTCTCCCTTTTCCCCTCCATAGCTCCCCTCCACCCGCTCCCACCCTTCCCTCTACCCTTACCCCCACCCCCATTGATGAGTCCATAGGTATATGATTTTTGTCCATCACTCCTTGTACACACCTCCTCCCTTCCCCCCTGAGAATTATCAGTCCACTCCCTTTCTGTGCTCCTGATTCTATTATATTCACCAGTTTATTCTGTTGATGAAATTTTTAATTCACTTAATTTTTAGATTTACTTGTTGATAGATACGTATTTGTTCATAATTTTTTATCTTTTACCTTTTTCTTCTTCCTCTTCTAAAAGAGTACCTTTCAGCATTTCATATAATACTGGTTTGGAGTTGATGAACTCCTTTAGCTTTTTCTTTTCTTTGAAGCTCTTTATCTGACCTTCAATTCTGAATGATAGCTTTGTGGATAGAGTATTCTTGGTTGTAGGTTCTTGCTATTCATCACGTTGAATATTTTTTTGCCACTCCCATCTGGCCTGCATCATTTCTTTTGAGAAATCTGGTGACAAGTCATATGGGTGCTCCCTTGTAGTTAATGAACTGTTTTTCTCTTGCTGCTTTTAATATTCTCTCTTTTTCTTTTGCTCTTGGTATTTTAATGATGATATGTCTTGATGATGATATGTAGTCTTCTTTGGATTCCTTTTATATGGGGTTCTGTGTGCTTCCTGGACTTGTAAGTCTATTTCTTTTACCAGATGTGGGAAGTTTTCAGTCATTATTTCTTTAAGTAGGTTTTCAGTATCTTGCTCTCTCTCTTCTTCTGGCACCCCCACAATTCTGATGTTGGTACGCTTGAGGTTGTCCCAGAGGCTTCTTACATTATCTTCACATTTTTGGATTCTTTTCTCTTCTTGCTTTTCCAGTTGAGTGTTTTCTGATTCTCTATATTTCAAATTTTTTACTTAATTCTTGCCTTCCGCTAGTCTGCTGTTAGGTCTCTGTATAATATTTTTTATTTTAATCTGTGTATGTTTAATTTCTATTTGGTCCTTTATCATTTCTAGTTGGTCCTTTTCCATCTCTAGTTGGATCTTTCGCATCTCTAGTTGGTCCTTTTTCATCTCCTCTTGGGACTCGCTAACTTTATCCAACTTTTCTAGGATATTCTTGGAAAACCTTATACGCATGGTTTTTAACTCTATATCCATTTGTTTGTTTTCCTCCATTTCTTTTGTGTGTGATCCCTTCGCTTGTCTCGGCATTTTCACTATGCTGGGAGAACTTCTGTGTTGGATTCAGCCTTATGATACCAGACTTGAAGAACTGCAAAAGCCTCGCTGTTGAGCTTGGGAGGGGTGGAGTCTCAGGGCTTAAGGGACCGCCTCGCCTTCCAGTTGGGCCCACCCTCCATGGCCCCTGAGTCTCACGTGACTGGATAATCGCTGGAGTGGTCCCTGTGCGCAAGCTCTCTCTCACAGTGCCTCTAGACTGCTGCTCTTCCGGCTTCCCTGTGCTCCGGGACCACACGAGTATGGTTCCCTAGGGTTTCACCTGAAACTGGGGTTTAGTGGAGTTAGAAGTGGCACAGTTGGGAGGGTCTGTCTCCCGCCCACTCCTGAAAGCCAGCAGCACAATCAGCAGTGGGTCCTTTGCGCACAGTGCCATGCACACCACCAGACTTCAGATCTTTTGCAACTTCCCTAAATTTCCATGCACTTCTCCCCCTTCACAGTCCAAACTCCTCCCGAATGAGTTTCAGCTGGATCTGGGGTTTAGTGTCGTAGGATAAGGAGTTCAATGCCTTTGAGAGTCTCTGTCTCCCTCCTGCTAGAGAAAGCCAGCCAGGTTGTCCGACACCCACTCTCTCCACGTGCGCGTCTCCAGTACCTCAGCTTTTTACAGTTCCTCTGGGTCTCTGTGAGCCCCGCTCTTTCCTTCTAGTTGTAGAATTTCCACTCCGCTAGCTTTCCTGTAGTTCTGGATGATGTCCGTTCTGTCTTTTAGTTGTAGTTTTGAAATTGTTGTGCGAGGTAGCAGTGTAGGTGTTTACCTATGCCGCCGTCTTGGATTCTCCCAATATGGGCTCATTTTTAAAATCCCAACATTTTATACATATGTCTCATGTTCTCGGGTTTACTACTGTAAGAGTTTGTCTGTTCTTCCAGTATTCTCCCCCCAAGTATATGAATGCTAATAGACTTTGAGATGATAACTGGTGGAATATTAACTTTTTTAAAAATGTTGATTTGCCTTCTTGAAAGGTTGGGCCATTTATTCTACCAACAGACATCTCACATTGTATTGTAATCCCTAATTTACTTGTCTTTCTCCCACTAGTGTGGGATCTTTGTTCTGTCCAAAATAGGCACTTTGTTTCCTGAACATGGTTATTTAACAAATTAAAAGATAGAATACACGCTACATGTAAGGCTGAACCAAGTATACTTTTCTTCACATCCATCCCCAAAATGAAACAATTTGAGTATCAATAAGGATAACTACAATGAATTGAAACATATGAAATATGTTTAAATCTATAAGTGTATTAAAGGCCCGATGCATGAAATTCGTGCGGGGGAGGGGGGGTGTCTCTCAGCCCAGCCTGCACTCTCTCCAATCTGGGACTCCCTCAAGGATGTTCTAATGGGATTGGGCCTAAACAGGCAGTCGGACATCCCTCTTACAATCCAGGACTGCTGGCTCCCAACTGCTCGCCTGCCTGCCTGATTACTGCTGACTGCTTCTGCCTGCCTGCCTGATCACCCACTATCCACTACCCTGCCACTCTGATCAACATCTAACTGCCCTCCCCTGCCTGATTGCCCCTAACTCCCCTCCCCTGCAGGCCTGGTCACCCCTAACTACCCTCTCCTATCAGCCTGGTCATCCCCAACTGCCTTTCTCTGCAGGCCTGGTTCCCCCCAACTGCCTTCCCCTTCAGGCCTGGTTCCCTCCAACTGCCCTCCCCTGCAGACCTAGTTTCCCCCAACTGCCCTTCCCTGCGGGCCTGGTTGCTCCTAACTACTTTCTCCTGCTGGCCTGGTCCCCCCCAGCTGTCCTTACCTGCAGGCCTGATCGCCCACAACTGCCCTCCCCTGCCAGCCATCTTGTGGCAGCCATCTTTGACCACTTGGGAGCAGCCATGTTGTATATTAGGGTGACAGTCAATTTGCATATTACTCTTTTATTAGATAGGATAGGATAGATAAAATACCATGTCTAAGGTTTGCTTCAAGATAGTACAAGCACTGAGGGATAAGTGGATTGGGTTAAAGGTGAGACAAGAATGGTCATGAGGATTATAGTAGACATAACAATCATTTTGTACTTTTCTTTCAAATGTTCATCTCATTTCATGTGGTTTCTCTTTACAGTAATTAGATTTTTTCTAGTCCTGTAGGGATTTCCACAATTAAGGATTTTTTTATACAACAGATATTTAAACTTCTATTGAGTTATTTCATGATTATAGGTGTATTGCATAAAATGTCATTAGAAAACAGTGCCAGATTTAGAAAGTATTAAAAAGTTTTCTTCTAGTCCAAGTTTTCTGTTATCAGAAGTAGATGTTAAATTTTACAAGACCTTCCTCCAATTTTTTTCTGCAAAATATAATTGTGTTGAGTATATTTATGTACAGGTTCATTATACTATTTTCTCTGCTTTTGTGTTGGTTTGAAATTTTCTAGATATTAAAAATACAGTTGGTCCTTATTGTTCAGAGATTATATATTTACAAATTCACCTACTTGCTAAAATGTATTTGTAATCCCAAAATCAATATATGTAGCACTTTTACTATCATTCACAGACATACTGACCTGTATGTGTGCAGTGGCAAAAAATTTGTGTTGCCCAGTGCATACGTTTCCAGTCAGGTCAAACACAGTGAAGCTCTGCCTTCTTGAGTAAGCTCTCATAAACAGGTAATCTTTTCATAATCTGTTTAATGTCACATTCTTCAGTTCTGTACTTTTTGTTGGTGACTTGGCTGTTTAATATGGACCCCGAGCATAGTACTGAAGTGTTTTCTAGTGTTCCTAAGTGCAAGGAGGTTGTAATATGCCTTAAAGAGAAAAATATGTGTTACATAAGCTTCAAGCATGAGGTATAGTGCTGTTGGCTATGAGTTCATGTTAATGAATTAACTCTATATATATTAAACTAAAGGCCCAATGCACAAAAATCATGCAAGATCTTGGTTCTCACAGCCCCAGCTTCGTCCAGAAGGTTTTCTGGAAGGACATCTAGTCTAATTAGCATATTATGCTTTCATTATGTAGGAGATAAGGTATGTTTAAACAGAAACATACAAAACAAGGTTGTGTATTGATGGACTGATGAAAATATTGTGACAGATTCACGGGAACCTAACCCTGTATTTTCCCTAGAAGCAATGGTTCAATTGCTAATTAATTGTTCCTAGAGACTTTATGGAATATAACTATCACAAATAATAAAAATCAATTATATATTATTGTAATGACTTATAATAATGGGTTTCTTAATGTTGAACAATTTGTAGATAGATGAAATAAACTGAATTTGGCAAAGGTGTGAGTGGTATTCCTTTAGTATACTAGTAGTTCTGCTAGATTAAGTTTCAGATATATTTTTGGAATTTTGCATTTAATCTGATCTTCATAACTTCTAATTGGAAAATCTTATTTTGCTTTTAATAACGTTTTTCCGTGAATTTTTCAAAGAATACAGAAATAACATTTACTTTTTTCTTTTTTACTGTCTGTCTTCTGCTTCAACATTTTCCATTAATTCTTAATAATTTATTCAGCATCTTTCCAAAAATCTTCCTTTTTAATGTATGTATGTGTATGCACACACACACAGATACATACAGTTTTATATTTGTTTTGTATGTGAGTTTTAATTTGTCTTATTTTATGTAAATGACATCATATTTTACATGTTATTCTGCAACTTTTAAAATTTTCTTTTTTTTTTAATATATTGATTTTTTACAGAGAGGAAGGGAGGAGGATAGATAGAGAGTTAGAAACATCGATCAGCTGCCTCCTGCACACCCCCACCCCAACTGGGGACGTGCCCACAACCAAGGTACATGCCCTGACTGGAATTGAACCTGGGACTCTTCAGTCCCCAGGCCGACTCTCTATCTACTGAGCCAAACCGGTTTCGGCCAACTTTTAAAATTTTCAATGAGTATTTTTCATGGAGATTTCTTCCATGTTACTAGTTTCTCCATCCTATCACAATCTCTTCCCCCAAAATAACCACTGTTGTTTCTTGTGAACACTTCCAGGGGAAGAGGGGGCAATGCATTTACAAGCATGGGTATAGCCATTGTTTTAAATTTTCATAAAAAGTGTTGTACACATGCTTCTTCTTGTTATCACTCACTAGTGTCTATAAAAATAGTAGCTACCCAGCTCGTGTTGCTCAATGGTTGAGCATCGATATATGAACCAGGAGGTCAGGGTTCAATTCCCTGTCAGGGCACATGCTCAGGTTTCTGGCTGGATCCCTGGTAGGAGATGTGGGAGAGGCACCCAATCAATGATACTCTCTCATCACTGATGTTTCTATCTCTCTCTCTTGCTGAAATCAGTAAAAATGTTTGTTTGTTTTAAATAGTAGCTTACAAAACATTGAACTAAACAGATCATTCAGTATCAGCCAGAGCCAAAGAAAGAAAATTATGTTTACTAACACCTGGCAAGAACTTGGTCTCAAAAGTACCTGATAGAAGTAGTCTGAGCAAACAATTCTATTTATCAGGAACCAGTACTGATTTTTGATTTTTTTAATCTTTTAGAAAAATTTTTGAGTGGTCCATCAAGATTCTAGTATTGAAAGTGCTTTAAACACAGCAGCTTTGGGGATTATAGCATTAGAGCACATGGAAATCTGTTCCACTAGTAAAGACTATATAAATATGAACTTTGATTCCTTTATAGAAATAACACTGTAATGAGAGATTTTTCATACTTAATTCCTTAACAAACATGAGTCTGCTTATTTGTTTATTCTGTTTTTAGATTCCACATATAAGTGAAATCATGGCATTTGTCCTCATCTATCTGACATGTCAATCAGCACAATGCCCTCTTCATCGGTTGCCAACCTTTCGGACCTCATGGACCATATGGTCCATCGACCCCCAGTTGGCAACCGCTGCTCCAAAAGTTTTCTTTCTCTCTCTCTCTCTCTCTCTCTCTCTCTCTCTCTCTCTCTCTCTCTCTCTCTTTCTATCTATCTATCTATCTATCTCTATCTCTATCTCTATCTCTCTCTTTAATATATTTTATTTTCTACAAAGAGGAAGGGAGAGGGATAGAGAGTTAGAAACATCGATCAGCTGCCTCCTACACACCCCCTACTGGGAATGTGCCAGAAACCAAGATACATGACCTTGAACAGAATCGAACCTGGGAATCCTTCAGTCCCCAGACCAACACTATCCACTGAGCCAAACCGGTCAGGGTTCTCTCTCTCTCTTTTTGATTAAGGTATTACATATGTGTCCTTAACCCCCATTGCTGCCCCACCCCCCACTCATGCCCTCAACCCCTGGTGTCTAGCCATTGGTTAGGCTTATATGAATGTCTACAAGTCCTTTGGCTGATCCTCTCCCCCTTACCCCCACCTTGCCCTACCTTGCAAAGGTTTCCTTAAATCAGCAGTCACCAACCTTTTGGACCTTGTGGACCACCGGTTGATGATCACTACTCTGGATTCCACCCATGTTGCAGATGGCAAGATTTCATTCTTTTTTATGGCTGAGTCATATCCCATTGTATATATGTACAACTTCTTTTATCCATTCATCTATTGATAGACACCTGGGTTGCTTCCATATCTTAGCTAGCTAGCTATATATATATACATATATATATATACACGTACACACACACACACACACACACACGCACATATATATATGAATAATATGCAAATAAGCTGGGCATCACGACCGGCTCAGGTGGAAGCTGCATAATGACCGCTCAGGAGGAGCTGCACGTGCAGATGGGCGGGAGGGAACTGTGTGTGGCCCCCACTCTAGTGGACACACACACACTAAGGGTGGGGACGTGTTCCAAGCGGCCGCGCAGCATGGCTCGGAGCCCGCCCCTGGTGGGTGGTGGCAGCAGCTGGAGCGAAGCAGCCCCAGTCCCAGATGCCTGGTGGCGGCTGGAAAAAAGCAGTCCCAGTCCTGGGTGCTATAGGCAAGCTGGTGCTAGCAGCCAGGAGAAGGAAGAACTATTCTTGCATGAATCATCGTGCATTGGGCCTCTAATTATAAATAATGCTGCAATAAACATGGATGTATGTGTCTTTTTGATTGTGGAATGGCTGGGTCCTTCTTTCTTTCTTGTTAATATAGCTTTTGATTTAAAGTCTATTTTGTCTGGTATAGGTATTGCTACCCCAGCGTTTATTTGCATTTTCAAGAACTATCTTTTTCCATCCCTTTACTTTCAGTCTGTGTGTGTCTTTCAATATGAAGTGAGTCACTTGTAGGCAGCTCATGTAAGCCTTACCTTCTATATCTACCTCTAATTGTGTCCTTGTCTTTAAAAAAGATTTTTTTCTGGTTAGAAAAGTACATGCTTCTTGTAAAAAGTTCAGAAAATACAGAGAAATATGAAGAACAAAATAATTCCCTGAAATTTTACCACCTCTTTGTAGCCACATTTTGGTGTGTTTGTACCGTACACAATCTATGTTAATACACTTTTTTTTTCTTTTTTTTAGCACCATTCATCTCCCTATACCCTCTTCTACCTCTACCCACCCCCTCATTCCCACATTCACCACAATGTTACCCAGGCCCATGAGTTCTTTCTCTTTTTTTCCTCTTAATCCTTCCACTCTGTCCAACACCCCCACCACAGCTGTTTGCCTGCTCTGTGAGTCTTTTTCTATTTTGCTTGTTAGTTCACTTTGTTCATTAAATTCCACATGTAAGTGCAATCATATGGTACTTGTCCTTCTTTAACTGGCATATTTCACTTAGCATAATGTTCTCCAGGTCCATCCCTGCTGTCGCAAAGAGTAAAATTTTCTTCTTTTTTACGCCCAGTAGTCCATTATGTAAAGGTACCATAGCTGTTTTATCCACTCATCAGTTGATGGACACTTGAGCTATTTCCAAATTTTGACTATTGTAAATACAGCTGCAATGAACATAGGGGTACATATTTTTCCAATTAGTGTTTCAGGTTTCTCCAGATAAATTTCCAGAAATGAATTTTCTGGGTCATAAGACAGTTCCATTTTTCATTTTTTGAGGTAACTTCATACTGCTTTCCACAGTGGCTGCATCAATCTGCATTCCTATCAACAGAACACAAGGGTTCCCTTTTCTCCACACCCTTGACAACCCTTGTTTGTTTATTGATGATAGCCATTCTGACAAGTTTGAGGTGATACTTCATTGTGGTTCTAATGTGCATTTTTCTGATGATTAGTGACTCTGGGGATCTTTTCATATGTCTGTACTTTTTACACAAACAAAATCGAGAGTATAGATGGTTTTATTGTATTCACATAATAGTCTATCATGACTGACTAACAAATACTTATTTTGTGTTCCAAACCCCTGATATACTTTTTGAACATAGTAATCCAGCTGTGAAATAGGAATGATAATCCTCAAATAAATAACCAATTGTAGTGCTGCTATTAATAATAGTAAACATTAAGATTTATAGTTAGTTAATATTAATTAATATTTTATACTCAGTTAATATTAATTGAATGTTACAACTCTAAATATATTTCTTATATAATTTTCAAAATTATTTAAGAAACATTAAGGAAACTCCATGAGTTATATCTGTTATTTTTTCCCTTTTACAAATGAAAAACTGAGGCATGAAGTGATTTAATAATTTTCCCACAGGCTCCATCCTTGCCAATGTGTTCAGTGATTAGAGCACTGGCAACAAAGGGTCACAGGTTTGATTCCCAGTCAAGGATACATTCCTGGGTTGCAGGTTTCATCCTGACCTAGTCAAGCATGTGCAGGAGTCAACCAATCAAAGAATAATAATTTTCCCACAGGCTCCTTCATAAGTGGTAGGCTGATGTGATCCCTGGGTCTTTTGATTTCGGGCTTTTATTTTTTACCAAACCCTTACACTAAATGTTAGCCCTTAGTGCTGACCCAGAGACATTTTCCCGTGCTCACTATTTATATGCCCTTTAGAGTTCATTGTAGTGCAGCTAAGTCTGCTGCCTGTCTGTCCTGGTAGAGAAGCTAAAACACTTACTAAATCATGTTGCCTTCCAATTCATGCTAACACTCTGTTCTAAGTTGCCTAATATCTGGCTATGGTTTCAGTAGTTCCTGGGATAATGTCATTTTGATCCATCTGCAGATTTCTAACTTCATCAATCTATCCCATTCAGTGTCTTAAAATCCCCTTGAATTTATTTATTATACATGGAACTTCCTTAAAAACTTTACGACTGGATCGTATTCCAAAGAAAAGAGAAAATGAGTGACTACTTAGGGATAAAACTACCATATATGTCTTAGAAGTCCATAGATTATGTTTGTTCTGGCACTTTGCTTGCAACCTATCTTTTTTTTTTAATTCATGATTACTATCTGATTTTTTTTTTCAAAATAGTCTGTTGAAACTAATAACTATAAGTCCACTTGCATTTTTGCTTTTTTTTTTAAGGCTATTTCTCAGTATAAAGGATAATTCTCAGTTCAAAAATCAAATCATCTTTTGCTGTTTTATAAGACAAGCTGATGAGAAATGTGATCTTGAAAAGATTTATCTTGTATTATAAGGAAACTAAGCCCAGGGCAGAATCGCAGCCCTGCCACCCAAATACACCTAGCCATGCTCAAAGCCCCGCACACCTGTGCACCTGACTGCGCACGCAGCCTCCTGGTGACTGGTCTTTGGTTGTTATGGCATTATGACCACTGGATTTTTATTATATAGATAGTTCCCCAAAACTTGACAGAGACTTAAAAAGAATCTGCTTTGGGCCGAAACCAGTTTGGCTCAGTGGATAGAGCATCGGCCTGCGGACTGAAAGGTCCCGGGTTCGATTCCGGTCAAGGGCATGTACCTTGGTTGCGGGCACAACCCCAGTAGGGGTTGTGCAGGAGGCAGCTGATCGATGTTTCTCTCTCATCGATGTTCCTAACTATCCCTCTCCCTTCCTCTCTGTAAAAAATCAATAAAATATATTTTAAAAAAGAAAAGAATCTGCTTTGGAAGAAAGGGATGTTTGAATATATAGTTACTGGAATCTGTTATGAATCGTTGTTTCCAAAAGATTAAGAATAAGGAATGATGGTTCTTTAATGAAAGGAGGAGGAAATCAAGAGGCCCAGAATACATAAAAATAAAACTGGCTATAGGGCATAAAGAGAATGATCTTTCATAGACAAAGTAACTTATTTGTAGTAAAAGAAAAATTGGGAATGATTATAAAGAATGAAAAATTGGGAAGATAATAAGGGAAATAGACCATGAAAGAAACTAGCCTGTCATTCTAAATGCTCTTTAAAATAAACTTTGGTAGAAAGTAAAATGGACCACCCTTATAAAATGCTTGTGTTCTTGTTACTAAGTTCTTTATTAGTACTTCTATGGTTGCATCATTGAAGCTCCCATGGTGGTTAGCACAGTGCCTTTGGCTGTAGAATATAATAGCTATTGAACGAATGTTGAAAGTGATCTGAAGTTACTTAAAATTTGTTTAATCAGTGTAATAACAAAATAATTTTTTATTTGTAATTTTTTAAATTAGTGATTTGCCTGTGTTCTCATTACAACATATTAAAAGCATTTTTTTACTCATAGTAGGAAATTGGGTTTCTTTAAAGTTTGTCAATTGAGGATGAGTATTTTGTCTGTGAAAGCCAGATATATGCGTGTTATGAGCCTGATGAATATAGTAAATTTTGACCCAAATTTAATGTAGATAAGCATTTTTCTTCTGTAAAACCTGAAGTAGCATGTCCTTAATACATTTGTGTTCTTTCTGTCTTATTCAGGAAAGCAGTGTTTCTTAGTCCTACGTCAGCAGCAGTTTAACATCCAGGCTCTTGTGGCAGTGGGAGACCATGCTAGCAGGCAGATGGTTAAATTTGCTGCCAAGTAAGTAAGCAATTATATCCTGTTGTCAGAATAAACAATGGTGGGAACCAAGACTCCCAGGGGTTTGGACCATTTTCATACATTAACATCAGTGCTTCGTTTGTTTAAAAATGTAGTTATTTAAATTGTCGGTTCAGTGTGCTGAATACATTAAACTTACAAAAGAGAAAATATGGAGCACAGGCTTAAAATTCATTGGGAACTGCTGAAGCAGCACTCTCTACAGACAAGTCACATTTACTTTCAAGTAGAGTAACAAAAAGCCTGGCACCCCCACATAGCAAAGCAACTTTATTTTGTGGTGTTTGGAGCTTCATTTCCTCTCTCCTTCCCTCAGTTTCTGATTTGCATATTGAGCAACAAGTTTTCTAACTGAATAAAAGTTTATAAAATAAAAGAATGTAGCTTTGCAAATGATTCCCTCCTGAAGGATTTTTTAAAGGTAAAAATTTCTTTGTTTCCCCAAAAGTCTTGCTGTCTGGCTCAGTTCTTATAGAAGTGCATTGTTTTGTTCAGTTTGCAAGAAATGGGATATTGAGATAGCATAGTGGTTATACATGCTGTAGTTCTAAATTAATAATAGTTGGTGATATGGCTAGTTTTGTTCATTTGTATGTTTTTCTCAATTTTTATTTCCATGATAATGATCAAAGAAGGCTTGGAAAATGGACGATCTTTACATTTTAAGTAGTAGAGTACTTCACTAGTACTCATTTATAGGCATAAATGTTTTTCAAAGAAATTCAATCTAAAGTAAATGTATATTTTTTTCTATTGATTTTTATTTCTGTTCTTTAGCTGTATGCTTTCAAAAATGAGTTAATACACATAGAATTATCAACTTATAACTAGAAAAAAAACTAAAAAATTATATAATTTAAGATTCTAATTTATGTTTGGGACCTCTGTGACTCCTCCAGCACATTATTTTACACACAATAGATGCTTAGCCACTGGTTTTGGTTTAGAGATTTATTTATCAAATTCAGTTTTATCATCTCATATCACAGTGTTTTAATATAGAAGATGCTCAGCAACTGGTTTTAGTTTAGAGATGTACTTATCAAAGTTAAGAGGTTTTTTTGTTTTGTTTTAAATATATTTTTACTGATTTCAGAGAGGAAGGGAGACTGAGAGAGAGATAGAAACTTAAATGATGAGAGAGAATTATTGATTGGCTGCCTCCTGAATACCCCACACTGAGGATCGAGCCCCCAACCTCCAACCTCCAACCCCCAACCGGGGCATTTGCCCTGACCAGGAATCAAACCAGACCTCCTGGTTCATAGGTCGACACTCAACCACTGAGCCATGCCAGCTGGGCTCAAATTTAGTTTTATTGTATCAAAGCGATACCTGCACTCTGTTTTAAAAACTTCAGTGCCATTAATTTCATGTCTTCTCACTGGTGAACTCAGTAGTATTAGTACTACTGATACAGTAATCCCATCTCTCCTTACCTCCCACTCATTTGCCCAGAGACTATCATTTTTTTATCTCTTCTACCTGAACCTTTTGGTATTTAAGTTTGCTGATTTCATCTCAGTCTGCAAAGGTTTGTGCTTGTGGGTTGCATATATCATCTAGCCTTTAAACGTCAGTCTATGTCCTATGAAGTGGGGTATAAATAAGCTTGGACCCTAGAAATAAATGTTACATAGAGAGCCTTTGAGCCCCTGGAAACCACAGACATATGTGCTAAATTATATTTAACTAGAGGACTGGGTTCCCTCAGCCTGGCCTGCAGGATCGGGCCAAAACTGGCTCTCCGACATCCCCCAAAGGATCCCGGATTGTGAGAGGGCACAGGCCAGGCTGACGGACCCCACCAGTGCACGATTGGGGCTGGGGAGGGACCTCGGAAAGGCTCCAGAGTATGATCGGCCCATCTTGCTCAGTACCGCTGGGCTGGACCCCAGCAGCAAGCTTACCTACCAGTTGGAACGTCTTTCCCTTGTGGTCAGTGCACATCATAACAACTGGTCAACACTCTGTCCCCTAGTGGTCAGTGCACATCATAGCAAGTAGTTGAGTGGCCTTAGCATATAATTAGCATATTACGCTTTGATTTGTTGAACAGATGACCAGACACTTAGCATGTTAGAGGATCGGTGCACGAAATTCATGCTTGGGAGGCAAGGGGTGTCCCTTAGCCCAGCCTGTGCCCTCTGGCAATCTAGGACCCCTCAGGTAGGGTCCCTAGGCCTGGCCGGCAACCAGGGCCTATTGGGGCCTTCCCACCTCCCCCCGCACCCCTACCCCCAGCTGCTAACAGTTGGCCCCACCCCCACTGCTGCCACTGCTTGCCATCTGTGTGGTGCTGCCCCTCTCCCCTGCCACCTGTTGCCTCCCTCTGCTAGCAACAGACAGGGGTTACGATCGCTTGGCTGGCCTGGGCCTCCCTCTGCAAGGTGATCTCAGGCTGGCCCCACACCCACCAGTGTTGCTGGCCATTGGCCAGGCCTCCCTCTGTGGGGTGATAGATTGCAGGGCCCCCAGATTGATTGTCCCACAGAGAGAGGCCCCACCCACCTGCCACCGTGCTGCCAGCTGGGTGGCCTAGCCCTCCCTTTGTGGGGGCAGTTAATCATCAGGCTCCAAAATCAGTGACTCCACAAAGGGAGGCCCTGCTCACTCGGCCAGGGCTCCGCAATCGATCATCGTGCAGAAAGAGGCCTGGACCTCCCTCTTTGGGGTGATCATGGAGGCTTCCTGCCCCAATCCATTGCCCTTCTAGCTGGTGACCTGGGCCTCCCTCTGCGGGGTGATGGTGAGACAATGGCGGGACCCCCCAACCAATCGCATCGCACCCACCTTTGCTGGCCTAGCACCAGTGTGTGCCATAGCATGGTCGTCTGGAAGGTCATCTGGATGATTGTTCTGCTGTTTGGTTGTTTTCCCTATTATGCTTTTATTATTATAGATATACTAGAGGCCTGGTGCGTGAAAATGCATGCACTGGAGGGGAAGGTCCCTCAGCCCGGCCTCACAGTTTGGGAGCCCTCGGGGGTGGGAGGCAACCCAGTGATCAGGAGAAGGAGACGCCCCATCATACCTCTGCTGCTGCCACTGCAGACAGCGCAAGCCTCAGCCGGCCCTGGTTCCCTGAGCCACAGCCAGCCCTGGTTCCCTGAGCCTCAGCCGGCCCTGGTCAGCTGGAGGGCTGTGGGGACTGGGGGACTCTGGGGCGGACCCAGCCTTGCTGCGCACCTGTAGCCCCTGCAGAGCTGAGGGGACTGTGTGCTGCCATCTTTGAGGGCATGGCAGTCAATTATCATATTTCCTCCTTATTGGCTGTGGGCACCACCATCTTTGAATGGCATGAGGGTTAATTAGCATATTCCCTCTTTATCGGATAAGATTGAAAAATAATGTGAGGAAGTCAACTTCAAATCAACAAGTAACTGTAATGGCTTTTGTCTTTTATATTTTAATTAGAGGCCAGGTGCATGAAAATTCATGCACTGGAGGGGATGATCCCTCAACCCGGCCTGCCCCCTCTCACAGTTCGACAGTCCACAGAGGATGTCCTACTGATGGCATAGGCCTGCTCTCCGCAGCCTATCAGGAGAAGACACCACACCTGTCACCCCGTCACTGCTGCTGCCTCTGGCCTCCCTCTGTAGGAGGCAACCTGGCGATCAAGGGAAGGCAACATCACATCACATCACACCTCTACTGCTGCCACGGCCAGCCATGTGGCTGCCCAAGTCTTGACCCTTGCAGCCACCACAGTTTACCTGAACCTCAGGCTGGCCCTCATTGCCTGAGCCTTGGACCCTAAGCAGCGGCAGTCACTATCTATGGCTTGCCTGAGCCTTGGCCGGCCCTGGGCAGCAATAGCTGCCATCCACAGCTTGCCTGAGTCTCCGGCAGCTGCTGCAGCTTTGTTCGGAATTCTGCAGGATTAAGTCCCCACCCACCCACGTGTGCCTGTCACATACACAACCTCCTGCTGATTGGTCATTACAGAGTGACAGTGTGATAACCATTAGCATATTAGCTCTTCATTATATAGGACTAGAGGCCAGGTGGGGGCCTCCCTCTGTGAGGCAATTGATCATGGGGCTCCCGGACTTTGAGAGGGTGCAGGCTGAGGGCCCCCCCAGCCCGAGTTCACAAATTTTGTGTACCAAGCCTCTAGTCCTATATTTAAAAAAGGGTAATATGCAAATAGACCGAATGGCAGAACAACCGAACAGAATCCTGCTTTTATCTGTATAAAGGCAGTGGAATCACTAATAGTATAGTAGTTTCCATGCAAGGAAAAGTGTTTTTGTTTCCAGTTCTAATAATGAGATTGAATAACCATTTTATTAAAACTTCAAATGGCAATGCAACATTATTAACTTTCACATGAACAAGATAGTTTTATAAAATTATCGACTAACATTTTATTTAAATTGTCATTCTTAGATTGCTCTTTACAGAATTTTGGTTAATTATGAGGCCTAATTATCCTGAACCAACATCAGAGTTAATGCCTTATGTAATTGTGAATAGGCATTCTTCACATTGCTAGAATTAAAAATACAAAAACATTAAATATAGAACTGGATCTGCGATTACAGCTTTATACAGTAAACCCAAAAGTCAGCAATTTAGTTTTGCAAACTTTAAATTAATACTATTTATTTGAATTTTGTATCATTGTTAGTTTTTATTTTATTTAAAATTTTATTTTAAAGTTAAGCACTGTAAGTGTAGGCATTTATACTAGTTTTATATTTGTAAATATTTAAATAAAACTTGTTTAAGTGTTCACTGAGGGTTCCTGACAATTTTTTTCCACTAAAAAAGAGCTCATGCAGTAGAGTAGTTTGGGAACCACTGATCTTTGCTATATTAAGTCGTGTATAATTCTTACCAAGCTTATTTTGAACTTAAGATTCTTCACATTTTTGGTGAAGAAAAATGAGTTCACAAAATAAGTCATTATGGAACTACTAGGATGATTTAAATCTTTAATTTTTACAAAGGCCAGCTGGGTATAATAGAGGTCCAGAGAGCCCAGAGGCTTGGTCCCCACTAACTACCCATGTGATTTCATAAATTGTTTACTATATCTCATCTTACTTCATTTTTAGGGCTATGGCCCTTCTTTAAAAATATTTATTTCTACTTGCCTGAGAAATACAAAAGTATGAGATTCGGTATGGTATTAATTCACTATAATTGCAAGAAGTTACTTGACATGTAAAACAAGCCTATGTCTGCCTTAGAATTCGAATGTAGATTTTTATTATTCAAGAGTAGTTTAATATTTTAAAAAATAATTTATGTTTTTTAGATTCTGTTTTTAACTAGCAAAAATACATGGTTTCTCATGTTTGGGCATTTTGAATTCTTTCCTCAATGAATTATACAATTTAATTTACATCATTGTGCTATATTTAGTAGTGTTTTATTTTTAAAAATTACATTATTTTGTTGCATTACTCGAAAAACTAGTGTGTGGCAACCTTATAGCCTGTCCTCTTTTCTACCTAATTTTATATTACAGCTTTTCTAAGACTTAAAAATTACTAATTTGAGTGTGGGTAGTTATGTAGATCTGTGGACATATTTCTCATTGAGTATAGTAAAATTCAACTAATTTCTGACAACTAGAAGGCCAGCAAATGTGTTGCCAATTTTGCTGAAAACCTGTAATATTCAAATGTCTACAGTGGTACCTCGAGATACGAGTTTAACTCGTACCGTAACCTTGAGGCGTGGGAAACTATGAGATGCTTGAGTCGAGGTAGAGGTAAACTGGTAGGTCGTGTGCAGCCGGCCGGATCCCAGCGATTACTCGTATCTCAACTGTTGCTCGTATTTCAAAGCAAAAATCTCTTGCTCCAGGGCTAGTATCTCAAAAATCTCGTATGTTAGGGCACTCTTATCTCCAGGTACCACTGTACTAGGAAAGATAAGGAAGTAGAAACAAACAACAGAATAATGGTTACTGGGAGGAACTTGCTTGTGGGGAGGACAAAGCGGATAAAGGGAGTCAAGTACTTGGTGATGGAGGAAGACTAGTCTTCAGGTGGTGAGCACACAATGGAGTATACAGATGTCATGTTATAAAGATATACACCTAAAATTTACATAATATTAACCAGTGTCACCCCAATAAATTTAACTTTTAAAAAGCATGCTATAAAAACAGGGATGGGGAAAGTAGTTAGAAACTAGAGTTATGTTTGTAAAGTTATTTTTCTTTAATAACTTCAGTATAAAAATATAGCTATAATTATGAACATGAAACCTAAAATTCACTAGACAACTTTAATAATGCATCTATGCTTGCTTACTCTTTTGCCTTTTCTTATCATCAGAACTGCCATAGGTCATTTTACACATTCTTATCACTCCCTATGTGAGAAAACACAATTACTCAACAAAGCAGCTATGTGGTATATGCAATTAATATGGAAAATAAGACCACCAACTCTGATATTAAAATTAGAATTTATCCTTTAGTAAGATTCTGGACACAGGAAGGAAGGATTTGTCTAGATAATTGATGGTGTTACTTAACACATCAGGATAGTTGAGTGGTTGGCAAACTAATTACTTGGCCATCCTTAGTGTTGCCGCGGAGCCTCTGTGCTCACCAGCCATGAGCCTGGCTGAGTGGTGCTCCCCTTGTGGGAGCACACTGACCACAAGGGGGCAGCTCCTATGTTGAGCATCTGCTCCCCTAGTAGTCAGTGCATGTCATTAGTGACTGGTTGTTCCGGCATTTGGTCTATTTGCATATTAGCTTTTTATTACATAGGATGGGTTAATAGCATAACCAAAAATTTTATTAGGGAAATCATTTTATAATAAACCTAATATAAAAAAAAACAGGTAAAATAGTTTTCCACATATTAAATAAGTGAGAAATACAACAATAAATATCTCACTTTATCTTTTAAAAATACGTGTTGGCCGAAACCGATTTGGCTCAGTGGATGGAGCATCGGCCTGCAGACTGAAAGGTCCTAGGTTCAGTTCTCGTCAAGGGAATGTACCTTGGTTGTGGGCACCTCTCCAGTGTGGGGCGTGCAGGAGGTAGCTAATTGATGTCTCTCTCTCATCAGTGTTTCTAGCTCTCTGTCCCTCTCCCTTCCTTTCTGTAAAAAAATCAATAAAATGTATTTTAAAAATACATGTTGTGTTCTTGTGGAAGTGGATGTCAGAAGAGTTGCAGCTTGTAAATTGTGATAGAAGGAAAGCTGTCCAAAGGAAAGTTGCACCACCAAGTGAATGGATGTAGCTTATAACACAGAAATTTGGAGTGTGTGTGTGTGTGTTTCACGTGTTCCTACATGGCTTAATTCAATGATCGGCAAACTCATTAGTCAACAGAGCAAATTTATCAACAGTACAACGATTGAAGTTTCTTTTGAGAGCCAACTATTTTATTTTTTTTTAATATTTGTTATTGTTTAAAATATTACATATATTAGTACATATATCTCCTTTTTTTCCCCCATTGACCTTCCCCCAGCCTCTTTACCCCCTGCCGCATGCCCTCATTCCACTCCTCTAATTTTTTAAACTTAAACTTCTTCTTCAAAATAGACTCAGTGATATTTTGTGGAAGAGCCACACTCAAGGGGCCAAAGAGCCACATGTGGCTCACGAGCCGCGGTTTGCTGACCACTGGCTTAGTTCACCAAAGAATAGTTTTCTATATTGTCCTAGTGGTTCTCACTGATGAAATCTAGCATAGGGAAACACAGAATTCTTATTATGCTCAGATTGATACATCAGCTGTGTTGGAAATAATTTATATCAAAACAATGTTATAGCAAAATTGTGCTCTTAAAAGACAATTATATTTGTCAGTGAATAGGTAAAAACATAAGTCTTAGTGTTTGCTGACTGCTTATGTGTGGGGTAAGAAAAAGAACATGAAAATTGACTTCAAAGTTTTTAGTTTGAGAAAGTATATCAAAATGACACCATTAATCTGGAGTAAATTCCCAGAGGAGCTGGGACTAAACCCTAGACATTCTGGAGCTGGGATGAACTTACCTTTCCTTAGAACACTTGGCCAGGTAGAGTGGATACTAAACAGGAGTGAGGCTCTGATAACAATGAAGAAAGGGAGAGTGCTTATGTATGTTGAGTAAATGAAGAGAAGAGAAGATCCAGTCTTTGAGCTCATGAAAAGCCCAAACACTAAAATAGGTCATTTTACTGAAAATCATTTTGTTTTTCTGGCTGGTAGTATTCTGCTCCTCTCATTTTAAGTGCTTTCTTTTTTTTTTCTTTTTTTCGTCAGTTATTTCTACTTTATTGTTTAAAGTAGTATTACAAATAGTAATACATACGTCTCCTTTTTTTCCCCCATTGACCTCCCCCCTGGCCTTCCCTGCCCCCCAATAAATGCCCTCACCTGCCTCTGCCCCAGTGAGCTTATATACATGCATACAGGTCCTTTGGTTGATCTCTTACAGCCCCCCTACCCCCACAGCCTCCCCTGCCTTCCGGTTGTAGTATGACAGTCTGTTCAGTGCTCCTTGGCCTCTGTATCTGTTGTTGTTTTTTCCCCTCCTGATTCTTTTCTTTAAAAAAATCTTGCTTCTGCAGACTAGAAATAAACCTATAAGAACAAAAACTGTTTGAGTCCCAATTTCAATGTCCAACAATTCTGAGTCCCAGTTTCAATGTCAAACAGTTCCTTATGTGTACATGTCAGCAATGGTATCTGGATGATGGACAAATGGTGGCAATGCAGGTCCGACCCTCTCTGGTTTGGTCCAAACCAAATCATTTTAAGTGTTTTCAAATGTATATGGAACACTGTGGCCTTAAAATTCCTTCCTTTTCCTCCACTATCTTCACCATTACTTTAACAACTCACTCCTGTTGGCCACACCTTGGTTTTTGCTCCCCAGAACTTTATTTTAAAAGCAATCTCCCCATTTTGGGTTAGTTTTTCTGTCCCCTTTTGACTTCATGCAACCTCAGTTCCATTCCTAGCACACTCACTGAATCCTTAATCAATGTTCCCTCTTTGTTTCTCTTGCCCTATGAATACCCTACACACTCCCCTGCCCCATAGACTCCTGACCCAATAACCCTAACATCAAGTTTAAATAGTAATTGTGTATTTGTGGCACAGCAGTTGATTTTTATTCCTTAGCTGGCTCAATAAAATATATTGTACTTTAGCATGAAAATAGAAGTTTATAGGCTGCCTATTTTCATTGTTTCTCTGAACTCTTCCTGGTCTGTTTCCTAAGTAGGATTAGAATTAGAATAGAAAAATTTGGAAAACACTGAATTCCATCACTTAATATATTACCACTTCTATTATGATTAAAAATAGCACATGAACAACATCATATAAATAATGGTGGATTCTGTTACTTACTTAAATAAAGCAAGAAATTCTTACTTGTAGATATTATTAGCTTCAGAAATTTGAGGGACCAATGAAGAATGAGGTATCAAATGAATATTTAGTAATACTTAGTTTGAGGAGCTAGCAGCTTAGTGAGCCAGCTAAACAGTCTGCTAGAATCTTTGGTTTGGAAAATAGCATAGGGTAGATATACGTTCATGAAAAAAAGTCCATTTCTATCATTTAATTTTCATTGTCTTAGATCAGTTTTTATGTAATGAAATGTGTATATTAGGACAGTGCCCAAGGACTGTTTATGTATTCTCAGGGTGTTTCCATTTTGAATAGTGCTACCCAAAGAAACTATATTTAAAACATTGTGAACTTCCTACACAACAAAGTGGGGAAAATAATGGTATTTATATGTTAATTCTATGAGGCCCTGCATTTAACTCTATTCCCTCTGGCCATATACCAGGTGGAATAAAGCAAGGATTCTGCTATTAAAAATATCAAATCAGATAGTTCCAGCTGGGGTTTTCTAATCATTTAAAAGGCAAAATATGAGGTAACTTTTAATATCTTAAGTAGATACCTACCTTAGTATTTACTTTAGGTATTAAACTTGAGATTGTATCTTTGCCTTACTGACTAGATTATACTGCTAGCAGTTTCTGGCTTTTGATTATTTGCCTTAAGAACATTTAGAGCCTAATGTGAGGTCAGTTGTTTTTCCCAGAATTACCTTTAAGAGGAATACCCAATTCATCAATATACTAATCTGAAAAGTTGAGTTACCAATTGAATGTAAGTGCCACATGACTCTTCAACACATTATTGTAATCAGTTTGTTGGAAAGATCAATTTTCTTATGATTGAATGAATATAAAAATGAAGCAACCAAATGAGTTACATAGGAAGGTTGGCAAATTTCATTCCCTGGAGGTCTTTAAGAATGGATCCTTAATTGTTTAAAATGATATGAGCAACACTCATATCCAATAAAATAGACTTTAAAAGCATCATGCATGCTAAGCGAAATGACCCAATCTGAGAAAGATAAATATCATATGATCTCACTCATTTGTGGAATATAATGAACAACAAAAACTGTTGAATAAAAATAGAACCAGAGGGAAAATATATATATATATATATATATACTAGAATATAATAGATGTAATCCTGTTATTTGCAGATTTTTAATATTTCTTACAACTTCTGTGATCTTATACTATGTTAGTACAGTTTGGGTAATATTATTATACTTAAAATCCTTTTATTCTTGAAGTATTAATGTTTATTGCATGTAATATTATATATAAGATCATTTTTCTTGAATAATTGGTGTTCATTGCATGTAACATATTTAGAATCGGTTTTCTTGAGATATTAATGTTTATTGCATGTAACGTTATTTATATTTAAGATTGTTTTTCTTGAAATTTAAAAAAAACTGGGCAAAAAAAGACAGTTTGTTTGAAAAAGCAGTTGTTAAAGTTAAAAATTATATTTTGCTATTTGTTATTATTTAACATGCCTCCCTCCCAACATAGAAATTTTTAGATTTTGGAATAAGAAAAAAAAAAGACTTTTTCATACTGTTACTTCTATACATATATTTTTTTAATTTTTCTTCATATTAGTCATTGTGGTTAAGTGATTTATTGGTAGCTGATGAGTCACAAGTATCTTTCTCCAATGAGTCACCTAACTACATGCAAGTTTGTTTATTTTACTTGTAGATCTTTTACAAAAGGATAAATATTTTACATAGTTGGTAAGCTGAAATTCAGTTTGCTGCATTAACTTTTAAAATTGTAAAATATCAAAATCCTCAGAAGTCTCATTGATTTAGAAAACTTATTTAGCATCTGCTCTGGTAAAGGCACTCTATTAGGCTTGTACACAATGATACATATAATACATATAATACTTAAGAAACTTAATTTGGGAAGAGAGTAAAAGTAGATAAACAGCTGCATACAGAGACATGTTATGGGTTCTGGGGTGGAAGTATATGTATAGATCACCTATAGTTGAGGCCCACAGAGAGTTGGGTATGTGGGTTCTCCTTGAGCATCATGTGGATAAGTTGGTAAACATAGGTACTGTTGTGGTTTGCAACTCTGAACCTAAATAGTTTATAAAGAGGCAGTTATCTATTGTAGGAGAAACAGAACTTCTGTATTTGGCCCTATCCAGTTCAATATTTGTATTGAAAACTTCAATAAAGATATACTTTAAAACTAGGTCTAAAATCTGGTGTCAAAATTCCAGAGAGTTTATGGGATTAATTCTTCTAACTATAACTTTAAATATAACTTCATGTTGTTTTATACAAAGATTCTGATGAATTTCTGTTGAGGCTGGCAACAATAGCAGGACATCAAGATGCATCAGCATTATTGGAGAAGGTAGCACTATTCTTGAGCATTTTAAAAATTATTTATGAAGGACCTGTTTTTTCCAGTTTCTTTCAATCCTATCTAATAAAGGGGGACTGTGCTAATTGACCGTCATGCCCTCACAGAGATGGCAGCACCCACAGCCACAAGATGGTGGCTCCCAGTCCCCTCAAACCCTGACAGGGCAGCAGGCATACGGCACAGCTGGGCCCACCCCTAGGCAGGTCCAGCTGCTCCACACGCCTTGTCTCCAGAGGCCCCCAGTCCCTTCAGCCACCCAGGGCCAGCCTGAGACGCAGGCAAGCCTAGGATGGTGGCTGCCCAGCCTCCAAGGCCACCTGAGGCTTTCGGTACCAGCAATGGCAACAGCAGAGGTGTGATAGGGGCGTCGCCTTCCCTTGATCTATAGGTCACCTCCTTCCTTTGAGGGATCCTGGACTGTGAGAGGGGGCAGGCTGGGCTGAGAGGACTCCCGCCCCGACCCCTGCCACTCCAGTACATGCATTTTCATGCACCAGGCCTTCCTCTAGTAAATTATAATGGGGTCTGGCAGCTCATGAGCTTCTAAGATTGAGAATGTATTATTTCAAAGTGAGCTAATGATACATTCTGTAGTATTTAAAATTGGGTGCTAAGTTGTAAGTCTCACAATTCTCTAGTCATTTGTACGTGGTTTTACTAACTATATGATCTCTTAGGCTAATTAGTTGACCTTTTAGTCTCAGTTTCTTCAACTGTAAAATTGTGATACAGTACCTGCCTTGTAGACTTTTGTGAAGTTTAAGCGAGATGGTATATATGTAAACTACTTCACATAGGAACTGGAATATAAAAGGAAATTGATGTGGGAATAGTGATAGTGAAGGTATTTATATGTATGAAGATAAGTTTCATTGCACTATAAATAAAAAAATAAAACTATGCTTCAACATTAAAAAATACAAAAAAATGAACAAAAATTCTGTAGAAAGATGACAGAAAATTTATGAAGCATTCCATATTTTTTGCAAATGTAAACCAAATAGTAAAACAGTGATTATAGGAAGAGGGGTTGGCTATATAATGGGGACTTAGATTTCTAAATTTACATGTTTGTTTAACACATGGCCCAGTGGATGAAATTCATGCACGGGTAAGGTCCCTAGTCCAAGCCGGCAATCAGGGCCGATCAGGGCCTATTGGTTGTTGGCCAGGACCTTCCTTAGTTTGCACTGCTCCCTGGTGGTCAGCACACGTCATAGCAAGTGAGCGAACTCCCAAAGGGACACATTGCATATTAGCCTTTTATATATATAGATTGGAATTTTTAGTAATAAATAAGTATAATCTCCTATAACATATTATCAAAAATGTTCAGAGATAACTACTCAGCCCAGTAGTTGATATATTATTTATAGCTACATTAACCCTATATGTAAAGCTTAGTATCTTCTATCTGTATTAGTCCTATAGTTGATATATTCACTGTTCTCTCCATTTTGAAACATGTTACTTCCTTGTATTCCTAATACTGTTCTCTTTTGTTATATTTTTTTAATGTCTCCTCTACTCTCCCACGCAGAATCCTATCAGGGTCTTTAGTGTTTCTAAAGGGATAGTAAATAATGAGTATAAATGAAATTGGTCCCGACCCCCCCCCCCCCAAAAAAAAACTAATTCATGTGACAAAATCAAGAGGTAATTCCAAATGTTATTTTCAGATTGTTTTAAGCAGTGCTGGTCTTGAAATGTTTTTGTAGACCAACCTCTTTCCCTGAGCAGTCACTTTGAAAGAGACAGTATTCACTTGAACAGATAAATTCTGCTGTGTTTAATAAAAAAATCAGCCTAATGTTTTATAATAAAGGTTTGTATATCTGGTTTTTAAAACCATCTTTATAGTGCCTTATGCAAACTGTTGGTTGGCAATGTGTGTATGATAAACTGTAAATAAACTTTTAGAGACCTTTATTAAGATCAAATAATAGTTTTGAACTCAAGGATATGGGGAGTTTTTGTTTTTTAATTTTGTAACTTTCTTGAGCTTAAGATTGTATTAGTCAGCTGTTGTGGAATAAAAAACCTGCTATGTAACAAAACACTTCAAAATTCAGTATTATAATAATACCACCCAAAGTGATCTATAGATTCAGTGCAATCCCTGTCATAATCCCAATGGCATTTTTTTTTTCAGAAATAGAAAAATATATCCTAAAATGTATATGGAATCTCAAGGGACCCTGACTAGCCAAAACAATTTTGAAAAATAACAAACATGGAAAACTCATACTTCTTGATTTCAACACTTACTACAGCCTGGCTGGGATTGCTCAGTGGTTGAGTGTTAACCCAGGAACCAAGAGGCTCGATTCCCAATCAGGGCACATGCCCAGGTTGTGCGCTCAATCCCCATTGGCAATATGCAGGAGGCAGCTCATTGATGATGTTTCCTCTCTCATTGATGTTTCTATTTATCCTTCTCCTAAAAATCAGTAATAAGAACATATTTTTTTAAAAATGTGCTACCAGCTGAAACCAGTTTGGCTTAGTGGAGAGAGCATTGGCCTGTGGACTGAAGAGTCCCAAGTTCGATTCCGGTTGGGGGCACATGCCTTGGTTGCGGGCACATCCCCAGTAGAGGGTGTGCAGGAGGCAGCTGATTGATGTTTCTCTCTCATCGATGTTTCTAACTATCTCTCTCCCTTCCTCTCTGTAAAAAAATCAATAAAATATATTATTTAAACAAATGTGCTACCTAGCTACAGTAATTAAAACAGTATATTACCAGCATAAGGACAAGCATATAGACCAATGAAATAAAATAGCCCAGAAATAAACCCTGACACATATGGTCAGTTGATTTTCGACAAGGGTGTCAAGACCATTCAGTGGGTAAACAACGATCTTTTCAAGAAGTTGTGCAAAGAAAACTGAATATCCACATGCAAAAGACCTTATCTTATGCCATATATAAACTTGACTCAAAATAGATCAATGACCTAAATATATAAAAATTAAAACTATAAGATTCTTTAGAAGAAAACATGGGCCCAAGCTTTATGACATTGGATTTAGCAGTGATTTTATGTATATAAAACTTTTGTATCAAAGGGCACCAACAAGAGAGTGAAAAGATAACCCACAGGATGGGAAAAAGTATTTGCAAATCATATGTCCAACAAAAGATTAATGTCCAGAATACATGTAGAACTACAACTCACAACAGCAACAAAAAACCTATTTCAAAATGGGCAAAGCACTTGAATAGACATTTCTCCAAAGAGATACAAATAGCCACTAAACACATGAAAAGATGGCTCAATATCATTAGTCATTAGGGAAATGCAAATCAGAACCACAGTAAGATATCACTTCATACCCATTAGAATGATCATTATATAAAAAAAAAAAAAAACAGAAAACAGTATGACCCATGTGGCTCAACTGGTTGGAGCATCGTCCCATGTTCAATTCCAGTCAGGCCACATACCTACGTTTCAGGTTCCATCCCAGTTGAGGCACATCAATGTTTCTCTCCCTCTCACCTCCTCTCTCTAAAATCAGTAATAAATCAATGAATGAATGGAAAATAATGATAGTGAGAATGTGGAGAAATTGGACCTTTGTGCATTGCCAGTATGATTGTAAAATGGTCTATCTACTTTGGAAAACAATATGACGGTTCCCCAAAATTAAACAATTTTTATGTGATTCAGCAATTCCACTTTTAGGTAGATATCCAAAAGAATTGAAAGCAGGGACTCAAACAGATCATAACATTATTCATGATAAACAAAAGGTTGAAACAACCCATCATTAGATGAATGAATAAACTGTGGCGTGTACATATAATGGAATATTATTCAACCTTAAAAAGGAATGAAATTCTGATATATGCTATAACGTAGATGAACCTTAAAAACATGCTAAGTGAAATAAGTCAGATACAAAAGGACAAATAAGATTCCACTTCTTTGAGGGGCCTAGAATAGTAAAGTTCATAGACAAAATAATAGAGATTACCAAGAGCTGGGGTAGGAAGTAGTTGGAGGGAAAGAGGAGTTAATTGTTTTTTAATGAGTACAGGATATCTATTTGGGATACTGAAGAAGTTCTGGAAATAATGGCAATGGTTGCAAAACATTGTGTACATATGTACACTTAATGGTGCACCCCTTTGTTCAGAGCAGCACAATTTACAATAGCTAATACTTGGAAACAGCCTAAGTGCCCATCAGCAGATGAGTGAATTAAAAAAACATCTATACTATGGAATACTATGCCACTATAAAAAAGATGGAACTCTTACCATTTTGCAACAGCATGGTGGACCTGGAGAGCATTATGCTTATGTGAAATAAGCTAGTTGGAGAAAGATAAATATCACATGATCTCACTTTGTAGAATATAATTAACAACATAAAATGTTGATGAACAAAAATAGATCCAGATACACAGAAGCATCAAACAGACCATCCAGCCTCAGAGGGAAGACAGGGAGGGAAGGGAGGAAAGATCAACCAAAGGACTTGTATGCATGCATATAAGTATAACCAGTGGACATAGACAGTAGGGGGGTGCGGGCATGTGCTGGGGGTGGGAGCGGCTGGGGAGAAGTCAATGGAGAAAAAAGACAATACTTTAAACAAAGAATTTAAATTTTAAAAAATAATTTTCAAATTATTTTCTCAATTAGAATGAAAACTCTATAAAGACAGGACAAGTACTGTGATTGTATAGTTCAGTACTACATATCTTGTACCTGTATTTAGTATTAGTCAAGCCCTAGTTAGTTTGCCTCATGGATAGATATCAGCCTGCCAACTGAAGGGTCAAGGACACATGTCCGGATTGTGGGCTCAATCCCCAGTAGGGGGTGTACAAGAGGCAGCAGTCAGTGATTCTCATCATTGATGTTTCTAGCTCTCCCTCTCTCTTCCTCTCTGAAATCAATAAAAATACTTTTTTTTTTTAAAGTAGAACCAGTTAAAATTTTTGTGATGTCAGAATGAAACCTGTGGAGTATTATAGAAATGTGAATCTATTATTACCTATACATATAAAAGCCTAATATGCAAATTGTCTCCTCGGGAGTTCTACTGGGAGACCAGGAGTTCACTCGCTCACTATGTGTGCTGACCACCAGGGGCGGCATGGAACAAGAAGACCCTGGCCAGCAGTATGGAATGAGAAGGCCCTGATTGCTGGCCAGGCTTAGAGACCCTACCCTTGCATGAATTTCATGCACTGGACCTCTAGTATAAAAGTAAAATAATATAGACTATCTAAGAAAAAAGAAGGAAATAGAAAGAGGAAGTGGTGTGTTGCATTATTTCTTAAGTATTATTGGGATATGGATTTTTAAAGTTATTTTAATTTATGTCCTCAATTATGTTAATGTATATATTTCATGAATACTTAATAAATAGAATTATAGAATTTTTTAAAAATCCCAGTTTTTAACATATAAAAATAAACTTTTTAAACATATATTTTTTTTAATTGATTTCATTGAGGAATTGTGAGGGAGAGAAAGATAGAAACATCAATGATGAGAGAATTATTTTTTTTTAATATATTTTATTGATTTTTTACAGAGAGGAAGGGAGAGGGATAGAGAATTAGAAACATCGATGAGAGAGACATCGATCAGCTGCCTCCTGCACGCCTCCTACTGGGGGACAACCAGGATACATGCCCTTGACCGGAATCGAACCTGGGACTTTCAGTCCACAGGCTGACGCTCTATCCACTGAGCCAAACCGGTTTCGGCTGATGAGAGAATTATTGACCGGCTGCCTCCTACACGCCTCACACTGAGGATCAAGCCCATAACCCAGGCATATGCCCTGACTGGGGATTGAACCACGTGGTTCACAGGTCAACGCTCAACCACTGAGCCATGCTGACTGGGCAAACTTTGATTTCTTGCTTCTACATCTGTGGGCCAGTTAGAGTTTGGCTCATTTAGGTTTGTTCTGAAGCTGTGGTTTGGGTCCTGGTGTTTCTCAGATCAATTTACTTGAGCATCATCTTCTCAAGAGAAATGCAGGGGTGCTAAAAGACAAGTTCAACTGCATAAGTACATTTCAAACCTTTGCTGGCATCACATCCACTGACATCTCATTGATAAAGCAAGTAATATGACCATCCCCGAATTCTAAGGGAAGAGAAGTAACCTGTTTACCTTGAAGCTATGGAAAAGGTGTGAATGATTGCTGCTACCACATGGGAATGAAGCGTTGGGACGAATAATTTAATGTTATCACAGAGATATGCTAAGAACTCTAATTTCTTTTTTCAGAAACATTAAATAATAAGACATTACTCATTATTTTAGACTATGAAGCTTACCTCCTTCAATTATTGAAACTAGTTGATAAATTTAACAGAATCTTTGAAGTCTTGTTTTACACATTCTTTTTTCTTAATGACAGAGAGCCGTCACTGTGAACATCTATTACTGTGCTAGGTAAAGAAGTGATTCTTTGCCACTTTCCTGTTTTTTTTGTTTTGTTCTGTTTTTTAATATATATTCAGCAATTGTTATTTAATACAACAGTTGTACCTATTTCTAATAGTTCCACCAGACTTCTTTACTTCCCTACTTCTTATGTATTGCAGACATGCAAAAGCTTTTAATGAAGATTGAGAGAACTATAGATAAGGAAAGTATTCCTAGAGTTATTAGTGAGGCCTCAAGTAATAAATGAATGGCACTTGTGTTGGAAAGATGGGATTTTATTCCTTCAGATAACCAAGTACAGTTTGTTTTTCTCCCAAGTTTCATGTTTTATGATTGTTTGAGTTACTCATATATTATATCATTAAAAAGAAAATAAAAAAAACTTGAGCCCAGCCAGCTTCGCTTAGTGATTGAACGTCATCAACCTCTGAACCAGGAGGTCACAGTTGGATTTACTCTCAGGGCACATGTCCAGATTGTGGACTTGATCCCCAGGAGGGGTTATGCAGAGGCAGCCAATCAATGATTCTCTTTCATCATTGATGTTTCTATCTCCCTCCTATTCCCTTCTCTCTGAAGTCAATAAAAATATATTTTTAAAAAACTTCATAACCAGCTGAGACCGGTTTGGCTCAGTGGATAGAGCATTGGCCTGCAGACTGAAAGGTCCCAGGTTCAATTCCGGTCAGGGGCATGTACCTTGGTTGCGGGCATGTCCCTGGTGGGGGGCGTGCAGGAGGCAGCTGATCGATGTTTCTCTCTCATCGATGTTTCTAGCTCTCTATCCCTCTCCCTTCCTCTCTGTAAAAAATCAATAAAATATATTTTTAAAAAAAAACACTTCATAACCAACAAATATTTTTATGTAATACTTTATGTAAAGAATGGTGCTTTTTATGATTTTCTAAAGACAGTAGAAGTTAGAAGTTAACTATTAAATTGTCAGTTGACAGTT
This sequence comes from Lasiurus cinereus, assembly GCA_011751065.1. Classification (NCBI taxonomy): domain Eukaryota; kingdom Metazoa; phylum Chordata; class Mammalia; order Chiroptera; family Vespertilionidae; genus Lasiurus; species Lasiurus cinereus. Next base: position 49,179,608 of record JAAGEH010000393.1, read on the forward strand.
TCTAATAGATGACAGGAAGTCTGTTGTGCCTATCAAGACATTTTTAATATCAAGACTATATTAATTTATCTTGTTTGTAGAGTGATTAATTATATATAAGCTCAAAAGGGTAGTTGGGAAATGAAAGCAGTATAAAACACTGTGCAGTGGTAGTGTGTTTTGGGAGGCAGTGACAATAATAAAAATAGCTGACTGAGCTCTTAAAAAAAAAGATGTGTTTTATTTGCTTCATCCATTTCTCCTACAATAAAATAGTTCCCAGGAATTCCTCTGCTTTTCACTATGGATCTTCTTCCTTCCAAGGCTTTCAGTAGACTGTTAGACATAGCCTCTTTCAAAGTATAGATATAGTGGCATTCGTTTCTAAATGTAATGTACAAAGTATTAAGCCACCTTAACATACAATAGTTAAAATCATTAGACGTTTTGTACAAAATGGAATTTTATCTAATTCTGGCAGTAGCTTATTCAAGTATTCCTATCCCTCTTGTATTGACTCTATACATACTATAATTTTTTTATTAGTTCTAACTAGCAAGTTCTAGTCTGACTCTTTTTCACAAATTTGACTTCTTTAAGATTTTTTTCTTCTAAATTAATTTATGTCTTTAAATAAATAGAGATAAATAGGATATAAATGTAGACATATATATAAGTATGGATGTAGATGTAGATATAGAGATGTTACAGCTAAGTTATCCAAGGTTTAAAAGTAATGGAATGATTTTACTAGTATCTAAATAGGCTACTAGTATTTATTAACATGTAGCTTCTAGATACAATAAGGGGAAATACTGAGATTGGAAGGGCAAAAACATTATAAGCATCCTCTGTATCTGGTTAATCCTACTTTTAATTGATTCAGTAGACCAGTTTGTGATTACAGAAGTTTCACTCTGGCCCCAATTTAAGAAATAGGTCAGGTTTTCAAAAGTTCTTTTGGAATTATTTAGTACTGGAAACAATATTTAAATGCTGGTTGTTTTCTATTCTAACTGATCAAGTATTTTAGCACATAATACTACTGAATTAAATGAAGTACTGAAGGTAGGCTCAGTTCCAAGTTTCAGATACTGGATAAAAGGAATCATCTGATACTTCTGAGGGAGAAAGAGATAAATTTTGTTTTCTTAATTGAAACTTCAGTTAGCTTTAGGCAAAATATCCTTACCATATTCCAGTTTCTTTCTGGAAAGATACTAGTTGAGAGTAGATGTGTTTATTGAGTTGGCTTGAAGAAGACTGTATGGAAGGAAGTCAGAGAGGGTGAGGTAGGAGACTCGAGATGGCCAGGGAAATAGTAGAATGGAGCAAGTCGAGCGCTGGTTGGGACAAGTCAGGTTACTCTATGAAGCAACACACTCATCAGTAAGGAAGAGAAACACCTTCCTTATAGAAAGGTCTAAGGTGAGCAGCAGAATTTTCATGAGGCCTGAATTACGTACTCCTGTATCCTGTTTGTTCATGCAAACAAACAAGGCACTTGGTAGGCAGCAGTCACATTGACCAAAGGCTCAGTGACATTAGACTGCCAGTAGTAGCCTTTTAAACAATAAACTGAAGTCTTTTGTGCCTTTGGGTCAGAGAGGAGCCTTATCTTAGTTTACCAACTGTTTCTTTTGCCATGATAAATTGTGAGTTTCTTCAATACACAGTTTCAGTTAGTGTAAGGTGGTAGCCCTGGTTCAGAAGACTTACGTGTATACTTGATTTTTTTTTAGGTAATTGATAACAGACACTATGAAATTTTAGGCAGTATAGCAAAGTGAAATGAAAAAAAATGTTTTCTTCTTCATTTCCCATCTATTCTTATTTTGATCCTTTTCTCAACCCTGAGCGTGTGTTCATTGAAATGGATTGTTATGTTTTCTTTTGTAAAATAAGCATTGTTGGATTTCTGGAATCTTGTCACATAGCACCATAACTACTAACTCAATACCTCTTCAGAATACATAGAATTTTCACTCTGAGAGTTACATCTTTTGTTTATATTCTGTGTGATCCTGATAGGGAATTGAATTGAACCATGAAGGTTAATACAGAAGTTAAATAGGGTTTATGACATAGCAGATAAATAGGGATACTAGAGCAGATTTTCCTGCAATATTCAAGTTTGCTATGAAATTAAACTGCCCAGAAGATGCATTTATTTTACTCTTAATATGTATTTCATTTCATATAAACATTCTGTTTTTAAATATATATATTTTATTGATATCAGAGAGAAATGGAGAGAGGGGGAGAGAGATAAAAAAACATCAACGATGAGAGAATCATTAATGGGCTGCCTTTTTCATACTCCCTACTGGGGATCAAGCCTGCAACTTGGGCATATCCCCTGACAGCAAGTCGAACTGTGAGATCCTGGTTTAGAGGTCAACACTCAACCATTGAGTCATGCTGGCTGGGTGATATTCTTAAATAGGATTAACAATCCAATAATTGTCTGCCATAAATTCAGTAAATAACAGTGTATATTCTATAGGCAATGAGGATTTAATTGCAGTCCCTCAATGTCTTTTTATTACCTTGAAATGTTTCGAGTTGGCCTTCTTCTGTTATTTAATTCCATTTCATCCCAGTGATTGCATTTATTGAAGCCAGTGTTTTTTGTTATAGGAAATGCTGATCTTAGTAAATTTCAACTATAGGGAGGGAAATGTTTTTTAATAAATAATTGAAAGACTTTTTCCTATTACTTGTGATTCAGTGCTCGTTCTTTTATATCCAGAGTATTTTATAAATGGTAATTAAATGATGGCATCTAGAAAATCTTCTCTTCAAGGAATCTCACAAGGTGTGCTTCATAATAGTGTATTTATTGTTAAATAGTCTGGGTTTATCTCAAGTGGTTTACTCTATTAAAGAAGTGTAATATATTCAGCTTTACTGTTGAAACACCAAATGAGTTTTGACACTCTGATGAGATGATTAAAGTTGGGAATTTTTTTCTTTTGACAGCATCAACAAAGAGAGCATCGTAGATGTAGAAGGTGTTGTGAGAAAAGTGAATCAAAAAATTGGAAGCTGTACACAGCAAGATGTAGAGCTACATATTCAAAAGGTAACTTTTTTCAAAATATAAAATTGTTGCCCTAACTGGTTTGGCTCTGTGGAAGGTGTCCCAGGTTCAAGTCTGGTCAAAGGCATGTACCTTGGTTGCAGGCACATCCCCAGTAGAGGGTGTGCAGGACGCAGCTGATCGATGTTTCTCTCTCATCGATGTTTTTAAGTCTCTCTCTCTATAAAAAAATCAAAATATATAGGAGAAACCAAGATGGCAGCATAGGTGAACACGTAAACTGCTGCCTTGCACGATTTCAAAATAACAGCTAAAAGACGGAACAGACATCATCCAGAACCACAAGCAAGCTGGCTGAGTGGAAATTCTACAACTAGAAGAAAACAGAGGGGCTCACAGAAACTCAGAGGGGCTCTAAAAAGCTGAGGTACAGAGATATCCCATGAAAAGGATGGTCGGAGGAGTACTGGCTGGCTTCCTCTAGAGGGAGGGAGATGGAAACTCCCAACTGCACTGAGCCCCAGTTCCAACTGCACTGAACCCCAGTTCTGGGTGAGACGCATACCAGGGGAGTCTGGACTGTCATGAAAAGGGAGGAGGGCGTGGAAACTTAGGGGAGCTGCGAAAGGCAGAGGTCTGGAGATGCGCACAAGGGCGCACAGAGAAGACTGACTGCTGATTGTACCACTGGCTTTCTAAAGCGGGAGGAAGACAGAACCTCCCAACTATGCCGAAATCCGGTTCCGACTATGCTGAAATCCAGTTTCAGGCGAGACCCTGAGGTCCCAGAATCATATGGGTCCCCAGAGCATACGGAAACTCAGGGGAGCTACAAAAGGCAGAGATCTGGAGACATGTGAGCACGAGTGCGCACAGAGACGACTACAGCGATCACCGAGGGACACCGAGACCCAGGGGCCGAGTAGGGCAGGGCTGATGGGAAGCCAAGGCTGTCTGCTCAGCCCTGAGACTCCACCCCATCCAAGATAAACTCAGAGACTTTTGCAAGTCTTGTCTCATAAGGCTATCTCCAGCACAGAAGTTCTCCCTGCATAGCCACAGTGGATCCTTACAACCAATTGGCTTGGAGGTCAATTTTTCCCAGTGATACCAAAAACAATCAAGACTTAACTACAGCAAGGCTGTACACACAGTCCACAAGGGGGGAATCAAGAAAGTCCACCTCAGGTAACTGGGGAGGCGGAGCTACTAGGCCATATAGCATACAAAGCTACTCTGCCAACTCAGGGAAGCAGCGAAAATGCGGAGACAAACAGATCACAAATGAAAGAAATGGAGGAAAACAAACAACTGGATATAGAGTTCAAAACCACAGTTATGTTTTTCAAGAATTTCCTAGAAAAGATGGATAAATTTAGCAAGACCCAAGAGGAGATAAAAAAGGACCAACTAGAGATGAAAAACGACCAACTAGAAATTAAACATACACTGACTGAAATAAAAAATATTATACAGAGACCTAACAGCAGACTAGAGGGATGCAAGAATCAAGTAAAAGGTTTGAAATACAAAGAAGCAGAAAACACTCAACTGGAAAAGCAAGAAGAAAAAAGAATCCAAAAATGTGAAGATAGTGTAAGGAGCCTCTGGGACAACTTCAAGTATACCAATATCAGAATTGTGGGGGTGCCAGAAGAAGAGAGAGAACAAGATACTGAAAACCTATTTGAAGAAAAAATGACTGAAAACTTCCCCCACCTGGTGAAAGAAATAGACTTACAAGTCCAGGAAGTACACAGAACCCCAAACAAAAGGAATCCAAAGAGGACCATACCACCACACATCATAATTAAAATGCCAAGAGCAAAAGACAGAGAGAGAATATTAAAAGCAGCAATACAAAAAGTTAATTATCTACAAGGGAGCACCCATACAATTGTCAGCTGATTTCTCAACAGAAACTATGCAGGCCAGATGGGAGTGGCAAGAAATATTCAAAGTGATGACTAGCAAGAACCTGCAACCAAGATTACTCTACCCAGCAAAGCTATCATTCAGCATTGAAGGTCAGAGAGCTTCACAGATAAGAAAAAGCTAAAGGAGTTCATCAATACCAAACCAGTATATGAAATGCTAAAAGCTACTCTTTAAGAAGAGGAAGAAGAAAAAGGTAAAGATAAAAATTATGAATCTAAAAATCAAGTGAATTACAAATCTGATTAACAGAATAAACTGGTGAATATAATAGAATCAGGGGCATAGAAAGGGAGTAGACTGACAATTCTCTGGGGGGAATGGGTGATGGGGCTGCAGGGAGAAACTGGACAAAAATCATACTCCTATGGATGAGGACAAGTGGAAGCGAGGTAAGGGCAGAGGGAGGGGGGACCCAGGTGGAGGGGTGCTATTGGGGGGTGGGGGAAACAAATGTAATAATCTGAACAATAAAGATTTATTAAGTATATATATAATTGTGGCCCTAGCCAGTTTGGCTCTGTGGACAGAGCATCGGCCTGTGGACTGTAGGATCCTGAATTAGATTCCGCTCAAGGGCACATACCTGGCTTATGTGCTGGATTCTCAGTGGAGGTGGGAGGGGGGCATGCAGAAGGCAGCCAGTCAATGATTCACTCTTATAATTGATGTTTCTAACTCTCCCTCTCCCTTCCTCTCTGAAATAAAAATATTTTTAAATATATCTATCTATAATAATAAAAGCATAATATGTAAATTGACTGATTGATCCAATAGCAGAACAACCATCTGTACGACCTTGCTATGACATGCACTGGTACCAGGCCAGCCAAGGTAGGGACCTGGACATTGCCTCATGATCGCCCTGCAGAGGGAGGCAGAGGGATCACAATTGCTCCAAAGAGGGAGGCCCAGGCCACCAACTGGCGGGCTGTAGTGGGTGGACGGAGCCTTGCTCAGTGGGGTGCGATCGATCACATGATCACCCTGCACAGGGCAGCCCAGACCACTGACCAGTGGGCTGCAGTGAGTGGGCGAGACCTCCCTCTGGAGGTGATGCATTGTGGAGCCCCACAATGTGGATGCATTGTGGGCAGGGCTTCCCTCTTTGGGGTGATCCATCATGGCACTCCACGATGGATCACCCCAAAGAGGGAGGCCCAGGCTACCTGGCCGGTGGCACTGTGGCAGGCAGCCTAGGCTTCCCTCTTCAGGGGATGATCCATCACAGAACACTGGCTTGGTGGGCGGGGCCTACCTATTTAGGTAATTGATCGCGAGGCTCCTGGACTGTGAGAGGGCACAGGCTGGGCTGAGGGGAACCCCCCCCCCATGGAATGCACGAATTTTGTGCACCAGGCCTCTAGCATATAGATAAAAGGCTAACATGCTAAGTGTCTGTCTTACTAGTCAATACAACATGTACTGACCATCAGGGAAGATGAGAAACATATGTAATAATCTGAACAATAAAAATTTAATTTTTTTAAAAGGAATTAATTAGAGGGAATATTTTAATATTGCTATTTGCCCTTTCTCTATAATAGAAATGTCAGATATGAAAAAAATTAGTTAAAATGTATATGAAAATCTCCTTCCTGTCAGAGTCTGTGGCGCACCGCGGGACCCAGAGTCAAGTCCCCGTTCACCCGCATGACAGAAAATCGTGCAAGACCCAGACCTGGCTGGCCCACCCCTGTCAAGTCCTGGAGAGTGACGCTCTATCCACTGAGCCAAACTGGTCAGGGCCACCATTTTATATGTATACTAGTGGCCCGGTGCACAAATTCATGGACATTGAAAGGAAAGTAATTAGAAGAAATATTTTAATATCACTATTTGGCCTTTCTCTATAATGGAAGCAGCAATCAAACTCAGTCGACAATGACAGAATGAAACACACATGTGTGATTGGCACCAGCGAGAGCTTTATATGTATCATGCATGCACGAATCAATTTAGCCTTTTATAGATATAGAATACACTTGCTTAATCAAATCTGCTTTCTGATTTAGCTAAACTTTTTCCAGCCCAGTAAAACAACCCTACATCTCTTTCAGGTACTTATCAGCAACACAGCAGTAAATATAACATGAAGCAGATGATTATTGTAGATGGCACAGGGAGAACAAAGGGTAAAATACTTACCTGCAGCAGAGTTTGATTATATTCTGTGTAGTGAGAAAATCTAGTCATTTTTATGTACATTTTAACTAATTTTCTTTCATATCTGACACTTCTATTATAGAGAAAGGGCAAATAGCAATATTAAAATATTCCCTCTAATTAATTCCCTTTTTAAAAAAAAAATTAAATCTTTATTGTTCAGATTATTACATTTGTTTCTCTTTTTTTCCCTCCATAGCTCCCCTCCAACTGACTCCCTCCTCTCCCTCTGCCCTTACCTCCTCCCACATTGACCTCATCCATAGGTGTATGATTTTTGGCCAGTCTCTCCCTGTACCCCTCTCACCCCTTTTCCCCTGAGAATTGTCAGTCCACTTCGTTTCTGTGCTCCTGATTCTATTATATTCACCAGTTTATTCTGTTCATCAAATTTTTAATTCACTTAATTTTTAGATTCACTTGATAGATATGTATTTGTTGTTCATAATTTTCATCTTTACCTTTTTCTTCTTCCTCTTCTTAAAGAGTATCTTTCAGCATTTGATATAATATTGGTTTGGTGTTGATGAACTCCTTTAGCTTTTTCTTATCTGTGAAGCTTTCTATCTGACCTTCAATGCTGAATGATAGCTTTGCTGAGTAGAGTATTCTTGATTGTAGGTTCTTGCTAGTCATCACTTTGAATATTTCTTGCCACTCCCATCTGGCCTGCATAATTTTTTTTTTAATTTTATTTTATTGAATTTTTACAGAGAGGAAGGGAGAGGGTTAGAGAGTAAGAAACATCGATGAGAGAGAGACATCGATCAGCCGGCTCCTGCACACCCCCTATTGGGGATGTGCCCACAACCAAGATACATGCCCTTGACCGGAATCGAACCTGGGACCTTTCAGTCCGCAAGCCGACGCTCTATCCACTGAGCCAAACCGGTTTTGGTTAGCCTGCATAATTTCTGTTGAGAAATCAGCTGACAATTGTATGGGTGTGCTCCCTTGTAGATAATTAACTGTTTTTCTCTTGCTGCTTTTAATATTTTCTCTCTGTCTTTTGGTATGGTCCTCTTTGGATTCCTTTTGTTTCGGGTTCTGTGCACTTCCTGGACTTGTAAGTCTATTTCTTTCACCAGGTGGGGGAAGTTTTCAGTCATTATTTCTATAAATAGGTTTTCAGTATCTTGCTCTCTCTCTTCTTCTGGCACCCCCACAATTCTGATGTTGGTACACTTGAAGTTGTCCCAGAGGCTCCTTGCATTATCTTCACATTTTTGGATTCTTTTTTTCTTCTTGCTTTTCCAGTTGAGTGTTTTCTGCTTCTTTGTATTTCAGATCTTTGACTTGATTCCTGCGTCTCTCTAGTCTGCTGTTAGGTCTCTGTATAATGTTTTTTATTTCAGTCAGTGTATGTTTAATTTCTAGTTGGTCGTTTTTCATCTCCTCTTGGGTCTTGCTAAATTTATCCATCTTTTCTAGGAAATTCTTGAAAAACCTTATAACCGTGGTTTTGAACTCTATATCTAGTCGTTTTTTTTCCTCCATTTCTTTTGTGATCTGTTCCTTTGTCTTCGCATTTTCACTATGCCAGGAGAACTTCTGTGTTGGAAACAGCTTTATGATACAAGACTTGCAAAACTGCAAAAACCTCTTTGTTGAGTTTGGGAGAGGTGGAGTCTCAGGGTTTAGCGGACCGCCTTGCTTTCCAGTCAGCCCTGTCCTACATGGCCCCTGGGTCTCATGTGTCTCTCGGTAATTGCTGGAACCGTCCCTGTGCGCACGCACTCAGTGCCTCAAGATCGCTGCCTTTCCAACTCCCTTGTACTCCGGGACCCATTTGAGTCTGGGTCCCTAGGGTCTTGCCCAAAACTGGGATTCAGTGCAGTTAGAAGTGGCGCAGTTGGGAGGCTGTGTCTCCCGCCCTCTAGAGAAAGCCAGCGGCACAATCAGCAATCAGCCCTCTGTGTTCGCACTTTTGTGCGCACCTCCAGACCTCTGTCTTTCACGGCTCCCCTATGTTTCCCTGCACTTCTCCTTTTTCACAACAGTCCAGACTCCCCCTGATGAGTCTCGCCCAGAACTGGGGTTCAGTGCAGTCAAGACTTTCCGTCTCCCTCCCGCTAGAGAAAGCCAGCCAGGCACTCAGCCCCATCCTCTCCACATGCACGTCTCTGTACCTCAGCTTTTTGCAGCTTTTCTGGGTCTCTGTGAACCACTCTCTTTTCTTCTAGTTGTAGAATTTCCACTCAGCCAGCTTTCCTGTGGTTCTGGATGATATCTGTTCTGACTTTTAGTTGTAGTTTTGAAATTATTGTGTGAGGCAGCAGTTTAGGTGTACACCTAAGCCCCCATCTTGGTTTCTCTCTTAATTAATTCCCTTTTAATGTGCACGAATTTCATGTACCAGGCCACTAGTTTATTATAAACTTAATTAATGTTGATAATAAATATAAAGCCCAAAGAGCTTATAAATTTTCCCTCAATAAAAAATAATTATAAAGTATCTCACAAAGCATAAATATTTTATACTAAATAGAATTTTATAATCATTGACTCACCTATTCATTCAAACCAGCAGTTACTAAAAATATACTTTGTACCAAGCACTCTGTGAGGTTCAGAATACTCTTAACCAAGTGAAGGAGATGATGAATTTTTAATAGTTCTAAAAAGAATTTTTAAAACATATTTTTATTGATTTCAGAAAGGAAGGGAGAGGGGGAGAGAGGTAGAAACACCAATGATGAGAGAATCATTGATTGGCTGCCTCCTGCACACCCCACACTGGAGATCAAACTTTCAACCAGGCATGTGCTCTGACTGGGAATCAAACCATAACCTCCTGGTTCAGAGATCGACGCTCAACCACTGAGCCACGCTGGCTGGACAAAAGAATATTTTAAAAGCCCTGTTGATGTGACTCATTTGGTTGAGCATTGTCCCATATTGAGTGGTCTCAGGTTCGATTCCTGGTCAGGGCACATGCTGGGGTTGCAGGCCTCATCCCCAGTAGGGGAAATGCAGGAAGCAGCCTTTTGATGACTCTGTCCATTCTTCTCCCTCTAAAATCAATAAAAAGACATATTTTCAGAGTAAAAGAGGTAGCTGTTCAGTTTTCCAACTTTGCATTGCACGTCAAGTTTTTGTTAACTCATCAAAAAGAAGTACTACAATTTGGGTATAGGAGGTGGTGACAAATAATGATATTTTACTATGAGGAGGACTCGAGTATCCTTCTGATATGTTTTTCTTTAAGTGTCTCACCTGAATGCTAAATGTGATCTACCAACTGGAAGAATATAATTTCCTGAATTAACTAAATAAGGTCTGTTTTCCTTTTGTGCTGTAGCAGGTTTTCTAGGCATAGCTGGGAACAATTAATGGGGTAACATTAAGAGTAGCTAATTCTTTATGACCTAACTGCTTTTTAGCACTAAAATATGCAATTAGTGTGTGTGGATGTTGAGGGATATTAATATCATAAAGGAATGCCCTTGTATGGTGCTCCCAACCAGGAGAGCAGAAGGAAAGGAGATATGTTTGATGAAAGAAATCAAGGAAGGCATATTGGGAAAAGCATGAGAAAAGGAAGGAGAGATACAGCAGAGTTGGGCTGACTGTAGTTCTGTTCATAGAAATAGCTAAATGCCATTAACTCATTTGATAATGGCCCCTTCAAATGAAAATGTTTTTATATTCATTATTCCATTTGATTTTTACTGCAGACCTCATTTTACACAATACGGTATTGAAGTTCTGAGGTTAAGTGATTTGCCTAACAACAGCTATAGTAAGAAAGCAAGTCCTTAAACCCAAACCCCTCAACTTCAGTTATTACTTATTCATCACATTGGTGAGCACCTTGGAGTTTACAAGGTATATTTTTCCCATTTGACTATTTCACCAACCCAGGGAGGAAGGCAAGAAATATTATTATCCCCATTTTGTAGGTGAAAAAACATTCCATATTGTTTGATTTTAGTACATAGTTTCAGTTAAAGATGTTTGCAAATATTCCTTCATGTTTAAGTCAATTGTAGATTTTTTTAAAAAAAGCAAAGAATAGCAAGTTTTATGTGCTTTGTGATCTTTTTTTGGTAATCTCTCACTTTCAGATTTATGTCATCAGTGTTGCTGAACCCCGTTTGCCTCTGCAGCTGGATGATGCCATTCGTCCTGAGGTGGAAGGAGAAGAGGTAAAATTATACTTTTTGAAACATTATGCTTTCTATCTATGTTTAGTTTGCAAAACATTGGAAAGTTGATGCTCTACTTCTATATAAAAGGTACCTGTTGTTAAGAGCTTCATTTTTATTTAAGTTTATTCTTACATCAGCAATTCTCAAACATTTTAATCTATGAATCCCTTTACACATTTAAAAATAATTGACCTCACAAGCCTTTGTTTTTGTGGGTATATCTGTCAATATTTACAGTATTAGAAGTTAAAACAATTTTTTTAATATTTATTAATTTATAGAAAGTAACAATAATATAAATACATCTACAGATCTTTGTAATGCCTAGCTTAATAGGCAACAGTTAGATTCTCATATTTGCCTCTCATTAAATTTGATGTATTAGCATATGTTATTAAGCCTTTGCCGAACTCCTCCGTGTGGTTAGGAGAAAGTAAAAATGAAAAGATATTATGAAAAATAAGTTGATTTATGAACTCCCTGAAGATGTCTCACTGGTGTCCAGAACATACAATGAGAACCACTAGTCATCTACTTATATCTGTTCCTTCAGTCTTTAACTAGCAGGTAAAATCCAGGAGTCAATGAAGGTGGTTCAATCTTCTGTCAATAATGAGGCAAGGCTTTTGAGGTGGGAGATGGAAAGAAAGAATCCCTGTTCATTCTCATTTCTCTTCTTTCCATCTTTTTCTTTTAACAGTAACTTTTCTGTAAACCTGCTTCTTGTTGTTTTGAATCTATAAACACACTGTCTTCTAAAAGTGTTTTTGGCCCAGCCACCATGCCTAAGTGGTTGAGCATCAACCTATGAACCAGTAGGTCATGGTTGATTCCCAGTCAGGGCACATGCCTGGGTTGCGGCCTCAATATCCAGTGTGTGCCGGGCATGAGGCAGCCAGTCAGTGATTATCTCTCATCATTAATGTTTCTATCTCACTCGTACTCTCCCTTTCTCTCTTAAATCAATATATAAAAGAATATATTTTAAAAGTGCTTTTTGTGTTCTGAAAAAAATTTGTAAAATCTGTTTTTCTTTCTCTTTTTTTTTTAGGAAGGAAGAGCTACTGTTAACCAGGATACAAGATTAGATAACAGAGTCATTGACCTTAGGGTATGCCTTATTTATTTATTTAAGTGACATGATTATGCCAAAATCAAGGAGGGAAAGGATAACATACCTGTCTTGGGCTCATTGAACTGATAGTTGTTTGCTTATGTGTAAGTATGATAGTACAAGAAACAGTTTACCTTTCTGACTGACCCTCCCCCAAAAAAGAATTGCAGGCAACAAGGACAGTCAAATAATAGTTCACAGGATATTAACTTGTACTGTTTTAAAAAGACCTAGGAGCATGAAGCCAGTAAAAGGCTTGCTTCAAGGTGATAACCTGTTTTAGACAAGTTAGTAAGCAAGTGGAAACATAATAACTACTAATATCACTAGAAAATTGTGAAAGAAATTATGTGCAGATTTTAGAGCAATCTTAAGTTTAGTAATTAATGCCTCAACCCTCTGAATTTGATCTAAGCACAGAATTCCTAATGTATAAAAACCCTGGGTCATAATGACCAGAGGCTGACCAACCAGAAATCAGTGCTAGCCCTGCCACCAAGCAAGTGGTAAGGGGCAATCAGGCAGGCAGGCAGAGGGGTTAGGGGTCATCAGGTATGCAACCAGCAGTTAGGGGTGATCAGGGAAGCAGGCACGTAGTTAGGGGAGATCAGGTAGGCAGATGGCCCCTCACCAGCCTGGCCCCGCCCCCAAGCGATTAGAGGCAGGCAGGCAGAGTGGTTAGGGCAGATCAGATAGGCAGACCAGCGGTTAGGGGAGATCAGGAAGGAGATCAGGAAGGCAGACGGCCCCTCACAGTGCTGACCCCACCTCCCAAGCAAGTGGTTAAAGGCAATCAGGCAGGCAGGCAAAGTGGTTAGGGGTGATCAGATAGGCAGACCAGCAATTAGGGATGATCAGGTAGGCAGACCAGCGGTTAGGGGTGATCAGGTAGGGGCCATCTGCCTCTCCCAGGGCTGGCCCTGCCCCCCAGCAAAGAAATAGGGAGGCCCAGGCCAGCCAAGCCATTGCACGCCAACCTGTCGCCTGCAGAGGGAGGCTGTCCATGGCAGGGGAAGGGGGGGGCAGCGCTGCACAGTTGGCAAACAGTGGCAGCAGTGGGGGTAGGGCCAGCTACCTGCAGCCCAGGTAAGGAAAGCTCCAATAGGCCCTGATCTCAGGCCAGGCCTATGGATCCTACCTGAGAGGTCCTGGATTGTGAGAGGGTGCAGGTTGAGCTGAGAGACCCCCCCACACACTCACCTCCCACCCCTGAGTGCATGAATTTTGTGCACTGGGCCTCCAGTTAATAATAAAAGAAGTAGTTGACCTTTTGGTTTATATAGTAATCTCATAGGCTTCTGTTTCCCTTTCTAGCTTGGTTGCAAGTGAAAGATTTCAGTGTTTTCATCATTATAGTAAAACCAATGTCATCTTTCGTAAGGTTTTGACCACATCCTCCTTTACATAATATATTCCACTTAAAGCTTATATTTTTTGTCACCTTATAAGTAAGTTCTTTTCTGCAATCTACAGGCCTGCCCTTCTTGTACACCCATGTTTCCCCTGACCATTTGCTTTTTGTAAACTGTTACTTTTCCACATTAATTTGTAGTATATAGAAAAGGCTAGCAATAATCAAAAGTCCTCTTGATACTACCTAGAAACCTCATGGTTTTCATCATTTTGGCCACAAACGTTAAATATCTTACTGTATTTGCCTATGCTATTTGTTCACACAGTTACTGATTTTGCCTCTAGAATTTGACCCAAAGAACATTTTTCTTCAGCTCACATCATTTTTATTTTATTTTAATTGTTGTCACCATTGGAAAATGGGGGCTTTCACATTAGATCCAAATGGCTTTCCTTTAAAAGTTGGAGGTGAACCTGGCAATCCTGGGTCCTCATAGCAATATCAGCTAGCACCCTAGATGAGGCATTATGTTCTCTGTAAGCCCTGCACTACCCAGGAAGTATTTATTCATGTGTCAAGTTGACTTAATTAGAATTTATTATTATTTTATAGACATCAACTAGCCAGGCAGTCTTTCGTCTCCAGTCTGGCATCTGCCATCTTTTCCGAGAAACTTTAATTAACAAAGGTTTTGTGGAGATTCAGACTCCTAAAATTATCTCAGGTATGCTTTTAAGATATTTCTTTTAATTTTTAAAAATAACTTGTTTTCCCTAAGTTGCTTACTATTTATTAGTTTTGGGGTTTTTTTATTTTATTTATTTATTTATTTATTTTAATATATTTTATTGATTTTCTGCAGAGAGGAAGGGAGAGGGGTAGAGTCAGAAACATCGATGAGAGAGATACATCGATCAGCCACCTCCTGCACGCCCCCTACTGGGGATGTGCCCGCAACCAGGATACATGCCCTTGACCGGAATCGAACCTGGGACCTTTCAGTCCGCAGACCGATGTTCTATCCACTGAGCCAAACTGGTTTCGGCTGGGGTTTTTTTAATTTAAGAATCCCAAGTATCCCTCAAGGTTTATTGGTCTGAGACTGTTTATTTCAAAGACTATGATACATAGCAGCAGTCCTATCTCACTAGCATCAGTAATACTATATCCCCTTATTTCAGGAGTCACGATGTGATAATGATTGTAAAGTGAGACTATAACACACAAAGCAAGATTGTTATTACATAAGTTGCACCAGAAATTACTTTCATTATGTATAGTTCTTTTTAAATTCATATTGTAATTTTGTTTTGTATAGACTGCATTGTAAAATTAACCCTAAATATTGCAGATGGGAAAATGAATTCTCATCCTTATATGAGAACATTATCTTAATCATTTTACCTTTTTTAGAGTTGTTTAAATAACACTAAAAAGTGTATTACTGCCAAAACCTGTTTGGCTCAGTGGATAGAGCGTGGGCCTGCAGACCAAGGGGTCCTGGGTTCGATTCCGGTCAAGGGCATGTACCTTGGTTTCAGGTACATCTCCAGTGGGGGGTGTACAGGAGGCAGCTGATCGATGTCTCTCTCTCATCGATGTTTCTAACTCTATCCCTCTCCCTTCCTCTCTGTAAAAAATCGATAAAATTATTTTTTTTTAAAAAGTGTTGTTAACTGCCCTGGCCAGTTTTGGATCAGTGGTTAGATCATTGGCCTGCAGATGCAAGGGTTGGATTGATTCCCAATTGGGTTGTGGGAATGTGTTGGTGTATGTGCAGGGGGCAACCTATCAATGTGTCTCTTTCACATCAGTATTTGTCTATCTCTCCCCACCCCCTTTCAGTCTCTCTAAAATTCAGTAGTAGGGAGGGGTGTTACTAATAACATTTAATTGAAAATAAAAAATTTAAACATTGAATTATTTTTGTTTTGTTTATCCTCATCTGAGAATATTTTTCCCATTAATTTTTAGAGAGAATGGAAGGGGTGATAAGAGAAAGAGAGAGAGAGAGAGAGAAATGATTGGCTCCCTTGCACACATGCCCTGACCAGGGCTGGGGATGAATCTGCAACCTAGGTATGTGCCCTTGACAGGGATAAACACCACAACCCTTCAGTGCTCAAGCCAATGCTCTAACCACTGATTCACATTGGCCGGGATAAACATTGAATTCTTAACTAGAAAAATTAAGAATATCTTTTTTTTCTTTGTAAAAAAATTTTTTACAAAGCTTAAAGTAGCTTTTAATAGATTTTAAATTGATGCAGAAAGGGAGCATATATATCCAAAGAAATAAAATGAAGGTATAGCCAAAGAAGCAAATCTCCCTAAATATAAATTGTTTAGAATCAGGTATAAAACATATATAGACTATGGTTTATCTGTAATATTTTGTTTTTTAGTGTGGTTTTATTTAAGTGAAGTATTTGAATCAAAAGCATAAACTATTTTTACTAGAGGTTTGCAATGATGAGCTTACAATTGATTATAATAGCATAATATGTTTTTATTTCAGCTGCCAGTGAAGGAGGAGCCAATGTATTTACTGTGTCATATTTTAAAAATAATGCATACCTGGCTCAGTCCCCACAGCTATACAAACAGATGTGTATTTGTGCTGATTTTGAAAAGGTTTTCTGTATTGGACCAGGTAAGTTTTATAGTTAAGGTTTTCTCAAAATTCATTAATTGTACCATAGCTATGGTTTTAGAAATAAATTTTATTTTATTTTTTTAATTGTTATTATTTTTATCCTCATCCAAAAATATGTTTTCATTGATTTTTTCTTTGAGAGAGAGAAAGGAAGAAAGAAAGAAAGAAAGAAAGAAAGAAAGAAAGAAAGAAAGAAAGACCATCAATATGAGAGAGAAATATATACCCTCTAAATCAGCCGGTTACCTCCTGTATCCCAACCAGGGATTGAGCCCACCTAGGTATGTGCCCTGACTGGGAATCAAACTTAAGACTTTTTGGTATTCCAGATGATGCTCCAACCAATTGGTGTACCAGATGATGCTCCAATCAGGTCTAGAAACACATTTTACACAGACCTTTTTAAAGATTAAATCCTTTTTTATACTGACTACATAAATACTAGACTTGGGGGGTAAAAATAACAATGTTGCCTAGAAGACATTTCCCCCCAAAATTATATGTTCAATAGTTCTTTAAACAGTTGAGCATCATTCATATGAATAGAATCATAAGCATTAAATATATTCCTACAGAAGAATGCTGAAGAAAACATATATCTTGGGACTATCTCATTTTAAAAATGCATGCTTTGAAAATATACACCCTCTGAATATATTCAAATAAATTATTTATTATACTTAAATGTAATTAGAATAGAATTAGCTCCAATTTGGACTGTCCTTTCAACTCTCCATCAATAATAAAGAAAAAGTGTTTACAGTCTTCCAAGTAATATATTTTGTTGTCCTTGAAAGCTGCTTGCTACTGTTAAGTTTACAAATGTACTTCTGTATACTTTGCTGCCAATTTTATTCCAAAATTGTTCTTTCTTACTATTACTAATTGTACTGTCCTTAGTATTGATAATATGCTAAAGTCCATTAGAAAATACTAACAAATGTCTGGATTTAACAAATTATATTAACATGTTTTTTAAGAATATATTTGTGCCCTAGCTGGTTTTGCTTAGTGGATAGAGAGTTGGCCTGCGGACTGAAGAGTCCCAGGTTCAATTCCAGTCAAGGGCACATACCCGGATTGCAGGCTCGGTCCCCAATGTGGGGCATGCAGGAGGCAGTTGGTTGGTGGTTCTCTGTCATCATTGATGTTTCTATCTCTCTCTCACTCTCCCTTTCTTTTTCAAATCAATAAAAATATATTAAAATCCTATATAATAAAAGCCTAATATGCTAAGTATCTGGTCATCCGGTTGACCAATCAAAGAGTAATATGCTAATGATACGCTAAGGCCGCTCAACTGCTCGCTATGACGTGCACTGATCACTAGGGGGCAGACAGTAGACCAGTCGCTATGACATGCACTGACCACCAAGGGGTAGACGCTCTGACCAGTAGTTCAGCTTGCTGCTGGGGTACAGCTGATAGGGACTCAGTGAGACGGGCTGGACACACCCTGGAGCCCTCCCACAGGTCCTCCCCAGCCCCAGTCATGCACCGGTGGGGTCCCTCGGCTTGGTTTGCGCCCTCTCACAATCTGGGATGAGGGAACCACACACACACCCATGAATTTCATGCAGCAGGCCTCTAGTATATACGCATTTGCTAAAAGTCAAGTGTGGACACAATCATGAAGCACATTCTTTTATGTTGCTAACTATAAGCAAAAAAAATAGCTTTACTATATTCTTTAAAACTTACCAAGTTAAAAAAAACTTACCAAGTTATTTTATATATATGAGGTTTTTGATAGTTTAAGATAAATACCTGCTAATAGAGAAACTGGCAAGATCATTAAATGTCTTAGTTTTCTGAATTTATTAAGCAATTATTTACTGAACACTTGCTGCATATATAGCCTTGCACAATAAACGAAGATCCAACCAGCACTTCTCCAGTGTTAATGTGCACATATATCACCTGGGGATCTTGTTAAACTGCAGGAGGTTTGGGATAAGATTTGAGATTCTGCAGTTCTCATAAGCTCCCAGATACTGCTGCTGCTGCTGTGCTGTTGCTATGCAGACCATGCTTTGAGTGCTAAGGGAATAATATTGTCCCTGCTTAGGATCGTAAGACACAATAAGACATGCATACATATCACAGCCACAGGGAATAATCAACTGATTTTCACAGCAAATAATTTAATTGTGGTGTAGAGTCAGCAAGTTGGTGTTAATTATGTGGTATAGGTAGGGTAAAAAAGAGGAAGAAGATGGAGTTTGCTAGAGATACCATGAAAGAAAATTCAAACTGAAATGGATGTTAAGGACAGAGTAGGAGGTAAAGACAACAGAGATGGCATTCTAGTCAGAAGAAGCAAGCTGTTAAAAGCATGGGAGAAATAAAATTGAGACTAGTTAGTATTAACAAATGGGAATTATAGGGTGGGATTGAATTATGAGAGCATGGGGAGATAGAACAGCACTAGTCAGGAAGACTGGAAAGGAGGAAAGTGCAGTGAGGATAGTAAGAGCTGGACTGAGGTAGGTGCTTCATTTGTACAGATTTCATTTAGCTTGAGTCAAGTTTTAATAAAATTGAGAACTCACTATTGATATTTTTAATTATTGAAAAGGCACCTCAGGATCTTGCATTCTCTCCAGGTTCTTGTGAGTTTCATTCATTAATTTATATCTATTATAACTTTTACTACATGACTGTAGGAGTTTGTAATGAACTTAACTATCCAAGAGAATGCTGTAACAGATGGCTTGTCAAAGAGGTCTTTCCAACCTATAATGATAATGAAAATAGTACCATTTGAGTACAAGTAAATAAAATTTTGTATTTAATCTCAATTCTCCACTGCTATGTATTTCTTTTATTAATGTTACAGTATTCAGAGCTGAAGACTCTAATACTCATAGACATCTAACTGAATTTGTCGGTTTGGACATTGAAATGGCTTTTAATTACCATTACCATGAAGTTGTGGAAGAAATTGCTGACACTTTAGTACAAATATTCAAAGGACTTCAAGAAAGGTAAAAAAATAACTGTTTTTTATATCCCCAATGAGTTAATTTCAAAACATTTTGGACTCTTCAGAATAAAGCAATTCTTGACTTGAAATGTATAAACTAAATTTTTACTGGACATATGTGTGCATATATATTTGCTAGTTAGATGATCAATTAATTAATGGGAAAAAAAATCCACACTCAAAATACTATTCTGGATCTAAGTCCATTGTGGATTCAGCTACTGAAATTCATTTTGGTGGGTACATTTACCAGATTGTATTTCCCCTTATACTAATATCCTGAATATTTCAAGAAATAAGAGTCAGTGAAAGAAAAATACCACATAATCTCACTCATTTATGGATAATAAAGAACATTATAAACTGATGAACAAAAGGATAGATACAGAGGCAGTAAAGCATCAAGCAGACTTGTCAAATTTCAGCGGGAAAGTTAGGGAGAGGTGGGGTAGATAAGAAATCAACCAAAGGACTTGTATGCATGCATACAAGCATAACCAATGAACACAAGACACTGGGGGGGTTAAGGTATGTATGGAAGTGTGGGGGAGGGGGGCAATGGGAAGATATGTATACATGTAATACATTAATAAAAATTCTTTTAAAAAAATTCGACAAAAAGAAGAAGAAATAGAATCTATGTTACTTTCATAGCAGTTAAAAAGTTCAAGTTTTTATTGCCTCATGAAATGGGTAGTTTCTAACAATGTTATCTGATAAAACAATGTTATCTGATAAGAATTACAAAGAAGTTTTATTGTGTGTTTTTTTTTAAGTTTTAATCCTTTAATGCCACTATGGTGACAAACAACATAAGACAAAAATGGTATTTTAAGTGTTTAAACTCTAGTCTTTAACTTAAATAATTTCTTAGTAACATTTTCTTAGTACATGCACTAATTCAAAAATGATTTTATGTGGCAAAGATGGTACTCAGCACCTACCAGATATTTTTTCTTAGCTGCTGCTAGTACTACCAAGTGCCTAAGGCAATTTCTGCACTAAGGCAGATTTTACATAGAGAGTTTTGCTCTAAAAGTATTTTCATTTGACAAATAAACTTTATTGTTCCTTTTGAACAATAAAGCTACATATGTTCCTTATTCCAGAATTATCAGTGGAATGCATAGGACTGATAGCGTGTAGGCTCTTGGGATCCTGCCAATGGGCCAGCTAGGAGGTGGCTAAGTGGTTCAGCTAGACAGGTACTCAGCTAATCATGGAGCTTCTGCCCCTGAACTTCTCACATCATTGCAGATAGTGACTCCTGTGAAATATTTAAAATGTTTCTTTGTTAAGAGAAAAAAGAATTTGTAGCAAGTGTGTGGGAGAGTTAAAGCTATATATGTTCCTTATGTCACCAGTTTTAATAAAAAAAGTTTTTAGTGATTTTTAACGTAATGCCACAGTGACCTCTTGTGGGGAAAACATTTATCTCACACATTATTATTAACTAAATCATTATTCAAATAGGTTTCAAACTGAAATTCAGACGGTGAATAAACAATTCCCATGTGAACCATTCAAGTTTTTGGAGCCCACTTTAAGACTAGAGTATTGTGAAGCATTGGCTATGCTTAGGGAAGCTGGAATTGAAATGGGAGACGAAGAAGATCTGAGGTTTGTGATTTTTAAAACGTTAATAACTAGGTTTAAGATATGCAAGAATGAATACTTTAAAAAAATCAAACCTTTTTCACCCAGCTCTTACTAACTTTGGGTATATTGTTTGATGCTGTTCTTGTTTAATATATGATCTGAAATAATGATTTAATGTGGTTTGCCTAAACTTCAATAAATAACCATTTTTGTGTCCCCTCTCCCCCTAGTTTGTAATGCTTTAAAGAATATAGAGACTTTTGCCTGTGATATTTGCATCTAATATTTTTTCTCTCTTTTTCACTCAGTGGTATTAGAAAAGATAGACAGTAATCTAAGTCCATTCCCATACAGGATTAAGGCATAAAACTATTAAGATCTCCAAAAGTTTATAAAAATCATTATTCTTTATTTGACATACAGTATTATGTTATCTAAACTCAGATCATACAATGTATAATTTTAAAACAAATTATATAGTTTAACAAAGATGGAATTATCTACTATTTTATTTAAGGTTCTTAAGTTAAAATATTTAAAGCATCACAAATCATATGGATGTAAGAGGGTAAGGTGTGGTTATTGTCATTTTTTAGGCTTTTTAAACATTTCACTCAAAACCCTTTAGTTTGTTTAACAAATATATCTGTACTAGAGGCCCAGTGCACGAATTTGTGCACAGTTGCGATATGGCCAACTTGCCCCAATGGGGATCTATCGGGCCAGGCCATCAGGGAGGAGAGGGATGGCGGGTGGTTGGCCAGCCAGCGCTGCCTCCAATTGGGGTGCTGGGGGCCGATCGGGGGGCCAGTCGGCCGGAGGTGGGGTCAATTTGGCCTGGATCAAGCTAGTTGGCTGCTGCAGTGAACTTCACAGCCACCAGTCATTCTGGTTGCTCTGGTCGTTCCACTGTTCTGATCACTGAGCTTTTATATACATAGATATGATTTTTAAGCATCCCCTATATTGCTAGATGACATCTTAAGGCAAATTGTGCATTCTATCATTTCCTAAGTATTTTAGAAATTGTTCTTAAATAGGGTAGTTGCTGAAGTGGCTATAGAAATTTAATTGGTTTATATAAATACTAGAGGCCAAGTGCATGAAATTCATGCATGGGGGAGGTCCCTTCGCCCAACCTGTACCCTCCCCAATCCAGGAGCCCTCAGGAGATGTCCAACTGCTTCAGGATTTCCAACATCCCTCTCTCAATCCGGGACCTCTGGCTCCTAAACACTCACCTGCCTGCCTGTCCTAACCACTCTGCATGCTGGCCTGATCCCCCTAACTGCCATCCCCTGCTGGCCTGGTCACCCTATTAACTTTTTTTAAAATCTTACCCCTTCACACACAATTTTTCTCTCTCCTTTATGTAACACTTTTTCCTACTGACTCATTTATAAACTTTTCTTTCCTCCTTATTTCCTTCTTCCCATCTTTCTCCTACCCTCCCTCCCCACATTTCTTCTTTCGTTTATCTTTACCCCTCCCCTTTTCCTTCCTTCCCACCTTAAATTTTTTTCTTAACTTCCTCCCTCGAATCTGCTTTGCTCCTTTTCCCATTTCTTCCTTCTTTCCATTCTCCTGTTAAGCTCTACCGGCTCTCCTTTAAAATTTTTCTCCCGTCCCTCTTTCTCTCTCATCCTACCCTTTCCATACATTCTTCTCTACTTCCACTGTTTTAATATCTATCTATCTACCTGCCTATTTAGTATTATTTATCTTTTTTCCTTTCTGACTCCTACTTTTAAAATCTATCCCCAGTATACAATTATACTTGATTTTCATTCTAGCTCCTACAGTTCACTCATACATCCTCTTTCCTTTTTTAACTCTGTTCTCTACTGACTCCTTTATAAAGTTTTCTCCTCTCTTCTTCCCCATCTTCCCCCCTCCTTCCTCACTCTTTTACTCTTTTTATAGGCTAATTAAAATTTCTATGCTTTTTGTACTGTGTTAGTACTGTGTTAGTATGACTGCTTTCCTCTCTGGGACCTGTAGCTGCCTGTTTGGGCACTCGGGCCCCTCTTGCACCAGCTTTGGGGGGCCAAGCAACCACCTGGGCCAGTGTCCAACACAGGGACCCCGCTGCATTATGTGCATGTGTTGCATGTGTGCATTCAGGCACACACAAGGCTTTTTTCCTGTTGAGTGCCGAGGGTGTGGGGGTAGTGGAGGCCCTTCCTGGGCATGCCCGCTCCCATCTGCTCCCCTCTGGAATTCGCAGGCAACAGGAGTGCTTGCGCAGGCAGAGTTGGGGCCTGGCTTTTCCTGGGGAGGGGGAGGGCATTCCGCCCAGGATGCGAGACCCCATCTGGGTCGGATGGAGCAGATGAATACCATATTTTCCAGCGTGTAAGACGACTTTTTAACCTAGGAAAATCTTCTCAAAAGTTGGAGTCGTCTTATACGCTGGGTGTCATCTTATAGGGCGGGTACATCCCAAACTCTATATTTTAACTGGAAAAGTTGGGGGTCATCTTATACACCCAGTCATCTTATACACCGGAAAATATGGTATATGGATGGTAGAGAAAGCCACAGCGGCTTCCCTGTGGTATGAAGGTCACCTGTGTTCTCCACAGTGTCAGGGCCAGGTCTGCGTGACAGGAGGCTTCGAGGTTATGCACTTGGGAAGATCGACTAGTGTCCCAGGCATCATGGGGCCACCCTGTGTGCCTGTGGTGGTGGCCAGTCCAGGTCTGGTGCCTTAACTTGACATCCACTCTTTGTGTTCTCGCCTCGGCCTTTCCTTTGTGTTGGGTCCACATCCTCTCGATTTGCATGCGACCCCTCCCGGGGGGGTTGGGGGGGTCACCACCATTGGGCAACCCCTCAGTTGGAGTCTGCCAACCATGCCCCAAGAACCAGCCTTCTGCTATGCGGGTGTTGCCTCTCAGGTACCCCACACACACACCTTAGGGAGGCGCTGGTGGAGCACCCCGGGAAGAGTGCTCTCGGATGGGGCGGGGTGTCATGGAAGTGTTTGTCGGACACATACACTTGGAGAAAAAGAGGACTCCAGCACCAGGGGCAGGAAAGTGAGCCTCATGCAAGTCCCTCTGCTGTGTGCACAGCCTCCTGCTGGTCTTTCTATATGCAAATTGGTCATTACTGTGACATTGTTAAGACCAATTGGCATATTAACTATTATATAGCTATTTTAAAGATTCAGAATTAGTGATTTTTGTTTTATAAACCTTTAATAAAGAGTAATGAAAAGGAACCTAGCTGGTTTAGCTCAGTGGAAAAGAGCATCGGCCTGCAGACTGAAGGGTCCCAGGTTTGATTCCCATCAAGGGCACATGCCTGGATTGCAGGTTCAGTCCCCAGGGTGGGGCATGTGGGAGGTAGCCAATCAATGATTTTCTCTCATCGTTAATGTTTCTGTCTTTCTTTCCCTCTCCCTTCCCTCTCTGAAATAAAAATATCTTTAAAAAAAAAAAAGAATAATGAAAAGGGGAGGCCATTTGAAGTGGAACTATTTAACACCAAGAATAGCCTATGTTCATATAGTGAACTTTTGTTATATGTAATTGTCAGAAACTATATCATCCATGTTATTTCTGAATCAGTGAATTGCTAAATTCTGTTTATGGTTTTATTTAAATATTATTGAGCAGCACCTACTAAATACCAGGTGCACTTATAAGTTATTTTCAGTAATACTTAGCTTTTAAAAAGAAGCAGAATAAACAACTGTGTGGTTTGGCTGAAATTTTTATTCTCTGAGAACTTCAAATAGAAGAGGTGCCTTAATATATTTTAAGAACTAATCAAACATCTGGTTTCATGTTTTCAATGTTTTCTAGTACGCCGAATGAAAAACTATTGGGTCGTTTGGTAAAGGAAAAGGTAGGACTCTTATACATGCTGAATTTCTTTCTCTAAATCTGAAATACATCATGGATATTCCTAGAATAGTATGATTCCAAAATAAATAAAAACCCAGGGGCGTTGTTTTTTTTTCAATCTTGGAAAAATAAAAAATATTCAAACAGGTTTCGTCCAGTTTGATTAACTCAGCATTCAATGTTTGTACTTAGTTGTACTGAGGTATATCTAAAAGTGATATCTTATGTCAGATTAGTTAGAAAGGACTTCAAAATTGAAGGAGAAAGAATTTCCTTTCTACCCCTTATGTGAAAGCTACTTTCCTATCTCATTTTCTAAAGCTCTTAAAGAAGATAAAAGCTAAACTTAGAAGGGTGCTTAAAGAAATTAAGAGTTGTGTGATGAAATTGCTGTTAAACTGACTGGGAAACTAAAGTCTATTTCTGAAACTCACAATGTCGAGTTTATACCTTTAAAATGCTGTTTCAGTAGAGCTTTGTTGATATTCCCTCTACAGTTCAGTTTTAGCAAAAATGTTTAATGTCAAAACAGTTGAAATGTGATTGGTTTCTTTTTAATTATATTTAGGTCACATAGTAGGTATTCTAACAAAAATGTCATAATGTTATGTTAATGTTATTGATTTCAATTTTAGTTTTCATTGAAGAAAACTACCAAATTTCATTTAGATATCTAAGCTGAATTTTTAATTGTTGGGAAGATAAAGTTTTTGAAGTTATTATAAAAGTATTTTTCCTAAAATAATTTGTAGATTTAAAATTGTTGTTATTCTTGTAAAACCCAAATATATTTGCTATAATTTAATATAAACAGCTATAAAATATATCTAGAGAACTAAATGAGCTAGAATAGCAAAGGAAAAAATGAAAAAGAAGTTTATCACAGCATAATCTTCAGTGTGGGAGAAATTAGAGAGAGCTTCCATGTCACCCCAAAAAAAGAAAATTAAGTATTAGAAGAATATACATCATTTTGGCAAAATACTATAGGCTACAGATATTACTTGAAAGAAATAGAATACTCATTTTATTTACAATGTAAATACAGTAATTTTGAAGTATAAAACATGTATTTAAAAAAAGACATTAATTGCCAAAGTGCTAGCCTTCTTTTCACTTTCATTAAACTGTTAAAAACTATTTTAATTGTATTTATTCTTTTTATAGTATGATACCGATTTTTATATTCTTGATAAATATCCATTGGCTGTAAGACCTTTCTATACCATGCCTGACCCAAGAAATTCTGTAAGTAATTTGATTTTAAATAACCTGTTCAGAGGAAAAAGGAGAACTTGATTATTACTTTGTCAAATTGTAAATGGGAATAATGGTTTTCATTCATAATTTGCAGTTTCAGTGGTCATGTTATGTGGATTACTACTAGTTTTTGTCAGTTGAGGTTAAAGTGAAATCTGAATATTTTAGCAAATAGTTCGGGAACCTATTTAAAAATCATTTCTGTGTTTCATTTTTTTGAAGATTTGAGGAAGAAACACCATATAAATAATAAATAGTATTGCTAGATTTGCAGACATTAGAAAAATTTCTTTTGGGCCTTGAACGAATCTAAATAATGTGGCCTTTTACTATTTTTCCATTGTAGTGGTTTCCAAACTTGAATGTGCAGCAGAATCCCTGAAGGGCTTTCTAAAACACAGATTTCTGAGTCTCCTCTATTAGTTGGTTTGGTGTAGGACTTGAAAATTTGCCTTTCTAACAAGTTTCTGGTAACACTGAAGCTACTAATCCCAGAATCACACTTTGAGAACCACTGGTTTATTGAAAGACAGGGAAAGTAAGTGAAAACCTGATAGAGAATAGGATAAGCTGTAGTAAATTGATGTTTAATTTGCTTCCCTTAAAATAAAAATGAAATGTAAATTTATAATTTGAAGTTCCAAAAGTGGCACCCTTAAAAACATCTCTGTTGATAAAGTAAAATGAGAATTAGCACTACTTCTTGCAAGTTAGATATGGTACTCTGATGTTGGAAGGTGTGGGAAAAGGGGAGTATGAAATCTGACAGAGGCAAGAAAGAGGTTACTATTCAAACCTCACTAATTCAACCTATGTTAGAGAAACAATATGTTCATTGGAGCAAGTACACCATTAATTGTAGGGAAAAGTGAAATTATTCTTCATGCAACAAAGGTGTTTTTTTCCATATGTGTAATGGAAATAGAGTGGTCGCCACTTTTGATAAGTGATGTTTTTGGCTTATTTGTTTTTCCCTGCAGAAACAGTCCAACTCTTATGACATGTTCATGAGAGGAGAAGAAATATTGTCAGGAGCTCAAAGAATACATGATCCTCAGCTGCTAACAGAGAGAGCCCTACATCATGGAATTGGTAAACCACTTAAATGTATTTAGGAAAATGATATATGTTTTGAAAATAACTCATTTTAAGCCCTTTAAAGACTCCTCAGAAACAGTCATTTGGTTCAGTCTTCATTTAACAGTAATTGCTTTTTTATCTTTTTAAAGCTAAATAAAATTGTAAATTATGTTTTTTTGTTTTTGTTTTTGTTTTTTTGTAGATTTGGAGAAAATTAAGGCATACATTGATTCCTTCCGCTTTGGAGCCCCTCCTCATGCTGGTGGAGGCATTGGTAATACATTCCTTTAATATTATGACAATAATATTCCCAACCCAGATTTCATTTCACTATGTGTTCATTCATTTCTAACTAAATTTCTTCAGCATTAGACTACAAGTAAATTTTGTATTCTGTTATTGCATATAAGTAAGTCCATAAGTGCTAAGTGTAATACAAATCTGAATTATAAAAAAATTTTTTTAAATATGTTTTTATTCATTTCAGAGAAGGAGAGAGAGGGAGATAGAAATAGAAACATCAATGATGAGAAAATTGTTGATTGGCTGCCTCCTACACTACCCCTAATGGGGATTGATCCCACAACCTAGGCATGTGCCCTGACTGGGAATCGAACCATGACCTCTGAGCCATACCAGCTGGGCAAATTATAAGAACTTTTAAAGTGAATCATGACTAAATGAAAATTTTATTTCCAAAAGAACAAAATGAACACTAACTTATGGGTTCTATAATGTAATAGCCCTGGATGGTTTGGCTTAGTGGATAGAACATCAGCCTGCAAACTGAAGGGCCCTGGTTCATCATTGATATTTCTATCTATCTCCCTCTCCCTTCCTCTCTGAAATCAATAAAAATATATGAAAATATCCTATTGAATAAAAGCATAATATACAAATTGACTATACCTCCACTATACCCACAAGCCACGCCCACCTGCCAATCAGGAGCTAGTATGCAAATTAACTCAAGATGGCTGCAGCCATGGAGCGCAGAAGGCTTGCATTTCCCCAGCAATGGAGGAAGTCAAACTTTCCACACACCCTGGCTGGCCCTGGCCTCCACTCAAGGCTACAAAGTTTCAATTATAGAAGATAAATAAATTCCAGATACCAGGGCCTCCGCATGGATCACCGGGGGGCATGGCCAGCCTGCAAACCACCACAGGCCCCTTACCTACGCTGCTCCACACCTTAAGGGAACCCCCATCCTGATCCAGGACACCCTTCAGGGCAAACCATTCGGCCCCCACCCATGCACCAGGCCTCTATCCTGTCTAATAAGAGAGTAATATGCAAATTGACCATCACTCCAACACAAGATGGCCAGCAGGGGAGGACAGTTGGGAGGGGCCAGGTCTGCAAGGGAGTGCATTGTAGGAGATCAAGCCTGCAGGGGAGGGCAGTTGGGGGGCAATCAAGCCTGCAGGGGAGGGCAGTTAGGGGTGACCAGGCAAGCAGAGGAGGGAAGTGGGGGGTGACCAGGCCTGCAGGGAAGGGCGGTTAAGGGGGACCCAGGCCTGCAGGGAAGGGCGGTTAAGGGGGACCCAGGCCTGCAGGGGAGGGCAGTTAGGGGCAAACAGGCTGGCAGGGGAGTGGTTAGGGGGGGATGAGGCTGGCAGGCAGAAGCAGTTAGGAGCAATGAGGAAGGCAGGCAGGTGAGCAGTTGGGAGCCAGCAGTCCTGGATTGTGAGAGGGGTCCCACATTAGAGAGGGTGCAGGTTGGGCTGAGGGACACACACCCCCATGTGTGAATTTCATGCATCAGACCTCTAGTATATATATAAAAGCCTAAGCAACCATTGAAACTGAACATGCTGCGAGGGGTGACTGGGCTGGCAGCGGGTTCAGTATGGGGAGACAAAACGAATGAGCAGCAGGGTGTGTGGGGCGACCAAACAACCAAGTGGCAGGCTGCATGGGGCGACCAGACTGGTGCGTGGGGCACTAGGGGGTGACCAGGCTGCATGGGGCAGGGCAGTAAGGGGCGACCAGACCAGCAGGGGGAAGTTAGGGGCAACCAGGCCAATGGGGGGGGAGGCAGTTGGGGGCAACTAAGCCAGCAGGAGTGGGGGCCAGTTGGGGTTGACCAGCGGGAAAGGCAATTAGGGGTGACCAGATAGGCAGGCAGGTGAACAGTTAGAAGCAAGTGGTTCCAAATTGTGAGAGGGATGTCCAACTGCCGCTTTAGGCCCAATCATCTGTGTTCCAGATTGGAAAAGGTGCAGCCTGGGCTGAGGGTATCTTCCCTCGCCCCCTGCATGAATTTTGTGCTCTGGGCCTCTAGTATTGTAATGAAGTTTTAGCCATTCTTTTATCTTAATAGTTTGAAAGCAAATTATCTGGTAAATGAAATGCCCTGTATTTTTCTTTTTTTTCTTTTTTAATTAAATCTTTATTATTCAGATTATTACATTTGTTTCTCTTTTTTCCCCTCCATAGCACCCCTCCACCCAGCTCCCTCCCCTCCCTCTGCCCTTAGCTCCCTCCCA
This sequence comes from Lasiurus cinereus, assembly GCA_011751065.1. Lineage (NCBI taxonomy): Eukaryota > Metazoa > Chordata > Mammalia > Chiroptera > Vespertilionidae > Lasiurus > Lasiurus cinereus. The sequence goes on from JAAGEH010000393.1 coordinate 49,209,277, forward strand.
TTGATCTCATCCATAGGTGTATGATTTTTGTCCAGTCTCTGGACACCCCTCACCCCTTGCCCCCTGAGAATTATCAGTCCACTCCCTTTCTGTGCTCCTGATTCTATTATATTCACCAATTTATTCTGTTGATCAAATTTTTTTAATTAAATCTTTATAATTCAGATTATTACATTTGTTTCTCTTTTTCCCCTCCATAGCACCCCTCCACCCAGCTCCCACCCCTCCCTCTGCCCTTACCTCCCTCCCATTGATCTATCTCATCCATAGGTGTATGATTTTTGTCCAGTCTCTCCCTCTACACCCCTCACCCTTTCCCCCCTGAGAATTCTCAGTCCACTCCCTTTCCGTGCTCCTGATTCTATGATATTCACCAGTTTATTCTGTTGATCAAATTTTTAATTCACTTAATTTTTAGATTCACTTGTTGATAGATATGTATTTGTTGTTCATAATTTTTTGTCTTTTACCTTTTTCTTCTTCCTCTTCTAAAAGAGTACCTTTCAGCATTTCATATAATACTGGTTTGGAGTTGATGAACTCCTTTAGCTTTTTCTTATCTGTGAAGCTCTTTATCTGCCCTTCAATTCTGAATGTTAGCTTTGCTGGATAGATTATTCTTGGTTGTAGGTTCTTGCTATTCATCATGTTGAATATTTCTTGCCACTCCCGTCTGGCCTGCATCGTTTCTGTTGAGAAATCAGCTGACAGTCATATGAGTGCTCCCTTGTAGGTAATAAGCTGTTTTTCTCTTGCTGCTTTTAATATTCTCTCTTTGTCTTTTGCTCTTGGTATTTTAATTATGATGTGTCTTGGTGTGGTCCTCTTTGGATTCCTTTATATGGGGTTCTGTGTGCTTCCTGGACTTGTAAGTCTATTTCTTTTACCAGATGTGGGAAGTTTTCAGTCATTATTTCTTTAAATAGGTTTTCAGTATCTTGCTCTCTCTCTTCTTCTGGCACCCCCACAATTCTGATGTTGGTACGCTTAAAGCTGTCCCAGAGTCTCCTTACATTATGTTCACATTTTTGGATTCTTTTCTCTTCTTGCTTTTCCAGTTGAATGTTATCTGCTTCTTTATATTTCAAATTTTTTACTTGATTCTTGCCATCCTCTAGTCTGCTGTTAGGACTCTGTATAATATTTTTTATTTCAGTCAGTGTATGTTTAATTTCTGTTTGGTCCTTTATCATCTTTAGTTGGACCTTTTCCATCTCCTCTGGGGTCTCACTAAATTTATCCAACTTTTCTAGCATATTCTTGAAAAACCGTGTGGTTTTGAACTCTATATCCAGTCGTTTTTTTCCCTCCATTTCTTTTGTTTGTGATCCCTTCCCTTGTCTCAGCATTTTCACTATGCCCGGGAAACTTCTGTGTTGAATTCAGCTTTATGATACCAGACGCAAAGCCGCAGAAGCCTCTATTGAGCTTGGGATGGGTGGAGTCTCAGGGCTTAAGGGACTGCCTTGCCTTCCAGTCGGCCCCACCCTCCACAGCCCCTGAGTCTCAGTGACTGGGTAATCCCTGGAGTGGTCCTTGTGCACGCGTGTACCCACAGTGCCTCCAACCGCTGCCTTTCCAGCTCCCCTGCGCACTAGGACCACAGGAGACTAGGTCCCCAGGGTTTCGCCCGAAACAGGGGCCCAGTGGACTCAGAAGTGGCACAGTTCGAAGGGTCTGTCTCCCGCCCACTCATGAAAGCCAGCGGCACAATCAGCAATCTGTCCTCCGCGCAGCACCGTGCGCATGGGAGACCGGACCTGATCTTCTGCGACTCCCCTAAATTTCCGTGCACCTCTCCCTTTTCACAGTCCAAACTCCCCCATATGAGTTTCAGCTGGATCTGGGGTTTAGTGTCGTAAGATAAGGGGTTCAATGCCGTTGGGAGTCTCCGTTTCCCTCCCGCCAGAGAAAGCCAGCCAGGTACTCCGCACCCGCTCTCTCAGCGCGTGCGTCTCTGTACCTCAGCTTTTTGCAGCTCCTCTTGGTCTCTGTGAGCCCCTCTCTTTCCTTCTAGCTGTAGAGCTTACACTCGGCCAGCTTTCCTGTGGTTCTGGATGATGTCTGTTCTGTCTTTTAGTTGTAGTTTTGAAATTGTTGTGCGAGGCAGCAGTGTAGGTGTTTACCTATGCCGCCATCTTGGATTCTCCCCGCCCTGTATTTTTCATCCATGAGTTCACTCAAATTAGGCCAAATTACATTTGTTTCTCTTTTTTCCCCTCCATAGCACCCCTCCACCCAGTTCCCTCCCCTCCCTCTTCCCTTAGCTCCCTCCCATTGATCTCATCCATCAAATTAGCTCAGATTGCTGCTAAATGATTTGTTGAAATGTAATATTTCATTGACCTTCAGGACTATTTCTAGAGTATGTGTAATCTGCTGCTCTCTGATTTAAAATGAGTAAATTTTTAACTCAACTTTTGGATGTCCATATCAAAGACTTAAAAAGTAATTCTCAATTTATAGTTTTGTTGCATTCTTATTTGTTATTTGGGGGTTTTGGTGAATACATAATATATTTACCATAATTTCAAATTAAAAGGTTATAAAGGAGTGTACATTCAACTCCCTATGTAAAGGTAGTCTTTGCATGTGCAAAAATACATACACTTGTAAAAATAATTATTTTACAAATTGTAGCATTCTACTGTGTAAATCATCTAGTACCTTGCATCTTTCACTTACTGTATTTTTATTAATTTTTATCAATACTTCAAATGCTTTTTCATTCTTTATCACTACATGGTCTCCATTGAAAGGATTCAGGACTCCATTGAAAGGATGCACTGTAACTTTGTTAGCCAGCCTCCTAGGACATGTAGGTCCTAGCCATTTGTTACTACATATAAAGCTATATTGAACATAATAGTTTAAATCTCAATGAGACATTTATGACTATTTTCTCTTAGAGTATTCAGTAATGTTCAGTTAGTATAACATTACAAACTTTTGTGACTGATTTGGCACTGTATATTTTAATTTTGTGAAAGGACATTTGAATGATAAAAATGATTAGTGTTAAATACTTTAATACAAGGTTCAAATATATGTCTGCAGATGTTTTTTGGTAAGGAATAAGAATAAAAATGTTAATTCTCTTATATATATTTCTGTTTTAGAATTAAGCATATTCCTTTAAAATTAAAAGTTGTTATATAAGATTATTCTGACCTTGCCTTCTTTATGTAATATATTAGTCTTCTTGCAGCTTTAGTGAAAGAGATAAATCAAATTGCACATAAAATGTTTCATTTGCTGGTTTGTTCTGTTTTTTTAGATGGTACTTGGTCTTAATTCTTATCATAGTATAGTATTGAAGTCACAAGTCAAAGTCAGTCTCTTCTGCATTCAAAGAATTTAGTACAATAATGTACTATAGAGTCTTTTATACTAGGAACTACCATGTTACATGTCTATCAAACTACAATGAATTTCTGGTACTTCATTAATAAACTTCCTTGAACAGGTTTATGACTTTGGTCTTATACTGATGACCTGGACTACATTAGAATCTGGTCTTATTTGAAACCATACAAGCTTATATAATAGGGTGGGGTGGGTGGTGTTTGTCTGAGCCATAAATTTTGGACATTTACATAGATTTTTGTAGTTAACATTTCTCAGAATCACATAGCTTAAGGATATCGTATTTTATCCTTCTCACAAGCATCATCTCTATTTCTGAATCAGACCTAAAACATTTTATTTTAAAGAAACTTGAAATAGTAGTCATTTTCCTTCCTAACAAGGAAAATTATTTTGTTGATCAGCAATACTATCTTGGTAATTTTCAAAATGTAAAAACCTGAGAGGTTTTCAGAAAAGGAATTAATGTTTATTTTATTTTCCCTAGGATTGGAACGAGTGACTATGCTGTTTTTGGGATTGCACAATATTCGTCAGACCTCAATGTTCCCCCGTGATCCCAAACGACTCACACCATAAAGAAAGCCATGCTTTACACTTTTTTAGTAACCGCTGTTGATCAGGCAGCACCTTGGGTACTTAAAATATGCAGTAGAATAAATGTCTTCTCTAAAGTGCCACTTTTGGACTAATTCAGTATAAGTTACTTTAAAAGAGAAGATTTTTATAACTTTGAATATGCTTCCATAGGAAATGGTTGAACATTTTAATTAAAAATTCATATGATTATGTTAAAAATTCATACTGCATTACTACAATAAATGTTAACAATTTTAACAGTTAAGATTATAAATTTTTTTCTTTCCTATATTATAGTTGTTACAATATTAATGTCTTAAATTTTCCATATTTGGGTTTATTTTTTTTAATTCTGATAAATATCTGAGATTTTAATACATGTATAATTGTCATGTTATGGAAAATTAGGTAAAAAGTATCGATTCTTAAAGTTGTGTCCAGAAATCATGTGAAAGCAGGTGAGAATATTGGTTAGAAAATATTCAATATAATATTGTATTAAATTGTTAAATTCTAAACCTGAATTTCAATAAAATTTTAAAGCTAATTTATGGTTTTCTTTGTGTAACTTCACAGCAGTCGAATTTCATAACTAGCACTTGGCATTTTGATTTAGGAATAGAAAAAATGTATAACTTCTTTATGTAAATGACTTAAAACAAATGAAAACTGATATGTTGAAATCCTTTATCCTATATAATAAAAGGCTAATATGTAAATCGACCAAACAGCCGAATGACTGGTTGCTATGATGTGCACTGACCACCAGGGGGCAGATGCTTACTGCAGGAGCAGCCCCCTGTTGGTCAGTGTGCTCCCACAGCCAACCTCCCATGGCTGGCCAACCTCCCATGGTCCCACTCCGCTGGCCAGCCAGCCCAGATTGGCCCCCATCAGGACTGGGCAAGAAGGCCCTCATCAGCCCTGATTGCTTGCCAGGCCAAGGAACCCCACCCGTGCACAAATTCATGCACTGGGCCTATAGTACAGTAATAAAACCCTAATTAATATGCAAATCAATTGAACACTATGTTGCACACTGACCACCAGGGGGAAGATGCTCAATGCAGGAGCTGCCCTTGGGGGTCAGTGTGCTGCCACAGGAGGAGTACCGCTCAGCCAGAAGCAAGGCTCACGGCTGGCAAGCACAGCAGCAATGGCAGGAGCTTCTCCTGCCTCCACAGTAGTGGTAAGGAGTGAGGAGTCCTGGACTGCGAGAGGTGCAGGCCAGTCTGAGGATGCACATGTGCACATACATACACACACACAGTATATGAATTTCATGCACTGGGCCTCTAGTGTATTCATAAGAAATAAGTTCAGGTAGGTGTAAGGATAAAGCTCTTAAAGCTGAAAGATTTTGGGTTGCTTAATAGTTTATTTCACATAAATTAAATATTCTTGTGAAATACTGGTATTTTGTGAATGTCACTAAAATGCACTCCCATTTTCCCTACCAAAAAAAATTTCTGTGTAAGAGTTACAATTAGAAACAGTTTCTCTCTAGCTAATTAAATATGTTGATACTAATGTTTATAGTGAATCACATGGAATGGGCAGGAACAAACAATGTAACTCAAATATTTATTTACAAAAAAAGAAAATAATACAGAAAGGTAGGACTCTATTTCTGGACCATAAATACCTACTTATTATTTTTGAAAGTTAATTTTTTTCATCATCTAGATTAAAAGCTCTTTGAAAATAGAGCCACAATTTTTATGTCTTTCATATTTTACCAGAGTATTGGAGAATAGTAGGCACTCCAATAGTGTTTAATAGTCCTGGCAGGTTTGGATAGAGCATCGGCCTGCAGACTGAAGGGTCCCAAGGTTCAATTCCAGTCAGGGGCACATGCCTGGATTGCAGGCTCAGTCCCCAGTGGGAGGTATGCAGGATGCAGCCAATGAATGGTTCTCTCTCATCGTTGATGTTTCTGTCTCCCTTCCTCTCTGAAATCAATAAAAAATATTTTTTAAACAGTATTTAATAAATTTAAGCCACACAAGAATAAAATGTACTACCATTCATCTTTTTCTATATTATGTAATTCCCAGGCCCTAAACTCTATAATAATAAATGCATAATATGCTACTTAGACCAGACAACCAAATGACCTTCCAGATGAAGCCAGGGCTGCGAGGATCAAGCCCCTTGCATGAATTTCATGCATCAGGCCTCTAGTAGTATAACAAAAGCACCCTAGCCCAAACTGGTTTCACTCAGTGGACAGAGCATCTGCCTGCAGACTGCATGCCCAGGGGGATGTACAGGAAGCAACCAACCGATGTGTTTCTTTCATATTGATACTTCTGTCTGTCTTTCCCTCTGTCTTCCACTATCTCTAAAAATCAATGGGACAATATCCTCAAGTGAGTATTAAACACACACACACACACACACACACACACAAAACTCAATTGAACAAAAATGGTATATCCTTTCATTTTTTTGGTATTTTTTCTTTAATTAATAAAACATTCTTTAATATCTTACCTTACAATTTTTTTCATTGGGAATGGGAATTTTTCTATTACATTTTTAAGTTGTTAGTAAGGCATGAGAACGTTATTAGTTACCAGGTTGTTGTTTTGGGGTTTTTTTTTTTAAATCTATTTTACTGATTTTTTTACAGAGAGGAAGGGAGAGGGATAGAGAGAAACATCGATAAGAGAGACATCGATCAGCTGCCTCCTGCACGCCCCCCACTGGGGATGTGCCCACAACCCAGGTACATGCCCTTGACCGGAATCGAACCTGGGACCTTTCAGTCCGCAGGCCGACACTATCCACTAAGCCAAACGGGTTTCGGCAAGTTACCAGGTTTTGTTTGTATTTATTTAAATCTTTATTGTTGAAAGTATTACATATGTCCCCTTTCTTCCCCCATTGACCCTCTCCAGCCCCCCAACCCCTTGCACCAGGTCTTCATCACTCTGTTGTCAATGTCCAAAGGTTATGCATATATACATACAAGATCTTTGGTGGATTACCACCCACCCACCTAGCCTCCTCCACTTTTCCTCTGAGATTTTGCACTCTGTTCCATGCTTCCATGTCTCTGAATCCTCTCCATTCATTTGTTTATTTTGTTACTTAGATTCCTCATATGAGTGAGATCATATGATACTTGTGTTTCTCTGACTGGCTTATTTCACTTAACATGTTACTCTCCAGGTCCCTCCGTGCTGTCTCAAAGGGTAAGAGAGCCTTCTTTTTTAGTGCTGCATGGTATTCCATGGTATAAATGTCCCAAAGCCTTTTTTTTTTAATATATTTTATTGATATTTTTACAGAGAGGAAGAGAGAGGGATAGAGAGCTAGAAAAAACGAGAGAGAAACATTGATCAGAGCTGCCTCCTGCACATCTCCCACTGGGGATGTGCCTGCAACCAAGGTACATGCCCTTGACCGGAATCGAACCTGGGACCCTTCAATCCATAGGCCGACACTCTGTCCACTGAGCTAAACCAGTCAGGGCCCAAAGCCTTTTTATCTGCACATTTGCTGATGAGCACATGAGCTATTTCCAGATCTTAGCTATTGTAAATTGTGCTGCTCTGAACATAAGGGTGCATACATTCTTTCTGATTGGTGTTCTGGGTTTGTTAGGATATATTCATAGACGTGGGATCACTAGGTCAAATGGCAGCTCCATATTTAATTTTTTGAGGAAACTCCATACTGTTTTTCATAATGGCTGTACCAGACTGTATTCCCACCAGCAGTACACTAGGGTTACCTTTTCTCAACATCTTCTCCATCATTTGATTTGTTGATGGTAGCCATTCTGCCAGGTGTGAGGTGATACCTCATTATCATTTTAATTTGCATCTATCTGATAAGTGACTTTGAGCATTTTTTCATATGGCTCTTGGCCATCTATAGCCACTTTGGAGAAATGTCTATTTAGGTCCTTTGTCCAATTTTTTATTGGATTGTCATCCTTTTGTTAAGTTGTACAAGTTTCTTATATATTTTGGATATTAAACCTTTATCAGATGTATCATTGCCAAATATGTTCTCCCATATAGTGGGCTCCCTTTTCGTTTAGTTGATGGTTTCTTTTGCTGTGCAGAAGCTTTTTATTTTCATGTACTCCCATTTGTTTATTTTTTCCTTTGTTTCCATTGCCCCTAGGAGATGTATCCATAAACACATTGCTACAAGAGATGTCTGAGATTTTGCTGCCTATGGTTTCTTCTAGGATTTTTATGATTTTCCCAGCCTGTTTCTCTTTAACCACTTTGAGATTATTCTTGTGTATCGTGTAAATTGGTGGTCTAGTTTCATTTTTTTTTTTTTTTGCCTTTAATCTGTCCAATTTTCCCAACATCATTTATTGAAGAGACTGTGAGGATTTGAATCCTGGTTGGTTGGTTGGTTGGTTGGTTTGTCTAGTTTTATCAGTTGCTGAAATCAGACAGTTTTCGAACTATTTCTCCCTATAATTCTATAAAAAATTTTTTATTTTAATAAATCTTTATTCAGATTATTACATTTGTTCCTCTTTCCTTCCCCCGCCCCATATCTCCCATCCAACTGGCTCCCATTCCACCCTTTACCCTTATCTCCCTCCCATTGACCTCAACCATAGGTGTATGATTTTTGTCCAGTCTCTCCCTGCACCCCCCCTCACCTCTTTCCCTCTGAGAATTACCAGTCCACTCCCTTTCTATGCCCCTAATTCTATTATATTCACCAGTTTATTCTATTCATCAGATTTTCAATTCACTTGATTTTTAGATTCACTTGTTGATAGATATGTATTTGTTGTTCATAATTTTTATCTTTACCTTTTTCTTCTTCCTCTTCTTAAAGAATACCTTTCAGCATTTCATATAATACTAGTTTAGTGTTGATGAACTCCTTTAGTTTTTTCTTACCTGTGAAGCTCTTTATCTGCCCTTCAATTCTGAATGATAGCTTTGCTGGGTAAAGTAATCTTGGTTGCAGGTTCTTGCTATTCATCACTTTGAATATTTCTTGCCACTCCCATCTGTCTTGCATAGTTTCTGTTGAGAAATCAGCTGACAATCGCATGGGTGCTCCCCTGTAGATAATTAACTGTTTTTCTCTTGCTGCTTTTACTATTCTCTCTTTGTCTTTTGCTCTTAGCATTTTAATTATGATGTGTCTTGGTGTGGTCCTCTTTGGATTCCTTTTGTTTGGGGTTCTGTGTGCTTCCTGGACTTGTAAGTCTGTCTATTTCTTTCACCAGGTGGGGGAAGTTTTCAGTCATTATTTCTTCTAATAGATATTCAGTATCTTTCTCTCTCTCTACTTCTGGTACCCCCCATAATTCTGATGTTGGTGCGCTTGAAGTTGTCCCAGAGGCTCCTTACACTACCTTCACATTTTTTTATTCTTTTTCCTTTTTGCTTTTCCAGTTGAGTGTTTTCTGCTTCTTTGTATTTCAAATCTTTGACTTGATTCTAGTGTTACTCTAGTGTGTTGTTAGGTTTCTGTATAATATTTTTTATTTCAGTCAGTGTATGTTTAATTTTTAGTTGGTCCTTTTTCATCTCCTCGTGGGTCTTGCTAAATTTATCCATTTTTTCTAGGACATTCTTAAAAAACCTTATAACCATGGTTTTAAACTCTATATCCAGTCGTTTGTTTTTCTCCATTGCTTTCGTTTGTAATCTGTTCTTTTGTCTCCACATATTTCGCTGAGTTGATAAAGTAGCTTTGTGTGCTAGATGACCTATGTGGCCCAGTAGCTCTGCCTTCCGTTAGTTATCTGAGGTAGACACTCTTGGTGCACCCCTTTGTGAACTGTGTGTACAGTTTTGTTGTAGTTAATTCTTGATTGTTGTTGGTATCACTGGGGGGAATTGACCTCCAAGCCAATTGGTTATGAGGATCAGCTGTGTCTGCACATGCCGGCTTGCCTCCAGACCTTTGCCTTTCACATGCGTGCCCTGATCTCTGCCTTTTGGTTCCCCTGAGTTTCTGTGTGCTCTAGGGACCTGTATGAGTCAGGTCCCCAGGGTCTCACCCAAAACTGGGGTTCAGTGCAGTTGGACCTGGATTTCAGTGCTGTTGTGAGGTTCTGTTTTCTTCCCGCTAGAGAAAGCCAGCGGCACAATCAGCAGTCAGCTCTCTGTGTGTGCACTTTTGCTCACACTTTTTGCGCGCCTCCAGACTTCTGTCTTTTGTGGCTCCCCTAAATTTCCGTCGACTCCTTCCTTTTCACAACAGTCCAGACTCCCCTGTATGAGTCTCACCTGAATTTGGGGCTCAGTGCAGTTGGGATTTTCCATCTCCCTCCCGCTAGAGGAAGCCAGCCAGACCATTCTCCATCTGTCCTCTCCACGAGCGTGTCTTCATACCTCAGCTTTTTACAGCTCCACTGAGTCTTTGTGAGTCCCTCTCTTTACTTCTAGTTGTAGAATTTCCACTCAGCAAGCTTTCCTGTGGTTCTGGATGGTGTCCGTTCTGTCTTTTAGTTGTAGTTTTGAAATTGTTGTGTAAGGCAGCAGCTTAGATGTTCACCTTTGCTGCCATCTTGGTTTCTTTATCAATTCTATAAATTTTTGATTCATGTATTTTGAAACTTTATTAGTAGGCATTGTATACTTATGACTATTAAGTCTCCCTGATGACTTGGCTGTTGCATCTGATAAAACCCCTCTTTGTAACTCTGGTAATGCTCTCTTGAAATCTGGTTTATCTGAACAAAATATAGATATTCCCATCTTCTTGTGCATTTTATATCTTTTAACCTCATTTACCTTTAGCCCATCTGTGTATTTTTTTTTAATATATTTCACTGATTTCCCACAGAAAGGAAGGGAGAGGGACAGAGAGCCAGAAACATCGATCATAGAGAAACATCGATCAGCTGCCTCCTGTACACCCTCCATTGGGGATGTGCCTACAACCAAGGTACATGCCTCTGACCAAAATCTAACCTATGACCTGGGACGCTCCATCCACTGAGCCAAACTGGTTTCAGCTGTGTCTTTATTTTGAGTGAGTTTCTGATATTGAGACAGCATTTAATTGGGTCTTATTTATCCATTCTGACCATCTCTACATTTTAATTAGAGAGTTTATTCCAAAAGACTTAATGTAGATATTTATATAGTTAGATTTGTATCACTAATATTTCTTACTTGCCTCCTGTTTTTTTTTTTAGTTCTGTTTTTTTCTTCATTTTTGCTTGCTAGTCTTTTTTTTTAAGTGACTAAATATTTTTTAGAATCTTATTTTAGTTTCCCAATTAGCATTTGAACTAAACTTCTTTGAAATATTTTTATGCTTGCTCTCAAGATTATAGTTAATAATGCACTTTTACAGTTCACTTATAGGTGTTATTTTTATATTTAAGGATTTATATATGTTTATAACCATAATTTTCCATTTTCTTTTTTTCTCTTCCTACTTGGATATCTCATTTCCAGCCTAGTTGGTTGCTTGGTTGGTTGGTTGACTGATTTTATATTAGAGAGAAACATCAATTTGTTGTCCTACTTATTTATGCATTTAGTGGTTGCTTATATGTGCCCTGACCAGGGATTGAACCCACAACTTGAGCATATCGGGACAATTTTCTAACTAACTGAGCTACCTGGCCAAGGGCCTACCAGCCTGTTTTTTGAAATAGTTTGTTTGAGACAGAGAAAACTTTATATTTAATAGGATAATGTTCATAGTATTCTCTAATATTTTTTAAATAATCTCAACTTTTTTTAGCTTTTGATCCTTTCTGTTCTTTGTTTTTTAGTTCATAAATTTATGTTCTTCCTGGTTTCTTTAAGGTTTCTCTCCTAGTTTGCTAAGTTTGTTTTCTTTTTTATTGTCAGAGTTAATGAAATATATACTGACTTTTATCAAGTTTTGTGCTCTCCATTGTTTCTTATATCTGTATATTTCCATCTGGGTTCACTTTTCTTCTTACTAAAGTACCTCCTTTAATGTTTCTTGAAGTTAGGATCTGTTAGTTATAAACTCTAAAGTGTCCTGTACTCTTGAATAATAGTTTGGCTCAAGATAAAATTCTAGGTTAGCAATTATTTTTGCTTAGCACTTTGAAATATTATACCATTAAATTGTCTTTGTTGCCTATGAGCAATTTGCTGTCAGTATAGTTGTTTTTTTATTTGTAGATAATCTGGCCTCTTTCCATGGAAGCTTTTAAGTTGCCTCTTTATCTTTGATATTCTACCAATTCTTTGTAATCTGTTCAACAGTTACCTTGCTTATTCAGCATACTGTTGGTCTAGGAGCCACATTTGTTTTCATTTATGGAAAATTATCTGCAAGTATTTCTTCAAATATTGATTATTTACCATTTCTCTCTCTCTTTTTAACTCCAAATAGCTAAATTTGGGTTTCTAACTATGTCTCATCCCATATTCTTATATTCTTTGGTGGCAGTTATGCCATCATTTATGCCTTTTGATAAATTCTTTTTTTAATTAAATCTTTATTATTCAGATTATTACATTTGTCTCTCTTTTTTCCCCCCCATAGCTCCCCTCCACCCCGTTCCCACCCCTCCCTCTACCCTTACCTTTCCCCCCAATTGATGAGTCCATAGGTGTATGATTTTTGTCCATTCACTGCCTGTACCCCCCTCCCCCCTTTCCCCCTGAGAATTATCAGTCCACTCCCTTTCTGTGCTCCTGATTCTAGTATATTCACCAGTTTATTCTGTTGATCAAATTTTTAATTCACTTAATTTTTAGATTCACTTGTTGATAGATACGTATTTGTTGTTCATAATTTCTTATCTTTTACCTTTTTCTTCTTCCTCTTCTAAAAGAGTACCTTTCAGCATTTCATATAATACTGGTTTGGAGTTGATGAACTCCTTTAGCTTTTTCTTATCTGTGAAGCTCTTTATCTGCCCTTCAATTCTGAATGATAGCTTTGCGGGATAGAGTATTCTTGGAGTAGGTTCTTGCTATTCATCACGTTGAATATTTCTTGCCACTCCCATCTGGCCTGCATCATTTCTGTTGAGAAATCAGCTGACAGTCGTATGGGTGCTCCCTTGTAGGTAATGAACTGTTTTTCTCTTGCTGCTTTTAATATTCTCTCTCTGTCTTTTGCTCTTGGTATTTTAATTATGATTTGTCTTGGTGTGGTCCTCTTTGGATTCCTTTTATATGGGGTTCTGTGTGCTTCCTGGACTTGTAAGTCTATTTCTTTTACCAGATGTGGGAAGTTTTCAGTCATTATTTTTTTAAATAGGTTTTCAGTATCTTGCTCTCTGACTTCTTCTGGCACCCCCACAATTCTGATGTTGGTAAGCTTGAAGGTGTCCCAGAGGCTCCTCACATTATGTTCACATTTTTGGATTCTTTTCTCTTCTTGCTTTTCCAGTTGAGTGTTTTCTGATTCTTTATATTTCAAATTTTTGACTTGATTCTTGCCTTCCTCTAGTCTGCTATTAGGTCTCTGTTTAATATTTTTTATTTCAGTCCATGTATGTTTAATTTCTAGTTGGTCCTTTATCATCTCTAGTTGGATCTTTTGCATCTCTAGTTGGTCCTTTTGCATCTCCTTTTGGGACTCGATAACTTTATCCAACTTTTCTAGGATATTCTTGAAAAACCTTGTAAGCGTGGTTTTGAACTCTATATCCAATCTTTTTTTTTTCCCTCCATTTCTTTTGTTTGTGATCCCTTCCCTTGTCTCAGCATTTTCACTATGCCAAGAGAACTTCTATGTTGGATTCAACCTTATGATACCAGTCTTGAAAAACCGCAAAAGCCTCTCTTGAGCTTGGGAGGGGTGGAGTCTCAGGGCTTAAGGGACTGGCTTGCCTTCCAGTTGGGCCTGCCCTCCATGGCCCCTAAGTTTCACGTGACTGGGTAGTCGCTGGAGCGGTCCCTGTGCGTGCACGCACGTGCGCTCTCTCGCAGTGCCTCTAGACTGCTGCATTTCCGGCTCCCCTGTGCTACGGGACCACACGAGTCTGGGTCCCCAGGGTTTCGCCCGAAACTGGGGTTTAGTGAAATTAGAAGTGGCACAGTTGGGAGGGTCTGTCTCCCGCCCACTCATGAAAGCCAGCGGCACCATCAGCAATCTGTCCTCTGGGCGCAGTGCCGTGTGCGCCACCGGACCTCTGATCTTTTGCAACTCCCCTAAATTTCCATACACTTCTCCCTTTTCACAGTCCAAACTCCCCCGCAATGAGTTTCAGCTGGATCTGGGGTTTAGTGTCGTAGGATAAGGAGTTCAATGCCGTGAGAGTCTCCATTTCCCTCCCACCAAAGAAAGCCAGCCAGGTTCACCATCATTCGCTCTCTTCCCGCGCGTTTCCATACCTCAGCTTTTTGCAGCTCCTCTGGGTCTCCGTGAGCCCCTCTCTTTCCCATTAGTTGTAGAATTTCCACTCCGCCAGCTTTCCTGTGGTTCTGGATGATGTCCGTTTTGTCTTTTAGTTGTAGTTTGACATTGTTGTGCGAGGCAGCAGTGTAGGTGTTTACCTATGCCGCCATCTTGGATTCTCCTTGATAAATTCTTTATCATACTGTCCTACAAAATATTTTTGCCTATGTCTTATTTTATTTATGTCCATTCTTGACATGTGTTCACATAGAAGGGATTATCACATGTAAATTTATTTGACCATCTTGAAAAATTATAATAATATTTAAATAATAAGTAGATGCTATCTCTTAGTATAGTAGTTTTCAAACTAAGTTGTGGATATTTGCAATGGCTACGGGTGGTAGGTGTCATAGGAAGTTCTCTCTTGGCCTATTGCCTGAAATAACCAAGAGTTCTGCCAGGGTAGTCAAATTCGTACTGAGGCTCTGTCATGGAGCATCTCTTGTATTGCATAACTTCCTGCATTTCAGGTTTTTTCTATTTTTCTGTAACATTTCTAATAAGAGCATTTCTGAAATAAAACTTTAACTCAAGCTGAAACATGTTTAAGACTTAAAAAAAAAACATTTTCCTTTAAGTGAATGTTTGCAAAGTTATACCTTTTGTACACTCTTCAAATCATTGTTTGTTTGTACCTCTATTAAAATGAGGCACCAGACTCTTAATTATTACTCAGAATTATTGTTGCTGTTTCTCACAGATTAAGATGCCATTGTGTCCCTAGAGTAAATAAATGTTCTAATTTCAACATCAATAATCTTTTAAGGAACTCTTTTTACAAATAACTTTTTAAAAGCTTATCTCTTCAAGATGTTCATCTTCCCTGGCAATTCAATTGAAACACCAGTGAAATCTCAAATTGGCAATGGTGATAAACATGCTTATTGTTTGCAACAAGATGGAGAGTTGGGAACTTCGATGTACTATTGTATAATATAAATTGGCTCTCAGCCAGCCTTTCTGGAAACAGATTAGCAATATGTATCAAAATGTGAATGTACATAGCCTTTGACCCCACAAACCTTCACTCTCAGAATTTATCCTAAGAATACAGGTGCACAAAAGATGTTATAAGGATATTTATTGCAATAGTGCTTATACTAGTGAAAAAATTGGAAACAACCTAAATCAGTGGTTCCCAACCTTCCTAATGCCACGTCCCTTTAATGCAGTTCCTCATGTTGTGGTGACCCCCACCTAAATTTTCATGAATAGGGCATTAAATAATACTTTATCCATAATATAGGATGTTAATCATTGAAAAGCATAATATAGGCAGTCCTTGTTTTGCACAATTGTGGAGGACCCTAAAAATGACCATATAGCCCCTAGTCAGTTTGGCTTAGTGTATAGAGTGTTGGCCTGCAGATTAAAAGTTCCTGGGTTTGAGTCCAATCAAGGGCACATGCCCAGGTTCTGGGCTCGATCCCTAGTGGGGGGTATGCAGGAGGCTGCCAGTCAATGATTCTCTCTCATCATTGATGTTTCTCTCTCTTCCTCTCTGAAATCAATAAAAATATATTTTAAAAAAATAAAAATGACCATATAAACCAAAACTGTGCAAAGCAATGTTACTAATTAGAGGCAAAAGAAACAAGTTACTGTTAAACATTGAAGGAAGAACCTGCCATTGTTCCACATCTGGGTGATGCTGTTTACCTTCCTGTGTTGAGCCTATGTCTTCATAAGCTTTTTAACAAGTATATGTGGAACACTTCCGTTTCATGGTCAAGACAGGATCAGAGGCCATGAATACTGACAACAAATTAGTCTGTTGTAGTCTGTCTTTTTTTCATGACTATATCTACTGCCTCATCTTGATTTATAAGCAAAACCTAGAAAACCTACAAAAATGTGTTTTGTGGATTATCTAAGAAAAATACAGAAAATATTGCTGTTATTTTTGGTTAAGAAAGTCAATTTTGTACAGTTTATTTTGATGTAAATAAACTGTGAATTTATTTAAAAAATAGTTAAAGGTGAAAAATACAAGTGTTCTGTGACCTGTAAAATTTGTCAAACATTAAAAAATCTCTTAATATTGGTTATAAGTTTATAGGGAAATAAATCTAATAATTATTTAATACATTATAATTTAAAGCAGAAGCATTATGAATTAAAGTGCTTATTGCTTTGTAAAAAAAAAAAAAAAAAGTCTTGCCAAGAGAAATGTAAACAGTGCTTTGATTCCCTTCTTGTCTTATAACTTTCAGTATGGAGAGACCATCTCTCCTGTTCTTTGGTGAATTGTCTTACTCTTCCTAAGTTCATTCATAGCAGCTTCTAACACTTTATCCTTTTTACCTGGAATATCATGAAATATCTTTTTTTTTTAATTAATTTTTATTAATTTTTATACATATCTCCCCATTGCCCCCCCTCCCTCCCAGGCATACCCCGACCCCCCAGTGTCTGTGATCATTGGTTATGTTTATAAGCATGCATACAAGTCCTTTGAATGATCACTTATTTACCTCACCTAACTTTAATCTTTCTGCTATAATTTCACAGTCTGTTTGATGCTTTATGATTTTTGTCCTCCTGAGAATTATCAGTCTACTCCCTTTCTGTGCTCCTGATTCTATTATATTCACCAGTTTATTCGGTTGATCAGATTTTTAATTCACTTAATTTTTAGATTCACTTGTTGACAGATGTGTATTTGTTGTTCATAATTTTTTGTCTTTTACCTTTTTCTTCTTCCTCTTCTAAAAGGGTACCTTTCAGCATTTCATATAATACTGGTTTGGAGTTGATGAACTCCTTTAGCTTTTTCTTCTCTGTGAAGGTCTTTATCTGCCCTTCAATTCTGAATGATAACTTTGCTGGATAGATTATTCTTGGTTGTAGGTTCTTGTTGTTCATCACGTTGAATATTTCTTGCCACTCCCGTCTGGCCTGCATCGTTTCTGTTGAGAAATCAGCTGACAGTCGTATGGGTGCTCCCTTGTAGGTAATAAACTGTTTTTCTCTTGCTGCTTTTAATATTCTCTCTTTCTCTTTTGCTCTTGGCATTTTAATTATGATGTGTCTTGGTGTAGTCCTCTTTGGGTTCCTTTTCTTTGGAGTTCTGTGTGCTTCCTCGACTTGTAAGTCTATTTCTTTTACCAGATGTGGGAAGTTTTCAGTCATTATTTCTTTAAACAGGTTTTCAGTATCTTGCTCTCTCTCTTCTTCTGGCACCCCCACAATTCTGATGTTGGTACGCTTGAAGCTGTCCCAGAGGCTCCTTACATTATGTTCACATTTTTGGATTCTTTTCTCTTCTTGCTTTTCCAGTTGAATGTTTTCTGCTTCTTTATATTTCAATTTTTTGACTTGATCCTTGCCTTTCTCTAGTCTGCTGTTAGTACTCTGCGTAATAGTATTCATTTCAGTCAGTGTATTTATTATCTTCTCTTGGGTCTCACTAAATTTATCCATCTTTTCTAGCATATTCTTGCAAAACCTTATAAGCGTGGTTTTGAACTCTATATCCAGTCGTTTTTTTTCCTCCATTTCTTTTGCTTGTAATCCCTTCCCTTGTCTCGGCATTTTCACTGTGCCGGGGAAACTTCTGTGCTGGATTCAGCCGCAGAAGCCTCTGCTGAGCTTGGGAGGGGTGGAGTCTCAGGGCTTAAGGGACCGCCTTGCCTTCCAGTCGGCCCCGCCCTCCACGGCCCCTGAGTCTCACGTGACTGGGTAATGGCTGGAGCCGTCCTTGTGCGCGCACACCCGCAGCACCTCCAACCGCTGCCTTTCCGGCTCCCCTGCGAACCAGGACCACACGAGTCTAGGTCCCCAGGGTTTCGCCCAAAACAGGGGCCCAGTGGACTCAGAAGTGGCGCAGTTGGGAGGGTCTGTCTCCCGCCCACTCGCGAAAGCCAGCGGCACAATCAGCAATCCGTCCTCCGCGTGGTGCCGTGCGCGACCAGACCTCCGATCCTTTGCAACTCCCCTAAATTTCCGTGCACTTCTCCCTTTTCACAGTCCAAACTCCCCCCGTATGAGTTTCGGCTGGATCTGGGGTTTAGTGTCGTAAGAGAAGGGGTTCAATGCCGTTGGGGAGTCTCCGTTTCCCTCCCGCCAGAGAAAGCCAGCCAGGTACTCCGGCACCCGCTCTCTCAGCGCGCTCGTCTCCGTACCTCAGCTTTTTGCAGCTCCTCTGGGTCTCCGTGAGCCCCTCTCTTTCCCTCTAGTTGTAGAACTTCCACTCAGCCAGCTTTCCTGTGGTTCTGGATGATGTCCGTTCTGTCTTTTAGTTGTAGTTTTGAAATTGTTGTGCGAGGCAGCAGTATAGGTGTTTACCTATGCCGCCATCTTGGATTCTCCCATGAAATATCTTTAAGCGTTCCTTCAATGTAAAGATTTTTGCTTTTGTCACTTCCTCTGAAATATTACTTGTTTATGTCAGTAAGTTCATCTTTTCTAAGTTCTTCTGGCTGCACATCTGGAGTTTCCCAAACATTGGCAATATAAACACTCCCACAGCCAGCTATTCTGTAACTCCATTTATTAGTACATTTGATTCAAATGTCATGTATGGAGTTACCACTTTTTGTTTCTTTTCTGTACTTTAATCTGTAGGCCAATTTATTCTTTCAATTATCTATTTTTGTAACAGATGAGTCCATCTTCATCAGTGGAAGAGAAAGAGGCAACACAACTACACATTTTGCTGTCTGTGAACTGAATAATATGTGCAGTGACCAATCACTGACAGACTTGGGAAGAAGTGACATGATTGGTCAGTGAACATCTGTTATTTACTGAGTGATCTGAAGAGCTAGCAGTGGACTGAAGAGCTAGCAGTGAAGTTTGTACAATTATTTAGTTAATATACCAGTTTGTTAGGGGAATGGTGTAATTTAACAAAACTGATAACTGGAAGTTATACTTATCAGAGCCATGCAACACCAGGACTACACGTATGTATATTCATTGTCATCGAAAGCTCTTCATGTGAACTGGGCATTCTCTTTTTCCCCTTCCCCTCTCTACTTACTGCTCTTTTCCATTTTGCTGTGTGCCCTGGGAGGCTAACCTCATGGACTATATCATCCAGGACCCTTCCCAATGGCTTCTAATTGGGTTTGTCTTTGGAAGACACCTCAAGGAGATCAGATGAAGGGAGAAGAGAAATTTTCCTTTTCTGCTGGCCACATTTTGGGCCTGGCTTCTCTCTCAAGGTCACAGCTTTTTCCCAGGTCCCAGGTACTACTCCCTCTTTGTCCCTTCAGGCCTAGAGGTGGTAATAATAGCTTCACAAAATTGCTAGCTCCAGGGTGCTTCACCACCCTAAGCTTTCCAAACCTTTGTTTATGTCTTCTCCAGGAAACTCCCTTCAAGCATATTTTTCCTGAGTATGCCAAGCTTCCCACCAGGATCCTCACCTAGCTAGCAGGCCACACTGTTCATGGCAAATCATGTGTACATATCCAAACATGTGCATGTACTCAGAGTTCTGAAAGGAGATAAGTAGTAACATTACTTTTAACACTTTGCATTTTTCCTATCTGCTTTTAAAAATAAGAAAAAATATGTAAGTGAAAGAAAAAAATTAATTTTATATATCGAAGGATCATTTTAGCTTCAAAGTAGTTATTTTTCTTTTTTTTAATGCATGACATTCTTTTTTTATTTTTTTATTGTTTAAAGTATTACAAATAGTAGTACATATGTCTCCTTTTTTCCCCCATTGACCTTCCCCCGGCCTCCCCAACCTCCCATCCTAGCACATGACCTCCCTCTCCCTTCTCCAGTGTCTTGTGTCCATTGATTATGCTTATATGTATGCATATAAGTCCTTTGGTTGATCTCTTACCCACTTCCCTCCCCCAACACTCCCCAGTCTTCCTGCTATAATTTGACAGTCTGTTTGATGCTTCTCTGCCTCTGTATCTATCTTTCTGTTCATCAGATTATAATGTTCTTTATTATCCATAAACGAGTGAGATCATGTGATATTTATCTCTCTCTGCCTGGCTTATTTCACTTAGCATAATGCTTTCCAATTCTATCCATGCTGCTGCAAATGTTAAAAATTCCTTCTTTTTTATAGCAGCATAGAATTCCATTGTGTAGATGTACCATGGTTTTCTAATCCACTCATCTGCTGATGGGCATGTAAGTTGTTTCCAAATCTTAGCTATTGTAAATTGTGCTGCTATGAACATAGGGGTGCATATATCCTTTCTGATTGATGTTTCTAATTTCTTGGGATATATTCCTAGAAGTGGTATTACTGGGTCAAATGGCAGTTCCATTTTTAAATTTTTGAGGAAATACCATACTGTTTTCTAAAATGGCTGCACCAGTCTGCATTCCCACCAGCAGTGAAGGAGGGTTCCTTTTTCTCCCCATCCTCTCCAGCACTTGTCATTTGTTGATTTGTTGATGATAGCCATTCTGACAGGTGTAGGTGGTACCTCATTGTTTTGATTTGCATCTCTCAGATGATTAGTGACTTTGGACATGTTTTCACGTGTCTCTTGGCTTTCTGAATGTCTTCTTTCGAAAAGTGTCTATTTAGGACCTTTGCCCATTTTTTTGATGAAATTGTTTATCCTCCTTTTGTTAAGTTCTATGAAAGCCCTGTAAATTTTGGATGTTAAAACCTTATCAGGGATAACATTGGCAAATACGTATGTTCTCCCATGTAGTAGGTTTTCTTGTTGTTTTGCTGATGGTTCAAAGTATTTTTCTAATTTAGTTAAATCTTTAGAGTTCTCAAATTAATTAGTTTTTAACATTCAGTCAGCCATATTGATTGAGGATCTTTAAAACTGTTCTAATAAAGAAGGGTTGATCATGCAGCAATTCCTATTAAGGAACTGCTAAAGAGAGACAAGTTTCAGGAATTAAATGAGATTAGTTGTCTGCTGTCTTAGAACATGCTGTATGCCCTAATGGACGCCTGCATCTGGGCTGTCGCTGGATCCAATTTAGGATAGCTAACATTTCCAATTGAAGAAAAACATACAAAGATAGCTTCATTACTGCTCTGACTGGTTATAAATCAAAACTCCACATATTCAACTTAATATTTCCTTCAAAACTAGACCTAATTGAAAATTCCACTTGTGAGAAGCATCAAAATGGTAACTGCAAAGTTCCTTTTGGTATTCTTATTGCTGTCACCAGAATATTTAACAAGGCCAGCAGATATGGTGGGCACTATATAACAAATTGGACTTTGAAAATGCTTTTGTGACTTTATTGTTTGAAATGCTTAAGGTGTTTTTTTTATGTTAGTTCATGTCTTTTATTAATCCATATACAATTAATTGTCTTCCAATTTGTTGAACCAATAGATCAGATATTTGTCACAAAAATATTCATCAAAGTGAAATCTCCAGCATCACATTCTTCTGAAGGCACTCCGGACCCAGGCGACTGACTGCCATTCTCCTGCCCTGCGGTATTTCAGGACCGCAGCCTAGCTGTTTCCTCCAGGGCTTACTCTTCTGGCAGTGGTGCAAGACTTCTCTTCCTTTTCTTAGCACCAACCTGAAGTCTCAACACAAGATGGAGAGTGGACTCCTTTTGAATGTTCTAGTCAAAGTACATCCATCTCCCAGTTGCTTGCCAGCAAAGATTAGTCTTTGCTGACCAGGAGGAATTTCTTCTTTATCCTGGATATTGGACTTAACATTTTCTGTTGTAGCCAAGGGTTACAAGAGTGATGATCTTCCCTGTAAGGATTTTCACAAAAATCTGCCTCTTGGTGGTGTTTATAGATGGTGGATGAGAAAAGCTGAAATGAAGGTTTGGTTGGTTGGTTGATTGGTTGGTTTGGGGTTTTTGTTTTAATATTTTTAAATATATTTTTATTGATTTCACAGACAAAGAGAGAGAAAGAGAGATAGAAACATAAATGATGAGAGAGAATTATTAATTAGCTGCCTCTTGCACGCCTCCCATGGGATGGAGCCCACAACCTGGGCATGTACCCTTTATCAGAATTGAACCCAGGGGCCCTTCAGTCTGTAGGCCAATGCTTTACCCACTGAGCAAACCAGCTAAGGCTGGTTTGTTTTAAAGTGGTAAGAAAGTAAAACATTTCTTGAATGTTTTTTAAGAAACCTAACATAGAAGAGCACTCTAAAAAATCAGTTCACTGGAATTCCTTACCTTGGCTTTTACAGTTGAAAAATGCACTGTGGGTTAAAGAGATATTTCCTCCATAACATTTTTACAAATGCCCCACCTTTTGTGAAATTTAAAAAGTATAATAATAAAATCCTACTTTATTTTTACTTTCCAAGTCTAGAATACATGGAACTAAAATTATTCAACAGAATATTGTGCTGACTATCTATATGGAGTGCTGTCAGTTTTGAATGGTTCCTGGGACAGGAGAGGTTCTTACTCACATCCAGACTGTGGTTCAAGCAGCAGAATTCACAGTTCTAATGGTATCAGTGGTAGGAAAAGGCTCCATATGGAGTTTATAGGAGCCTCAACATAGACCCCTTAGCTCTGGAGCAAAGCTATGCCAACTGCATCAGAAAAGTGATGCATTCAATAAATAGCCCTGGCTTGCTACACAGTTCTGGTGGAGATAAAGCACCTGCCCGTAGGACATCAAGTGACTATGTGGCCAGAGCTTCCCATTATGTGGTGAGTTCTATCAGATCCACCAAATTTTAAGGGCCAAACGCAATCCATCAAAAGACAGTGGTTAGGACATGTGGGACTGAACAGAAATAGAAAAAAGGCTAGATAATCAGGACTCCAAAAGCCCCTTGTCATTACCTTGTTGCTTTGGTGCTTCTCAGGTTGAACTTATGGCCCATTTGGGGGTAGAAGGGACAAAGGAGACTCCCTTAGGACCAGCTGTAAAGTTGTGCTGCAGACCCTCTCAAAGTACCCTGCCAGCCCTAGCCAGTTTGGCTCAGCCTGCGGACTGAAGGGTCCCGGGTTCGATTCCGTCAAGGGTATGTACCTCGGTTGCAGGCTTCTCCCCAGCGCAGGCCCTGGTCAAGGCATGTGCAGGAGGCAACCAATTGTGTTTCTCTCACAGCGATATTTCTGTTATTCCTTTTCTCTTCCACTCGCTCTAAAAGTCAATGGAAAAATAACCTTGGGTGAGGATTAAAAAAATAATGATTTCCTGTTGAAACACAATTTTTCTTCCAAAAATCACCCTCATTTTCTTCAAAGAGCCAAATTAAGACCAATTTATTTACTGTATTAAGTTAGTTACAATTTGACCTGATTGTTTGCATAAACACAACAAGAATAATAATGGATCACTTAGGCTATTTTTAAAAAATATGCTTTGCTGGAATTTCATGAGAAGGTTTACTCCCAGGGCAAAGAAGCCAAGCCACACAGTTGCCACCAGGTTTTTCCTGTAATACCTACAGAATTGGGGTGCATTCCTCAAGTTGAAGTCCCTATAAATGTCTTGAGGTTCCTTTCATGCCATCTCTAAGGAAAGTAATCTTCGTTCCTTACCTGGAAAAACCACCATGAACCATGTGACTAAGTAAGGTATTAGGCTCTTTATCAAGGGTTTATTGGCTTCAAAGTCTATCTTAATTCCTTAGAGCTTTCTGGTGACATCCAGAGTCCTAGCATATCTCTCTTTAAGACATAACATTCCAGTAAAGTTTGGGTTACTAAAACCATAATTGGAAACTGACTTACATCCTGTTATGAAGAAATCAGATTCTTATTAGATTCATGCAAACAAAAACATTGTCATGAGAATAATAATACTCATTAAGAGTTTCTAAATTTTGGAGGGGTCAGGTATAGAGAAAAATATAAATTCTTCAATATTGTTTATCAAAGTATAATTTACCAAATTGAAAAGAAACAAGTTCCTTTGTGTCTGGGAAACAAGAAGGTTAAAAATCAGCAATATTTTCGATACCAATTATAAAAATCATACAATTATTTTTAGCTCATTCAGTCCTATAATCAAATTCTGTTTCTCCTGATTTTTCTTGCCAGTATTTCTATAAATCCAGAGAACCTTTACTTTATACTGCAGCAATTCCTGGGCCTCCAACTACTTCAGTATAAAGTACCATTTTTTCTTTCCTTTACAAGGAGGGTGCTCCCCTCCCCCCCCCAAAACCCCACCCCAGGCTCACCCCACTTGCCACTTTGGCAGCCTATTCAAGGGTACTTATGAAGCTCCGGCCCTCTAGGATAAATAACTGGGGAGTTTAAATAATTATTTCCCATATTTTTCTTTCTCAGTAGAAACTGAAGAGGAAACTAAATCCCCCCAAAATAAGAAAGCAAGCAAAGAACATCAGTAACCAAGTTACATTATATAACAAGAACTCTCATTAGAAATCAAACAAAGAGATACAAAACAGCGAACAACAACAACAACAAAAAACAGCAATCAACATAGACACTTTTATATACGATATTGATAGGGATGTACAACCCACAGACAAGAACTTCACACCATTCGTTCCCAAACACTAATCTCTTGTTCCCAGTTTAGAGGATATTTAAGAGTGAAGCCATAAATATAAGAGGACCAATCAGCCAGAATGCAGCCCAGAGGGCTGCCAGATAGGGTTGCCATTGCATTTCTCATACTTTTTGAGTTATTTGACACCTACAAAGAGAAACAGAAGGTACCTTAAATATGCCACTTTTGGCTTACAGTGTTTGAGACTTACAGATAATAGCCGCCTAAACAGAATTTGGATTCAACCAATAGCAAAGGTGACTGGGAACATTTGTAAGCACCTAAGGAAAGTCCTAGAGTTAAATAAATTGGCAGCTGCTAAGGAATTTCCACAGGTGCCAGCAAGAAGTTTCCCAATTCCAGGCAACCCCGAAGAGTCTGACTTTAGGGCTCAGAGGAGGGTATCCCAGCGGAGTCGCCAAAATATGTTACTGGGAAACCCCTCATTGGGCTCCAGCTGCCTGTTGCTATGTCCAATACCGAAAGCAGGGTTGAGTCATATTAGGCGTTTATTGAGAAGGCTAGCCAACCAGGAAAACAGGGTGCTTACAAGCCTTGAAATCCTGTCTTCCCAGCAAGGTGTAGGGAACAAGATTATAAAAGGGAAAGTGGCTAGGGTGCTACATGCAGCCCTGGGGTCCGCAGACATCAGCTATTATAGTCATAAGGCGATGAGATGATGTTGATGAGATGCTGTTTTAACTCCTGATGGGTTTGGCCTGACCATGCTTATCAGTTCTACTTGCTGGATTCACAGCTGGGTCACTTCCTCAATTGCTTTGCACAAGTCTTGGAAAGGAAACTTAAGAAAAACTAACCTCCTATTCACATAGTATATGTGTTCTAAGATTTAAAAGAATATGATTATTTTTCAGATTAATTCAGGTGCTTATCAGATTATAGGTAACCCCCTATCAGGAAGAGAAGTTCCTATAACTTCAGGCTATAAAAACTAGTGGGGGAGGTGGCTGAGTGACATGGAGGCTGCTAGAGTCCCAGGCAGTTCCTCTTAAAAGGCCCATGCACACACTTATACAGACTCACTCACTCTGAGCTCCAGCTCTGGGGCAACAGCTTGAAAGGATACGGGAGAAACTGAAATTGTCTGGCATCAGCCAGAATGCTGAACTTGGAGGCAACTTTTTCCCAGAAGAAAGTACTGGGACCTCCCACACACACACAGCTGAGTAGCATATCCAGACCTGAGTCTCCATCAACCTGGTCCACATTGTTAGCCCAGCCCTGGAGATTCCCTGAGATCCCACCCCACCCAATTTGCAGCCCCACCTAAGCTGTTTGCAGTATCTTTTTCGTATGAGTGGCCTGTTCTGGCTCAGGCTTCAGATTTTCATAAAATCTCTCAAATAAGCTGCAACTGGACTCAGTGTATCCCATACCTCTCTATAAATGTCCACAATCCTAGCAGTAACAGCAGCTTGCCAAGATTCACAGTTTGGCCTCTCCTGGGCACATCCTAGCCCAGTGGTTGGCAAATCATGGCTTGTAAGCCACATGCAGCTTGCAGGCTGCCGTTTGCTGCTCGGTTGACTAATGAGTTTGCCAACCACTGTCATATACTACCCTTTACCTCTTTGCCCACAATATGCCACAATTGCCTAATCCTCACAGCTTCCAACTACATGGTAACATTTAGTCTAGTCCAGTGGTTAGCAAACTCATTAGTCAAATTTGTGGTTTGTTGAACACTGTCCTAGCCCAACACAAGTAGTAGCCATCTGCAGATTGCTCTGTAGTTCATGCTAGGTGACCCCAGGCAGGACACAGGCAATGGATAACTCTGCACCTCCCAGGAGGCCCCAGAGCCAGTGCACCCAGTGGCCAGCTTCAGATCATACCAGATTACAACTCTACACATACACAAGTAATACACTCAAGGGGAAGACTCAGTGAGCACCAAAGCCCCACTAAGTCAAATCCTGCTCCATAGGGATGTCTCCTGCACAGTAGCTCTTCTGCTGAGTTGCAGCAGGTCCTCACAGCCAATTGGCCTGAGAGGTTAATTCCTCCCAGTGACACCACCAGCAATTAAGGCTCAACTGCAATAGGACAGTGCACACAGGAGCACATCTAGATTGCCAAGTTCAGGTGACTGGGAAGACTAGGCCACTGGGCCCTACAGGACATTTACCACACAAGGCCACTCTACCATTCCAAGAGATATAGCAGCTCTACCTAATATATAGAAACAAACACAGGGAAGCAACCAGAATGCAGAGACAAAGAAACATGTCACAAATAAAAGAACAGAAGAAATTTCCAGAAAAAGAAATGAAATGGAAGCAAGCAAACTACTAGATGCAAAGTTTAAAACAATTGCCACAAGGATGCTAAAAAAAACTTAAAGAGAGTTTCAAGGAACTTATTGAGAATTTCAAATAAATTAGTGAGAACACCAAAAACATGAAAAAAGGACCAGTCAGAAATGAAGGATATACTAACTGAAATGAAGAATAATTTACAGGGAATCAACAGCAGAGTAGAGGATGCCAAGAACCCAATCAGTGATTTGTAATATGGGAAAGCAAAAAACACTCAATCAGACAAGCAAAAAGAAAAAAAAAGAATTAAAAAATATGAAGATAGTGTAAGGAACCTCTAAGACAACTTTAAGGGTACCAGCATTCATATTATGGGAGTTCCAGAAGGAGAAGAGAGAGAGTAAAATATTGAAAAACTATTTGAAGAAATAATGACAGAAAACTGCCCTTACCTGGTGAAAGAATTAGACTTATAAGTCCAGGAAGCACAGAGTTCCAAACAAGAGAAACCCAAAGAATCCCACACCAAGGCATACAATTAAAATGCCAACTGTTAAAAACAAAGAGAGAAACTTTTTTATTGATTTAAGAGAGGAAGAGAAAGGGAGAGAGAGACACATCGATGAGAGAATCATTATCAGCTGCCTCCTGCAAGCCCCCTACTGGGGATTGAGCCCATAACCCTGGCAACTGCCCTTGACTGGAATAAAACCTGGGACCCTTAGGTCATAGACAGATGCTCTATCCACTAAGTCAAACCAGGTAGGGCCAAGTAGAGAATCTTAGGTTAGTTACCTACAAGGAAGCATGCTTACTACTATAAGCTAATTTCTCAACAGAAACTTTGCAGGCCAGAAGGGAGTGGCAAGAAATATTCAAAGTGATGAATAGCAAGAATCTGCAACCAAGATTACTCTACCCAGCAAAGTTATCTTTTTGAATTAAAGGTCAGATAAAGAGCTTCACATACAAAAAAGAAAAGTTAAAGGAGGGCTCAGCTGACATGACTCAGTAGTTGAGTCTTGACCTATGAACCAGTTGGGGCCATGCCCAAATTGTGGGCTCATTCTCCAGTGTGGGGAGTGCAAGAGGCAGCCAATCAATACTTCTCTTTCATCATTGATGTTTCTATCTCTCTATCCCTCTACTTTCCTCTCTGAAATCAGTAACTATATATTTTTTTAAAAAGCTAAAGGAGCCAAAAACGGTTTGGCTCAGTAGATAAGAGCATCAGTCTGCGGACTGAAAGGTCCCAGGATCAATTCCGGTCAAGGGCATGTACCTTGGTTGCGGGCACATCCCCAGTGAGGGGCGTGCAGGAGGCAGCTGATCGATATCTCTCTCTCATCCATGTTTCTAGCTCTCTGTGCCTCTCCCTTCCTCTCTGTAAAAAAAGAAAAGAAAAGAAAAAAAAGAGCTAAAGGAGTATCACCACCAACCAGTATTACATAAAGTGTTGAAGAATCCTCTTTTTTTAATTTTATTTAATAAAAATTTATTGTTCAGATTTTTACATTTGTTCCTCTTTTTTCACCCCATAGCTCCTGTCCACACAGCTCCAACCCTTTCCTCTGCCCTTACCTCCCCCCACATTGTCCTCATCCATAGGTGTATTTTTGTCCAGTGTCTTCCTGCAGCCCCCTCACCCTTTCCCACTGAGAATTGTCAGTCCACTCTCTTTCTATGCCCCTGATTCTATTATATTCACCAATTTATTCTGTTCATCATATTTTTATTCACTTGATTTTTAGATTCACTTGTTGATATATATTTGTTGTTCATAATTTTATCTTTATCGTTGTCTTCTTCTTAAAGAGTACCTTTCAGCATTTCATATAATACTGGTTTGGTATTGATGAACTCCTTCAGCTTTTTCTTATCTGTGAAGCTCTCTATCTAACCTTCAATACTGAATGATAGCTTTGCCGGGTAGAGTAATCTTGGTTGCAGGTTCTTGCTATTCATCACGTTGAATATTTCTTGCCACTCCCAGCTGTCCTGCATTGTTTCAGTTGAGAAATCAACTGACAATTGTATGGGTGCCCCTTGTAGGTAATTAACTGCTTTTTTCTTGCGGTTTTTACTATTCTCTCTTTGTCTTTTGCTCTTGGTATTTTATTTTATTTTTTTATTACTTTTTATAAATATCTCCCCATTGCCCCCCTTCCCTCCCAGGCATATCCCAACCCCCCAGTGTCTATGATCATTGGTTATGATTATATGCATAGATACAAGTCCTTTGAATGATCTCTTATCTACCTCACCTAACTTTAATCTTCCTGCTGTAATTTCACAGTCTGTTTGAAGCTTTACTGTCTCTGTATCTATCCTTTTGTTCATCAGTTTATAATGTTCTTTATTATCCCCCAATGAGTGCGATCATGTGATGCTTCTCCTTCATTGACTGGCTTATTTCACTAAGCATCAGCCTCTCCAGTTCCAACCAGGTTGCTGCAAATGGTAAGAATTCCTTCTTTTTAATGGCTGCATAGAATTCCATTGTGTAGATGTACCACAGTTTTCTGATCCACTCATCTGCTGACGGGCACCTAGGCTGTTTCCAAATTGTGGCTATTGTAAATTGTGCTGCTATGAACATAGGGGTGCATAAATCCTTTCTGATTGGTGTTTGTAATTTCTTAGGATAAATTCCTAAGAGTGGTATTACAGGGTCAAATGGGAGATCCATTTTTAGTTTTTTGAGGAAACTCCATACTGTTCTCCACAGTGGCTGCACCAGTCTGCATTCCCATCAACAGTGCACAAGGGTTCCTTTTTCTCCGCATCCTCGCCAACACTTGTCGTTTGTTGATTTGTTGATGATTGCCATTCTGACAGGTGTAAGATGGTATCGCATTGTCGTTTTGATTTGCATCTCTTGGATGATTAATGACTTTGAACATGTTTTCATGTGTCTCCTGGCCTTCCTTCTGTCGTCTTTTGAAAAGGTTCTATTTAGGTCCATTGCCCATTTTTTTATTGGATCCTTCATCTTCCTTTTATTAAGTTGTATAAGTTGGTTGTAGATTTTGGATATTAAACCTTTATCAGTGATAGCATTTGCAAATATGTTCTCCCATGCATTGATCTTTCTTGTTGTTTTGTTGATGGTTTCTTTTGCTGTGCAAAAGCTTTTTATTTGGATGTAGTCCCATTTGTTTATTTTTTCTTTAGCTTCCATTGCCTTTGGAGCAGTATCAGTGAAGAAGTTCTTTCGGCATATATCTGAGATTGTGCTGCCTGTGGATTCCTCTAGTATTTTTATGGTTTCCCTTCTAATGTTTAAGTCTTGTATCCATTTTGAGTTTATTTTTGTATTTGGTGTAAGTTGGTGGTCCAGTTTCAATTTTTTGCATGTATCTGTCCACTTTTCCCAACACCATTTATTGAAGAGGCTATCTTGGTTCCATTGAATGTTCATGCCTCCTTTGTCAAATATTAATTGAGCATAGTGGTTTGGGTGGATATCTGGGTTCTCTATTCTATTCCATTTATCTATATGTCTGTTCTTGTGCCAGTACCAGGCTGTTTTGAGAACAGTTGCTTTGTAGTATAGCTTAAAGTCTGGTATTGAGATCCCACCTACTTTATTCTTTTTCTCAGAATTGCTGTAGCTATCCGTAGTCTTTATTTTTGTTCCAGATGAATCTATGAAGAATTCTTTGTAGGTCTGTGAAATATGTCGTTGGTATTTTAATGGGTAGTGCGTTGAATCTGTAGATTGCTTTGGGTAGTATGGACATTTTAATGATGTTGATTCTCCCAATCCATGAGCATGGTATGCTCTTCCATATGTTAACATCTTCCTCTATCTCTTTTTTCAGTGTCCTGTAGTTTTCTGCATAAAGGTCTTTTACCTCTTTAGTTAGGTTTATTCCTAGGTATCTTAATTTTTTTGGTGCGATGGTAAATGGGATTGCTTTTTTAGTTTCTCTTTCTATGATTTCACTGTTAGTGTATAGAAATGCCACAGACTTCTTAGCATTAATTTTGTATCCTGCTACATTGACGAATTCATTAATTAAGTCCATTAGTTTTGGAATGGAGTCCTTTGGGTTTTTTAGGTACAATATCATGTCATCTGCAAATAAGGACAGCTTTACTTCTTCTTTTCCAATTTGGATGCCTTTTATTTCTTCTTGTTGTCTAATTGCAATGGCTAATACTTCCAGTACTATGTCGAACAGGAGAGGTGAGAGTGGGCATCCCTGTCTTGTTCCTGTTCTTAGGGGAAATGGTTTTAGTTTTTGCCCATTGAGTATGATATTAGATGTGGGTTTATCATATATGGCTTTTATGATGTTGAGGTATGATCCTTCTATTCCCACTTTGCTGAGAGTTTTTATCAAGAAAGGATGTTGGTTTTTGTCAAATGCTTTTTCTGCATCAATTGATATGACTATGTGATTTTTATCTCTCAATTTGTTTATGTGATGTATCACATTTATTGATTTGCGGATATTGAACCATCCCTGCATTCCTGGGATGAATCCTGCTTGGTCATGGTGTATGATCTTTCTGATGTACTGCTGGATCCGGTTTGCTAGAATTTTGTTGAGGATTTTGGCATCTATGTTCATGAGAGATATTGGCCTATAATTCTCTTTCATTGTGTTGTCTTTATCTGGTTGTGGTATTAGGGTGATGCTGGCTTCATAGAAGGTGTTTGGTAGTATTCCTTCTTCTTGAATGTTTTTGAATAGTCTGAGGAGGATAGGTTTTAATTCTTCCTTGAATGTTTGGTAAAACTCTCCTGTGTAGCCATCTGGACCCGGGCTTTTATTTGCTGGAAGCTTTTTGATTATTGCTTCAATTTCTTCCATAGTTATTGGACTATTGAGATGTTTGGCTTCCTCCTCATTGAGTTTTGGAAGGTTATATTTTTCTAGGAAAATGTCCATTTCTTGTAGGTTGTCCAATTTGTTGGAATAGAGTTGTTCATAGTATTTTTTAACAATCCTTTGTATTTCCACAGGGTCTGTTGTTATTTCTCCTCTTTCATTTCTGATTTTGGTTATTTGGGTCTTCTCTCTTTGCTTCTTGGTGAGCCTGGCAAGGGGTCCATCAATCATGTTTATCCTTTCAAAGAACCAGCTCTTTGTTTTGTTGATCTTTTGAATTGTTTCTTTGGTCTCCAAGTTGTTTATCACCACTCTGATCTTCACTATTTCCTTCTTTCTGAGTACACTGGGCTTTTCTTGTTGCTCACATTCTAGCTCTTTGAGTTGTAGGTTTAGGTGATTTATTACCATTGTTTCCTGTTTTTTGCAGTAGGCTTGTAGCGCTATGAACTTCCCTCTCAAGACTGCTTTCACTGTGTCCCATAAATTTTGTATTGTTGTGTTGTCATTGTCATTTGTTGCCATGATGTTTTTTATTTCTTCCTTGATCTCTCTGGTTACCCAGTCGTTGTTTAAAAGCATGCTGTTTAGTCCATGTTTTGATTTCTTTCTATTGTTTTTATTATAGTTGATTTCCAGTTTTATGCCACTGTGAAAATGCTTGATATGATTTCTATCTTCTTGAATTTGAAGAGACTTTTCTTATGACCCAACATATGACCTATCTTTGAAAATGACCCATGTGCACTGGAGAAGAATGTATATTCTGTGGCTTTGGGGTGAAATGTTCCGAAGATGTCAATTAATTCCATCTGGTCTAGTGAGTCATTTAGGATTGATGTTTCTTTGTTGATTTTTTGTTTAGAGGATTTGTCCAATGGTGACAGTGGGGTATTAGAGTCTCCTACTATGATTGTATTGCTGTCAATCTCTCCCTTAATATCCTCCAAGAGTTTTTTTATGTATTTAGGTGCTCCTATATTGGGTGCATATATGTTTACCAGAGTTATTTCTTCTTGTTGGATTGTTCCCTTTAGTATTATGAAGTGGCCTTCTTTATCTCTTGTTATGTCCTTCACTTTGAGATCTAATTTGTCAGATATAAGTATTGCAACCCCAGCTTTTTTTTCATTTCCATTTGCCTGAAATACCATGTTCCATCCCTTCACCCTCAATCTGTGTGCATCTCTTTTCCTAAGGTGGGTTTCCTGCAGGCAGCAGATATATGGATCATGTTTTCTTATCCAATCGGTTACCCTATGTTTTTGATTGGAGCATTTAATCCATTTACATTTAAAGTTATTATTGATAAGTACTTATCTGTTGCATTTTTAGTCCTTACCCCCGAGTTCCTTCTCTGCTTCCTCTTTCTTCTTATTACAGCAGACCTTTTAACATTTCTTGCATTGGTAATATATTCCCTTAGTCTTTTTTTGTCTGTGAAGCTTTTGATTTCACCTTCAATTTTGATTGAGAGTCTTGCAGGGTACAGTATTCTTGGATTCAGACCCTTCCTTTGCATGACTTTGTATATTTCATTCCATTCTCTTATAGCCTGACGAGTTTCTGTTGAGAAGTCAATAGCTAGTCTTATGGGGGTTCCATTGTAGGTAACTTCCTGATTCTCTCTGGCTGTTTTAAGATTCTTACTTTGTCGTCGGTGTTTGCCAATTTAATTATAATGTGCCTCGGTGTCGGTTTGTTGGGGTTCATTTTGCTTGGGAGTCTGTGAGCTTCTTGGATTTGTGTGGGTTTTTTCTTTTCTATATTGGGGAAATTTTCTGTCATTATTTCTTCAAACACGTTCTCTAACCCTTGTTCAGTTTCCACTCTTTCTGGAACCCCAATTATGCAGATGTTATTTTGTTTCATGGTATCCCAAAGTTCCCTTAGACTCTCCTCTTGCTTTTTAACTTTTTTTTCTAGAGGCTGCTGTACTTTGGTATTTTTTCCTACTGTGTCTTCTAGCTCACTGATGCGGTCCTCTGCTTCTTCTAGTCTACGTTTGATGCTTTCTATTGTGTTCTTTATAGCTGTGATGTCATTATTCATTTCTTCTTGTTTATTCTGCACCTCCTCTAGTTTCTTCTGCGTTTCTTCTTCATGCTTCCTCACCTCCTCTAGGTTCTTCTTCATTTCCTCTTGGCTCTTACTCATAGTGTCAAATTTGTCTTCCATTCTTTTCAACCACATTATGATAATTTCTCTGAACTCTTTCTCTGGTAGGCTTATTTGTGGTTCTATTTCGTTTACTTCCTTTTCTGGTGAAACCTGCCTTTCTGTCTTTTGTGGGCTGTTTCTTTTTCTGCCCATGGTCTTTCTTCTCTGGGTGTCTGGTTATGTAGTGCTCTCTTTTACGTTTATTGAAAGGCACAAACTACAACACGACCAGGTATAGCACACAAGACACTGAGTAGAAATGTATTCAAGATGTTAATAATCACAAATAAGGTGACCACCAATGAAGGACAAATTAGGGGTAAATAGAGAAAGAAGAAGAGGAAAATGAGGAAGAAATAAAAGAAAGAAGTGCCAAAATCAAATTGGGAGAGTGAGAAAAAAAGATAAATAAATGAACAATAAAATAAAATAAGAAAATAAAAAGGAGAATAAGGAGAAGGAAAGAGGAAGATAAAAAAGTCAGAGAGAAAACAAAGTGTATAAGAGAGAAAAGAGGAACAAAATATAGATGTCAGGAGACAACTCCAATAGAACAGTCCCTAATCCCAATAAAGGCCAGCAACCAGTACCTAGAGATTAATGCAAATTGCAAATAGCAACTGCTATCGAGGGAGATGAGGGAAAAGAGAGGTAGAAAACAAAGCAAGCAAAAAGCAAAATAAAACAAGTAGAATAAACTAAAACAATCTCTCAAAAAAATTTTCAAAAAATCGATATAATCACTTTTCAGGCAAATAGCAACAAAAGGACAAAGAGAAAAAACAACTTTTTGGCTAGTGAAGACAAGAGGGGAGAGGTTTGTGTGGACTTGTAGTAGGGGATTTGAAATTAGATATATAAATGGGGTGAAATTTTAACCAGGTAAAGAGAAAAATAGGGAGAATCTAAAGTTGGAAAAGGGAAAGAGAAACAAGACAGCAAAATAGGGAAAGTTAGGAGGAAAGTGTTGGCATAAAGGTGGAGTTGAGTTGGAGTAAAATTATGCTAAAGGGAAAATGAAAATAGAATGTAGAACTCTAATCCCGAAATAAAATAAAGAGAAAACAAAATGACACTTTTTTCCCCAAAAATGGTAAAGTAGTAATTAATAATTAGTAATTAATAATACTAGTTTAAAACAAAAATGTAATAATTATAAAGGTAAAATCAATTGAGGCAGAAAGAAAAAAAATATTCTTTTAATTAAAATATGTGAAAATGAAAAATAAAGAATTAAAAAATAAAAAAAAGAAAAAAGGAAAAATAAAAAAAAAGAAGAAAAATAGAATGGTCCTTCACTTCCACTATTATTCCGCTTGGCACTCTTGTTTTCCAGTAGGGGAGGTATTGCAGTTCCCTGTGTTCTCCTCTTGGTGTTTTAACCTCTTTATTCTCTTGTGGTTATGCGAGAGTCAATTTGTGTGTCATCCATTAGGTGGCAGTGTTTCGGAATTGATCTCTGAGACAAAGCACAGGACCTCTCTAGGCTGTGCTCAGATCCTGCTACTCTGTGGTTCCCAAAACCAGTTTGTGGGGGTTTTGCAGCCTGCACACTGCAATAACTCCCAGGTTGTCCCTCTGCCCCAGAGAAAAAGAAAAAAATTAAAAGAGTTGTTTTCCGGAGCTCTCCTCTGTCAACAGCCCAGAGGGTCTGCCTTCACACTCAGGGATCACGCCCTGACCACCTCCTCGGACCTCTCCAGAGGCAGCTTTCCCGCAGCCCGGCTCCCACAGTGTGCGCATCTCTGCCCTGCGGGGGTAGGAGACTTCACCCTGGCCCAGGCGAAATCTGACCCTTCCGCGTGCCGTGTGGATCTCTGAATCCTCCGCCTGGGCGTCTGTGCCGCCTGGGAAGCCGTGCTCTGGGTCCTGGCTGCTCTGTGGGTGCCTCCGTCAGCCGCAGCTTTCAGACCTTGGCAGACATCCACCTCCCCCTTAAGTCAGGCGCAATCTGACCTTTCCGTGTGCTCTGTGGATCTCTGGTTCCGCCGCGTGTCTGCGCTGATTGGAGAGCGGAGTTCTGGGTCCCCGGGTTCCTGGGTGCTCGATGGGTGCCCAGCCGAAGGCTTCAGACCGCCGCAGACATCCACCTCCCACTGCAAGATGGCTCGGGCTCCGCGTTCGCGCTGGTGGCTCCGGCGGACAAAAACCCTGTGGCAGTGGGACTGCCTGGCCGGGAGAGCCCCTTCCAGCAGTTCCATGCCTTCCCCTGGAGGACAACTGACTCCTAGCTTGCCAACAAACACTCCCAATGCAACTCTCAGCCGCTCTCTCTCCCTCTGCCCAGCGACAAAGCTCCAGACGCGTCCGTCTACTCCGCCGCCATTTTCTCCTGCTCTTCGTATTTTAATTATGATGTGTCTTGGTGTGGTCCTCTTTGGATTCCTTTTATTTGGGGTTCTGTGTGCTTCCTGGACTTGTAAGTCTATTTCTTTCACCAAGTGGGGGAAGTTTTCAGTCATTATTTCTTCAAATAGGTTTTCAGTATCTTGCTCTCTCTCTTCTTCTGGCACCAACATAATTCTGATGTTGGTACGCTTGAAGTTGTCCCAGAGGCTCCTTACACTATCTTCACATTTTTTTATTCTTTTTTCTTTTTCCTTTTCCAGTTGAGTGTTTTCTGCTTCTTTATATTTCAAATCATTGACTTGATTCTTGCGTTCCTCTACTCTGCTCTTAGGTCTCTGTATAATATTTTTTATTTCAGTCAGTGTATGTTTAATTTCCAGTTGGTCCTTTTTCATCTCTAGTTGGTCCTTTTTCATCTCCTCTTGGGTCTCACTAAATTTATCCATCTTTTTTAGGAAATTCTTTTTTTTTTAAATTAAATCTTTAGTATTCACAATATTACATTTGTTTCTCTTTTTTACCCTCCATAGCTCCCCTCCACCCAGCTCCAACCCTTCCCTCTACTCTTCCCTCCCTCCTGTTGACCTCATCCATAAGTGTATGATGTT
This sequence comes from Lasiurus cinereus, assembly GCA_011751065.1. Classification (NCBI taxonomy): domain Eukaryota; kingdom Metazoa; phylum Chordata; class Mammalia; order Chiroptera; family Vespertilionidae; genus Lasiurus; species Lasiurus cinereus. The sequence continues at coordinate 49,246,229 of JAAGEH010000393.1, forward strand.
TGTCTAGTCTCTCCCTGTACACCCCTCACCCCTTTCCCCCTGAGAATTATCAGTCCACTCCCTTTCTGTGCTCCTGATTCTATTATACTCACCAGTTTATTCTGTTGATCAAATTTTTAATTCACTTAATTTTTAGATTCACTTGTTGATAGATACGTATTTGTTGTTCATAATTTTTTATCTTTTACCTTTTTCTTCCCCCTCTTCTAAAAGAGTACTTTTCAGCATTTCATATAATACTAGTTTGGAGTTGATGAACTCCTTTAGCTTTTTCTTATCTGTGAAGCTCTTTATCTGCCCTTCAGTTCTGAATGATAGCTTTGCTGGATAGAATATTCTTGGTTGTAGGTTCTTGCTATTCATCACGTTGAATATTTCTTGCCACTCCCATCTGGCCTGCATCGTTTCTGTTGAGAAATCAGCTGACAGTCGTATGGGTGCTCCCTTGTAGGTAATGAACTGTTTTTCTCTTGCTGCTTTTAATATTCTCTCTTTGTCTTTTGCTCTTGGTATTTTAATGATGATGTGTCTTGGTGTAGTCCTCTTTGGATTCCTTTTCTATGGGGTTCTGTGTGCTTCCTGAACTTATAAGTCTATTTCTTTTACCAGATGTGGGAAGTTTTCAGTCATTATTTCTTTAAGTAGGTTTTCAGTATCTCACTTTCTGACTTCTTCTGGCACCCCCACAATTCTGATGTTGATATGTTTGAAGATGTTTCAGAGGCTCCTTATATCATCTTCACATTTTTGGATTCTTTTTTCTTCTTCCTTTTCCAGTTGAGTGTTTTCTGATTCTTTATATTTCAAATTTTTAACTTGATTCTTGCCTTCCTCTAGTCTGCTGTTAGGTCTCTATATAATATTTTTTATTTCAGTCAGTGTATGTTTAATTTCTAGTTGGTTCTTTTCCATCTCTAGTTGGTTCTTTTCCATCTCTAGTTGGTTCTTTTTCATCTCTTTCTTGGGACTTGCTAACTTTATCCAACTTTTCTAGGATATTCTTGAAAAACATTATAAGCATGGGTTTGAACTCTATATCCAGTCATTTGTTTTCCTCCATTTCTTTTGTTTGTGACCCCTTCCCTTGTCTCAGCATTTTCACTATGGTGGGAGAACTTCTGTGTTGGATTCAGCCTTATGATACCAGATTTGCAAAACTGCAAAAGCTTCTCTGTTGAGCTTGGGATAGGTTGAGTCTTAGGGCTTAAGGGACCGCCTTGCCTTCCAGTCGGCACCGCCCTTCACAGCCCGAGTCTCACATGACTGGGTAATCGCTGGAGTGGTGCCTGTGTGTGCATGCTCTTGCAGTTCCTCTAGACTGCTGCCCCTCTGCCTCCCCTGCGCTCCGGGACCATACGAGTTTTGGTCCCCAGGGTTTCGCCCGAAACTGGGTTTAGTGAAGGTAGAAGTGGTGCAGTTGGGAGGGTCTGTCTCTCGCCCACTAGTGAAAGCCAGTGGCACAATCAGCAGTCGGTCCTCTGCGCGCAGTGCCGTGCGCGTCACCAGACTTCTGATCTTTTGCAACTCCCCTAAATTTCCGTGCACTTCTCCCTTTTCACAGTCCAAACTCCCCCCATATGAGTTTCAGCTGGATCTGGGGTTTAGTGTCGTAGGATAAGGGGTTCAATGCCTTTGATAGTCTCCGTTTCCCTCCTGCCATAGAAAGCCAGCCAGATACTCCGGCACTTGTTCTCTCCACACGCACATCTTCGTACCTCAGCTTTTTGCAGCTCCTCTGGGTCTCTGTGAGCCCCTCTTTTTCCTTCTAGTTGTAGAACTTCCACTCATCCAGCTTTTGTGTGGTTCTGGATGATGTCCATTCTGTCTTTTAGTTGTAGTTTTGAAATTGTTGTGCGAGGCAGCAGTTTAAGTGTTTACCTATGCCGCCAACTTGGATTCACCTCTAGAAAATTCTTGAAAAACCTTATAACCACAGTTTTGAACTCTATCATTTGTTTTCCTCCATTTTTTTCGCTTGTGATCTGTTCCTTTGTCTCCGCATTTTTGCTGCTTCCCTGAGTTGGTAAAGTAGCTTTGTGTGTTAGGTGTCCTATATGGCTCAGTAGCTCCACCTCCCCAGTTACCTGAAGTGGACTCTCTTAGTGCACCCCTTTGTGGACTGTGTGTACAGCCTTGTTGTAGTTGAGTCTTGATTGTTGTTGTATCACTGGGGGGAATTGACCTCCAAGCCAATTGGTTGTGTCTATGCAGAGAGAACTTCTGTGCTGGAGTCAGCCTTATGATACAAGATTTGCAAAATTGCAAAGCCTCTGTGTTCATCTTGGATGGGGCAGAGTCTCAGGGCTCAGCAGAGACAGCCTTGGCTTCCCGTCAGCCCTGCCCTACACATCCCCTGGGTCTCAGTGTCCCTTGGTAATTACTGCAGCCTTCTCTGTGTGCACACATGCACGCATCTCCAGACCTCTGTCTTTCTGGCTCCCCTGAGTTTCCGTGTGTTCCGGAGACCTGTATGAGTCTGGGTCCCAGAGTCTCGCCTGAAACTGGGGTTCAGTGAAATTGGAAGTGGATTTCAGTGCAGTTGGGAGGTTCTGTGTCCCTCCTGCTAGAGAAAGCCAGCGGCACAGTCAGCAGTCAGCTCTCTGTGTGTGCACTCGAGTTCACTAGCCTCTAGACCTCTGCCTTTTCTAGGCTCCCTTAAGTTTCCATGCACTCCTCCCTTTTTCTGACAGTCCAGACTCTCCCCTTATGAGTCTCACCCGGAACTGGGGTTCAGTGAAGTCAGATCTGGGGTTCAGTGCAGTCAGGCATTTCTGTCTCCCTCCCTCTAGAGAAAGCCAGCCAGGCACTCTGCCGCCTGTCCTCTCCATGTGCTTGTCTCTGTTCCTCAGCTTTTTGCAGCTTGTCTGAGTCTCTGTGGCCCCTCTCTTTCCTTCTTCTTGTAGAATTTCCACTCAGCCAGCTTTCCTGTGGTTCTGGATGATGTCCGTTCTGTCTTTCAGTTGAAGTTTTGAAATTATAGTGCAATGCAGCAGTTTAGGTGTTCAACTATGCCACCATTTTGGTTTCTCTCGAATTTTCTTGAAGAAGAAGAAAAAGAAGATAAAAAACATAGCACAATAAAATGGCAGTGAATACAAATCTATTAACAATTGAATTTAAAAACCAAAATAAATGAACAAGGAATCTAATGAAGAAAAGAAACTGATGAATAAAATAGACCTATAGGCATAGAAGCATGGAATAGACTGATGAGTCTCAGAAGGAAGGGGAGGAGGGGACAGTAAAAGACTAACTGAAGGACTTACATAAAGTCACCCATTCCTCTGCCCTTTTAAGTTTGACTCAGTGCCTTAAGAGGCTAACATAGAAGGGTAAAGTTAGTCTCCATAAAACCCAGAGAACACATGGTAAAACTCCTCTTGGGATCCTGTCCGGAGTCACGGTGAAGAAAAAGGAGAGGAGAGGGAGAATCCAGCCGAAATTCATACGGGGGGAGTTTGGACTGTGAAAAGGGAGAGGTACATGGAAATTTAGGGGAGTCACAAAAGATTAGAGGTCTGATGGTGCACACAGCACTGCGTGCAGAGGACAGACTGCTGATTGTGCCACTGACTTTTGTGAGTGGGTGGGAGACAGACCCTCCCAACTGCGCCACTTCTGACTCCACTAAGCCCCAATTTCAGGTGAAACCCTGGGGACCCAGACTCATGTGGTCCCAGAGCGCAGCAGATGCAGGGGCAGCAGTTTAGAGGCACTGCCCGCACGCATGCACAAGACCTGCTCCAGCAATTACCCAGTCATGTGAGACTCAGGGGCTATGGAGGGCAGGGCCGACTGGAAGGCAAGGCAGTCCCTTAAGCCCTGGGACTCTACCCATCCCAAGCTCAACAGAGAGGCTTTTGCGGTTTTGCAAGTCTGGTATCATAAGGCTGAATCCAACACAGAAGTTCTCCCGGCATAGTGAAAATGCCGAGACAAGGGAAGGGATCACAAACAAAAGAAATGGAGGAAAACAAATGACTGGATATAGAGTTAAAACCCACACTTATAAAATTTTTCAAGAATATCCTAGAAAAGTTGGATAAAGTTAGCGAGACCCAAGAGGAGATGAAAAAGAACCAACTAGAGATGGAAAAGGTCCAGCTAGAGATGAAAAAAGGTCAAACTAGAGATGAAAAAGGACCAACTAGAAATTAAACATACACTGACTGAAATAAAAAATATTATAAAGAGTCCTAACAGCAGACTAGAGAAAGGCAAGAATCAAGTCAAAAATTCGAAATATAAAGAATCAGAAAACACTCAATTGGAAAAGCAAGAAGAGAAAAGAATCCAAACATGTGAAGGTAATGTAAGGAGTCTCTGGGACAGCTTCAAGCATACCAACATCAGAATTGTGGGGGTGCCAGAAGAAGTCAGAGAGCAAGATACTGAAAACCTACTTAAAGAAATAATGACTGAAAACTTCCCACATCTGGTAAAAGAAATAGACTTACAAGTCCAAGAAGCACACAGAACCCCATATAAAAGGAATCCAAAGAGGACTACACCAAGACATATCATCATTAAAATACCAAGAGCAAAAGACAAAGAGAGAATATTAAAAGCAGCAAGAGAAAAACAGTTCATTACCTACAAGGGAGCACCCATACGACTGTCAGCTGATTTCTCAACAGAAACAATGCAGGCCAGATGGGAGTGGCAAGAAATATTTAATGTGATGAATAGCAAGAACCTACAACCAAGAATAATCTATCCAGCAAAGCTATCATTCAGAATTGAAGGGCAGATAAAGAGCTTCACAGATAAGAAAAAGCTAAAGGAGTTCATCAATTCCAAACCAGTATTATATGAAATGTTGAAAGGTACTCTTTTAGAAGAGGAAGAAGAAAAAGATAAAAGACAAAAAATTATGAACAACAAATATGTATCTATCAACAAGTGAATCTAAAAATTAAGTGAATTAAAAATTTGATCAACAGAATAAACTGGTGAATATAATAGAATCAGGAGCACAGAAAGGGAGTGGACTGATAATTCTCAGGGGAAAGGGGTGAGGGGTGTACAGGGAGAGACTGGACAAAAATCATACACCTATGGATGAGGTCATCGGGAGGGAGGTAAGGGCAGAAGGAAGGGTGGGAGTTGGGTGGAGGGGAGCTATGGAGGGGAAAAAGAGAAACAAATGTAATATTTTGAATAATAAAGATTTAATGTTTTTAAAAAAGGAGAAGAGAGCAAAAAGAAAAAAAGAAAAAAGAAAAGAAAATTTACATGCATATATGCATTACCCATGGACACAGACAATAGGGTGGTGAAGATCTGGGGTGGGATGGAATCTGGGTGAAAGAGGGCAATGGGGAAATAAAAAGGGAGGGGACATCTGTAATACTCTCAACAAGATATTACATAAATAAATAAATAAATAAATAAATAAATAAATAAAATAAAATTTTTAGGCCTGGCCATAGGCTTTCCTAGGCAGTACTCACAGGGGTGAGCTACCTTCTCCACACTAAATAGATCACTGTAATTGATGGTGAACAGGGCCACTCCTTCCACCTCTTGAATCTCGGACCCTTGCATTCTACCTAACAGGCACCATGCATATTACAATGGTTATTGATTTAGGGTTATATGCCACATCCTGGACATGATATCTCCAGTGGTCATATTCTTCACATATTTATGTTCATTATTTCCTAGGTCTCTTTTTCTGAGGCCCTGAGCAGAAGTCTTCTTCAGGTACCTCCTGTGAGACCTCCTTATAGAATAGAGGAGAGAGAAACCTTGAAGATGAAGTTAATATACAAAGCAAGTGAATCTGAGAAGTGCAAGGGTGAGCTGTGGTTGATGCTGTTGTTACTGCTTGAGGTTACCAGCTGGGAGATGACAAGAAGATGAGGAGACGTTGGTTTTTGTCTTCTTGAGGGAGATTTCAATCAAGAGGCAAAGTGTAGAAAAGCAAGCAAGAATTTTTTATTGCAGCAAAAATGGGAGAGTGAAACAAGGGAGGTCATAGAAGAAGCAACAGGTGAATGTAAGCTGAACTGCATTCGCTCACTGGTAAGTCAGAGAATAGGGCCTTGAAGACAGGTTCAAAGAGTTAGCATGGAACAAGCTGCTGCCGCCCATTGCTGCCCTGGTTGCAAGTCTCATGAGGTCCCTTACAAGTTAGGGGATATGTTCCTGTGGGGGAAGGAGACGGGGAAGAGAATGTTCTCTGGAGGGGCAGCACCCTGGGACTGAGCAGCTGCTGTCCATTGCTCCTCTGGTTGCAAGTCATATGTGGTCCCTTAGAGGTTAGGGGATACATGGAGGGTGAGAAGGAACTTTCATTTTCAGGGGTTTTAAAGGCTGGGCATTTAGGGATTTAGGGGAGGTCTTATGGGCAGATCAATAGAATATTCATCAGCTTTATGTTGATGCACCAAAATGAGATTTATTCTCTTGTCTGTCCTTGGATGTGGTTGACAAATGGCACTAATTGTATTTCTGTTGTCTCCCTGAGTAGGGTGATTTAAGCTATCTATCCTCTGGGGAGGAGTGCCAACCATTTACTCTCAAGTATCCTTGGTTTAAGGAAAATAGGATTTACTAGGTGTCTGCAAACTGCTGTTTAACTATCTGTCCTAGTTTCCCCATTCTGCTTGTCCTGGAATTTTTCTAGCTTCTTACTATTCTATAATACTGGGATGTGCCACCCAGATACCCTCTTCAGGAGTTCATTGCCCACCAGCCACTGGGAGTGTTGGCTGTTGAAGGCTAAAAGCCATAGCCTCTGGGAATTGCCTTTGACCAAAATAAGCTGTTTCACTTAGTTACACTTCTTCCCCAAAGGCATTCTGCATTCAATAACTGGTTGATGCGGAGGTCAAAGGTCCAGTCCCCATACCTTGATTTTCCCAAGTCAGCATTACCAGAATAACTAGGCCAATTCTCCCCTGAATACCATCCCACTGGGGATCAAGCCTGCAACCAAGGTACATGCCCTTGACCGGAATTGAACCTCCGACCCTTTAGTCCACAGGCCCATGCTCTATCCACTGAGCCACACCAGGTAGGACTAGGCTCTTCGTTTTACCGTTTGATGCACACTTTACTTCCTCCAATTAGATAACTCAAGCAGGAAGTCTACATGTTATTTGTTTTCCTCTTCCACAGAGCTTTACGCCTACTGTTCAATTGATATAAATGGAATAATTTGAAGAACGTTTAAAAAACCACCCAAAGATCAGGCCTTGCTCTAGAAACCAAATTCCCCAGGGACCCTACCACACTGCGCAGGCGTAAACGCTGAACTCTGGCTTCCTTCGAGTCTTTGCATTTGGCGCGAAATCCCCGCGACGTGGGCGGGGCTGAGGGAGAAGCCGTGCTCATTGGGCAGGCTTGGCGCGAAATCGCCGCGTTCCTGCGCCACGATTGGCTCCGGCCGAGGAGGGGCTAAGACGGCGGCGGCGGCGCGCGCAAAGCGGCGGTGGTGGCGGCGGGGGAAGACGTGACTGCAGTGGCCCCTCAGCGCTAAGCAGCGATGGACCTCGCGGCGACCGTGGAGCCGGGCGCCGGCAGCCAGCACGTAGTAGTGCGCGACGAGGTGGCCGAGAAGTGCCAGAAGCTCTTCCTGGACTTCCTAGAGGAGTAAGTCGCGGGCTGCCCTTCTTGGCGGAACTTCCCGAGCCCTCCCGCTCCACTTCCGGAGCCCGGGGAGCCCAATGCCAGGCGTGTGGGGCCCGCGCGAGTTGGGAACTGAGAGGTCGCGCGCCTCGGAGAGCGGCCCGCCGCCCACATGGTGCTTAACGGGTCCTTTGCGAGGAACCTGGTGCAGGCCGGGCTGGTTTCCGGAGGTGAAACCACGGCGAGCCCTTCCTCCAACTCTTACTGTGCCCATAGCCGGGCCGAGCGCTTTACTCCCGTCATTCACTCCCACCTTGGCGGTCGGGCAGCCGCAGGTTGCCTGTGCAGAAACTAAGGCGCGGCGGGGACAAGTAACTGTCCCCCTAGGCCACACGTTGGCAGGTTTGAGCGAGAGGCCGAGCTGGCATTGGAAGCCTGGCAGAGGCCTGATGGCACCAGACAGCCAGGACCCCGGTGTTAGAGGCACCGAGGACCTTGGCAGCCCGTGGCGCCTGGAGATGAAAGTGCTGAAGTGGACCTGTGGTTAGACAGGTGCGCGAGTGAGCCCTGCTGTAAAAGTAGCTGAACATGCTCTCGGCTCCCGCCGTCCCTCCTTTCCAGCCTCTATCCCAGCGGTTCTCAGCCTGTGGGTCGCCACTGGTCGAATGACCCTTTCACAGGGGTCGCCCAAGACTATTGGAAAACACCTATTTCCCATGGTCTTAGGAACCAACACACCGCTCCTCGGTGTAGCAAAATGTAGCAAGGTAGTTTACTGGTGTTATATGAAGACTGTTGCCCATGCTACACCACGGTTCAAGACCAAATTTCATTTATTTGTAATTAGAGATAAATATTTCACAATATATAATTACATATTGTTTTTGTGATTAATCACTATGCTTTAATTATGTCCAATTTGTAACAATGAAAATACATCCTGCATATCAGATATTTACATTACAGTTCATAACAGTAGCAAAGTTACAGTTATGAAGTAGCAACGAAAATCATTTTATGGTTGGGGGTCACCACACATAAGGAGCTGTCTTAAGGGGTCGCGGCATTAGGAAGGTTGAGAACCACTGCTCTATCCCACCTTTTCCCCTTGTGGGCTCCTGGCCTCTCATAACCCCCTCCAGGGCTTTCCACCGCCTCCACCAGTTACTGCTTTATTGATAGTACAGATACTCCCTTTTAGAGTGTGGCCTCGGCTGCCTCCGGGATGATGTGTAAACACTTTGGAATGTCCTATGAAATTCTTATTACTGTTATTATTATGTAAAATATAGCATAAAGTTTACCACTTTAACCTTTTGTAAGCCTAGAGTTCCGTGGCTTTTACCTTATTCGTGCAGCCATCATCACCATTCCTCTCCAGAACTCTTCCCACAAACTCAGCACCCATTAAACAACAGCTCCCCTCCCCCCCTCCCCCCCAATGCTTGGCAACCTCCATTCTACTTTCTGCCTGTAAATTTGACAGTGCCTCATAAGCTTGCAGTCACACAGTATTTGTCCTTCTGTGACCAGCTTATTTCTCTTAACGTGATGTCTTCAAGGTGCATCCATGTTGTAGTAAGGGCCAGAATTTCCTTATTATTTTTTTTATTTACTTATTTTTTAATATATTTTTATTGATTTCATAGGGGAAGGAAGGGAGAGAGATTGAAACATCAATGATGAGAGAGAATCCCTGATCGGCTGCCTCCTGCATTCTCCCCACCTGAGATTGAGCCTGCAAACTGAGCATGTGCCCTGACTGGATACCAAACACTGACCTCTTGGTTGATAGGTACATGCTCAACAGTGAAACCCTGCCGACCAGGCCAGAGTTTCCTTTTTAAAACTGAATAGTATTCCATTATATGTATATACATATTTTGTGTGTATGTTCATCTGCCCAGGGACACGGGTTTTCACACTTTTGACATTCGTAAGTCTACTGTCCTATGAAATTCTTTTCCTTTTTTTAAAATTTAATAAATATTGTTCAGATTATTACAATTGTTCCTCTTTTTTTCCCCCATAGCTCCCCTCCTGCCTTTCCCCACCCCACCCTCTGCTCTTACCCCTCCACCCACTGTCCTCATCCATAGGTATACAATTTTTGTCCAGGTTCTCCCCTCACCCCCCACACCACTTTCCCCCCGAGAATTGTCAGTCCACTCCCATTCTATGCCCCTGATTCTATTATATTCAATGGTTTATTCTGTTCGTCAGATTTTTTTATTGACTTGGTTTTTAAATTCACTTGTTGATAGAAATGTATTTGTTGTTCATAATTTTTATCTTTACTTTCTTTTTCCTCTTCTTTTTTTTAAAATATATTTTATTGGTTTTTTACAGAGTGAAAGGGAGAGGGATAGAAAGTTAGAAACATCGATGAGAGAGAAACATCAATCAGCTGCCTCCTGCAGCCTTCTGCACATCTCCTACTGAGGATATGCCCACAATCAAGGTACATGCCCTTGACCGGAATCGAACCTGGGACCTTTTAGTCCACAGGCCAACGCTCTATACATTGATCCAAACCGGTTAGGGCATCTTCCTCTTCTTAAATGATACCTTTCGGCATTTCATATAATACTGGTTTGGCGGTAATGAACTCCTTTAGCTTTTGTCATCTGTGAAACTCTTTATCTGACCTTCAATTCTGAATGGTAGCTTTGCTAGGTAGTGTAATCTTGGTTGTAGATTCTTGCTATTCATCATTTTGTTTGTTTGTTTGTTTAAATATATATATATATATATATATATATATATATATATATATATATACATATATATATTTAAATATATTTTGATTTTTCACAGAGAGGAAGGGAGAGGGATAGAAAGTCAGAAGCATCTATGAGAGAGAGACATCGATCAGCCGCCTCCTGCACATCCCACACTGGAGATGCGCCCGCAAGCAAGGCACATGCCCCCAACCGGAATCGAACTCCGGACCTTTCAGTACGCAGGCCAACGCTCTATCCGGTGAGCCAAACCGGTCTCGGCTTAAATATATTTTATTAATTTTTTACAGAGAAGAAGGGAGAGGGATAGTCAGAAACATCGATGGGAGAGACATCAATCAGCTGCCTCCTGCACGCCCCCCACTGGGGATGTGCCCGCAACCAAGGCACATGCCCTTTACCAGAATCGAACTTAGGACCCTTTGATCCACAGGCCGACGCTCTATCCACTGAGCCAAACCGGTTTCAGCTATTTAATAAATCTTTATTGTTCTGGTTATTACATTTGTTTCTCTTTTTTCCCTCCTTAGCTCCCCTCCACCTGGCTGCCATCCCTCCCTCTACCTCCCATTACCTCCCCCTCATTGTCCTCATCCATAGGGGTATGATTATTGTCCAGTCTCTCCCTGCACCACTCTCAACCCTTTCCCCCTGAGAATTGTCAATCCACTCCCTTTCTATGCTCCTGATTCTATTATATTCACCAGTTTATTCTGTTCATCAGATTTTTTTATTCACTTGATTTTTAGATTCACTTGTTGATAGATATGTATTTGTTGTTCATAATTTTTATCTTTACCTTTTTCTTCTTCTTCCTTTTCTTAAAGAGTACCTTTCAGCATTTCATATAATACTGGTTTGGAGTTGATGAACTCCTTTAGCTTTTTCTTATCTGTGAAGCTCTTTATCTGACCTTCAATTCTGAATGATAGCTTTGCTGGGTAGAGTAATCTTGGTTGTAGGTTCTTGCTATTCATCACTTTGAATATTTTTTGCCACTCCCGTCTGGCCTGCATTGTTTCTGTTGAGAAATCAGCTGACAATTGTATGGGTGCTCCCTTGTAGATAATTAACTGTTTTTCTCTTTTTGCTTTTAAGATTCTCTCTTTGTCTTTTGCTGTTGGTATTTTAATTATGATGTGTCTTGGTGTGGTCCTCTTTGGATTCCTTTTGTTTGGGGCTCTGTGCACTTCCTGGACTTGTAAGTCTATTTCTTTCACCAGGTGGGGGAAGTTTTCAGTCATTATTTCTTCAAAAAGGTTTTCAGTATCTTGCTCTCTCTCTCTCTCTCTCTCTTCTGGCACCCCCACAATTCTGATGTTGGTATGCTTGAAGTTGTCCCAGAAGCTCCTTAAACTATCTTCATATTTTTGGATTCTTTTTTTTCTTTTCCCTTTTCCAGTTCAGTGTTTTCTGCTTCTTTGTATTTCAAATTTTTGACAGGATTCTTGCATTCCTCTAGTCTGCTGTTAGGTCTCTGTATATTTTTTATTTCAGTCAGTGTATGTTTAATTTCTAATTGGTCCTTTTTCATCTCTTTCTTTTTTTTTTAATATATTTTATTGATTTTTTACAGAGAGGAAGGGAGAGGAATAGAGAGTTAGAAACATCGATGAGAGAGAAACATCGATTAGCTGCCTCCTGCACATTCCCTGCTGGGGATGTGCCACAACCAAGGTACATGCCCTTGACTGGAATTGAACCCGGGAACCCTCATTCCGCAGGCTGATGCTCTATCCGCTGAGCCAAACCAGTCAGGCTTTCATCTCCTCTTGGGTCTTGCTAAATTTTCCCATTTTTTCTAGGAAATTCTTGAAAAACATTATAACGGTGGTTTTGAACTCTATATCCAGTTGTTTGCTTTCCTCCATTTCTTTCATTTGTGATCTGTTTCTTTGTCTCCACATTTTGGCTGCTTCCCTTAGTTGATAGAGTGGCTTTGTGTGCTAAGTGTCCTATAGGGCCCTGTGGCTCAGCCTTGCCAGTTACCAGAGGTGGACATTCTTGGTGCACCCCTTTGTGGGCTATGTATACAGTCTTGTTGTAGTTAAGCCTTGATTGTTGGTATCACTGGGAGCTATTGACCTCCAGATCAATTGGCTATGAGGATCAGCTGTGTCTACACTGGGAGAACTTCTGTGCTGGAGACACTCTTATGAGACAAGGCTTGCAAAAGCCTCTGCTCAGGTTGGATGGGATGGAGTCTCCAGGTGTAGCAGACAGCATTGATTTCCTGTCAGCCCTGCCCTAATAGGCCCCTGTGTCTCATTGTACCCTGGTAATCGCTGCAAGCACCTCTGAGAGAAAGCCACCCTCAAGTTCTGCCCGTTGCCAGACAGTCCACTTTCTTTCCGAATGAGTATGGGTCCCCAGAGTCTCATCCAGAACTGGAGTTCAGTGCAGTCAGGAGCTTTTCTCTCCTGCTTGAGAAAGCCAGCTGAACACTCACTTGCCAGTCCTGTCTTGAGTGCGTGTCTCAGTACCTCTGCCTCCTGCAGCTTCACTGAGTCTCAGTGTGCTTTTCTCTTTCCTTCTACTCAGCTAGCCTTCCTGTGGTTCTGGCTGATGTCCATTTTGTCTTTTAGTTGTAGTTTTGAAATTGTTGTCTAAGACAGCAGTTTAGGTGTTTACCTATACCACCATCTTGGTTTCTCCTGTCTTATGAAGTTCTGATATACTTAAAACCATAATTATATTTGTTTTTCCCTACCTGTGGCAGTGTTATTTTCTGTCTGGCAGGTATTCATCCTTCAAAGCCCAGCTAGACTCACATCTCCTGTGAAACTGTATAAACCTTTCAGACAGCACCAATCCTTGCTTCCTTATGTTCCCAATCTACTGTTTTCCATTATATCTGCTAATAAAACTTTTTTAAAAAATATATTTCATTGATTTTTTACAGAGAGGAAGGGAAAGAGATAGAGAGTTAGAAACATCGATGAGAGAGAGACCTCAATCAGCTGCCTCCTGCATGCCCCCTACTGGGGATGTGCCTGCAACCAAGGTACATGCCCTTGACTGGAATTGAACCTGGGACCTTTTAGTCTGCAGGCCGATGCTCTATCCACAGAGCCAAACCGGTTTTGGCTATATTGATCTTTCTTGATTGAAACTTTATACATGTTGATTAGCATTTTCCTCTTCATGCCCAGGCAACCACCATTCCAGTTTTTTATAAATTTGACTATTTTAGATATCTCATAAGTAGAATCATGCAGTATTTGTCTTTTTGATGATTTTCTTACTTCACTTAGCATGTCTTCAAGCATATTGACACATTGCAGAATTTCCTTTTTTAAGGCTGAGTAGTATTCCAATGTATATGTATACCACATTTTTAAAAATTATTTGTGATGGATATTTAGGTTGTCTAGTACATCTTTTTAGTAGGAATATCTCTTATGAAACTGTCAACCCTAGGATAGGAACATTGTCATTTTCATCTGTAGTTACTTCTAATATAATGCTTTGGAGATAGATGATGTTCAGTAAATATTTAACAGAACATGCTGTATTTGAAGGAGGAATTGATTTTTGCTTCAAAAACTAATCTAGCCAGTATGGTTTAGTGAATAGAGTGTCAGCCTGTGAACTGAAGGGTCCCACTTTGATTCCATTGAAGGCATGTATCTCAGTTGCAGGCTCCTCCTGAGACCAGACCCTGGTTGGGGCTCATACAGGAGGCAACCAATTGATGTGTTTCTTTCACATCTATATTTCTCTCTATCTTTCCTTCTCTCTTCCATTATCTCTAAAAATCAGTGGAAAAATATCCTTGGGTGATGCTTAAAAAACAACAACTAATCATGACACGTTAAAAGAACAAAAATAGGCCTGGCTAGTGTGGTTCAGTGGTAGAGCATTGACTCAGAAATCAAGAGATCACCTGTTGGAATCCCAGTCAGGGCATATGCCTGGATTTCTAACTCACCGCATTTATGGAGTGTGCAGGAGGCAGCTGATTGATGATACATACTTCTCTCTCGTTGATGTTTCTATCTCTATCCCTTAATACTTAAAAAAAATATTTTTTTATTCATTTCAGAGCGGAAGGAAGAGGGAGAGACAGAAATATCAATGATGAGGGAGAATCATTGATTGGCTGCCTCCTGCACGCTCCACACTGGGGATTCACACTGAGGATTGAGCCTGCAACCAGGAATCTAACTGTGACCTCCTGGTTCATACGTCATAATTCAACCACTGAGCATGCCAGCCAGGTGATAAAAACATATTTTAAAAAAACAACAAAAAGTAAATATGTTTGTATGATACTCCTTTTAGGGGGTAAAAATACACACCAGATTTATTTTGTGTGTGTATATATTTATTTTTATTCTGGTTCATAAACCAAAAAAACAAACCTATCAGTTTTCCCTATAGAAATTGAGTTTTTAGATTTTGACCTGAATTTCTTGGTTGAACATTTCCTCATTTTAGTTATACATAACAATAATAGAATAGTTAGCATTTGTTGATTCAAAAATATTAAATAAAGAAATTCATGTTAGCTGAAACTAGTTTGGCTCAGTGGATAGAGCATCAGCCTGTGGACTGAAAGGACTCAGGTTCGATTCTGGTCAAGGGCATGTACCTTGGTTTTGGGCACAATCCCCAGTTGGGGGTGTGCAAGAGGCAGCTGTTCGATGTTTCTCTCTCATTGATGTTTCTAACTCTCTATCTTTCTCCCGTCCTCTCTGTAAAAAAGTCAAAATATATATTTAAAAAAAAATTCATGTTAAAATCTGTGGACCCAGTTTTTCTATATTCTGGGCTCTGTATAAAACATTCTACAGGCATTCTCTCATTTAATCTTCACAGTAATCTTATGAGATAAAGTGATGTCATTATCTGCTTCGTTTCATTTTGTTTTAATTTTTTTCAAATAGAGGGGCAGGTTTAGGAGGATAAGTAACTTGCCCCAAATTACACAACAGAAAATGGTCCTGTCTGACCCTAAAGCCTATGATCTTTAATCAATACACTGAATTACCAGGTATTTGGATTCTTTTTACTGCCTAATTCTTCATTTTAATCTGATTTGCATGTATCTGCAGGTTCCAGAACAGTGATGGAGAAACTAAGTACTTGCAGTTAGCAGAAGAGCTAATTCGTCCTGAAAGAAACACATTGGTTGTGAGTTTTGTGGACCTAGAGCAATTTAACCAGCAACTTTCCACTACCATTCAAGAGGAGTTCTATAGGTATGGTATATTAATCTTCTTTATGGGAGGCCAGTTCTGTTTGGACTGGAAATGTTCATTTGTGAGGCAGAAGGGTAGCTGTGATAAAGGCCCTTTGATACATCCAGTGGTCATGTTAGTATTGCTCTGAACTAATTTAGGCCTGAAGCTGAATATTTTTCACATGTAAATGTTGAAAACCTTTGCTTTCTATATAGTTTTCCTAAGTTTTAAGAGGGCCATTTACTTTGTGTCAGGTATTCCATGCTATTGCTATCATTTGATTCCCCATCCCGACCCACCCATACGAGTTTTGAGAAAGAATGTGGATCCTGTTCATTTTTTATATAAATCTTTATTGTTTAGATTATTACAATTGTTCCTCTTTTTTCCCCCCATTGCTCCCCTCAACCCGGTTCCCACCCCACCCTCAGCCCTTACACCCCCCCCACTGTCCTCATCCATAGGTGTATGATTTTTGTCCAGTCTCTTCCCGCACCCCACACACCCTTTTCCCCCTGAGAATTGTCAGTCCACTTCCTTTCTATGCCCCTGATTCTATTATATTCACCAGTTTTTTCTGTTCATCAGATTTTTTATTCACTTGATTTTTAGATTCACTTGTTGATAGATATGTATTTGTTCATAATTTTCATCTTTACCTTTTTCTTCTTCTTCCTTTTCTTAAAGAGTACCTTTCAGCATTTCATATAATACTGGTTTGGTGTTGTTGAACTCCTTTAGCTTTTTCTTATCTATGAAGCTCTTTATCTGACCTTCAATTCTGAATAATAGCTTTGCTGGGTAGAGTAATCTTGGTTGTAGGTTTTTTCTATTCATCACTTTGAATATTTCTTGCCACTCCCGTCTGGCCTGCATACTTTCTGTTGAGAAATCAGCTGACAATCGTATGGGTACTCCCTTGTAGGTAATTAACTGTTTTTCTCTTTTTGCTTTTAAGATTCTCTCTTTGTCTTTTGCTCTTGGTATTTTAATTATGATGTGTCTTGGTGTGATCCTCTTTGGATTCCTTTTGTTTGGGGTTCTGTGCACTTCCTGGACTTGTAAGTCTATTTCTTTCACCAGGTGGGGTAAGTTTTCAGTCATTATTTCTTTAAATAGGTTTTCAGTATCTTGCTCTCTCTCTTCTTATGGCACCTCCATAATTCTGATGTTGGTACGCTTGAAGTTGTCCCAGAGGCTCCTTACACTATCTTCATAATTTTGGATTCTTTTATCTTTTTGCTTTTCTGGTTTGGTGTTTTTTGTTTCTTTATATTTCAAATCTTTGACTTGATTCTTGCATTCCTCTAGTCTGCTGTTAGGTCTCTGTATAATATTTTTATTTCGGTCAGTGTATGCTTAATTTGTAGTTGGTCTTTTTTCATATCCTCAAGGGTCTCACTAAATTTATTGGCTTTTCTAGAAAATTCTTGAAAAACTTACGGTTTTTGAACTCTATCCAGTCGTTTGCTTTCCTCCATTTCTGTCGTCATCTGTTTCTTGGTCTTCAAATTTTGGCTGCTTCCCTTAGTTGATAGAGTGGCTTTGTGTGCTAGGTGTCCTATAGGGCCCAGTGGCTCAGCCTCACCAGGTTACCTGAGGTGAACACTCTTGGTGCAACACTTTGTGAGCTGTATGCACAGTGTTGTAGTTAAGCCTTGATTGTTGTTGGTATCACTGGGATGAATTGACCTCCAGGTCAATTGGCTGTGAGGATCAGCTGTGTCTGGGCTGGGAGAACTTCTGTGCTGGAGACACCCTTATGAGACAAGACTTGCTTCATTGGGGTTTTGGTGCTCACTGAGTCTACCCCCTGAGTTTGTCCCTTATGGATCTAAGGAATTGTAATCTGAATGGTCCTACTCGGACCCCTGAGTACACTGGCTCTTGGATCTCCAAGGAGCTGCTAATTTAGCCTCTGCCTGATGCCACCCAGCAGGAGCTATGGAGTGATCTGCAGATTCCTCTTCTTTGTTTGGATTTTGGAGGTGCCCAGATGAGGCCCAGTTGTGAAGCAATGCAAGCTGCTGCCGGGCCTTGGACCTTCTTTTGGATGTTTTGGGTCTCACTGACTCATGTACAGTTTGTTAGGTAGGTTTAGATTTCAGAGGACCTGGCCATTTATACGCAAGCCTCTGTGCACAGCTTGGATGGGGCAGAGTCTCAGGGTATAGCAAACAGCAATGGCTTCCTGTCATCCCTGCCCTAAGAAGCCCCTAAGTCTCAGTGTAATCACTGCAAGCACCTCTGAGAGAAAGCCACCTTCAAGTTCTGCATGCTGCCAGATAGTCAGTTTCTCCTCATATGAGTCTGGGTCCCCAGAGTCTCACGCGGAACTAGAGTTCAGAGCAGTCTGGAGCTTATGTCTCCCTGCGGGTTGAAAAAGATGGCCGCATAATTAGTTGCCAGTCCTCTCTGTGCATGCGCCTCCATACCTCTGAACTTTACTTCCACAGCTCCTTTGTGTCTCGGTGTGCTTTTCTCTTTCCTTTTTGTTGTAGAATTTTCACTTAGCCAGCCTTCCTGTGGTTCTGGATGATGTCCATTTTGTCTTTTAGTAGTAGTTTTGAAGTTGTTGTGCGAGGCAGCAGTTTAGATGTTTACTTATGCAACCATCTTGTTTTCTCATTCTCTGGATTCTGTTTTTGATCAGAGATTTATTTACAATAGTAATGTTGTTGTTCTCTTAAAATTTAATTTTTTTTCTGATTATAAAAGAAATATATATTGTAGAAAATTTAGAAAGTAGAGAAAAGTAGGGAGAGTAAAATCATCTGTACATTTGTAATTCGCCACCCATAGTTAACTATCATTAACAGGTCTGTGCCAACAAAGGTCCAAGAGCTTTCTAGGTCTTCAAGTACAGAGCTTCCTAAGGATCTCTTGACACATTTTGATATATTTCTGCATATCTATAATTATGTGGATCATACTATAGATAGAGCATCCTGTCCTTTTCACTTAACAGTATAACATTTTTCCATGTCATATAAAATCCTTTAAAATATTTTAAGAGCAGATTGGTATTTTTTGGGTAAAAATTAGTTATATTTAATAATGTAGGCTTTAATTTTGGTTTTGATTGCTACATAAAATGAGAAGCATTTCCTAACACACATCTTTTTATTTGGATTAATAAATGTGACAGCCTTTATAAATAAAATTGGGTTAAGTTAAACATTATAGACCGTTGTGAAAGAAATGAAGGCCCAGGAGTAAGGAGACACAGCCCTGTTTCTTTACCTGGTGAACTATGAGGTGGAGGACTTGTCTTCATGTTTTTAGTCATATCTAACCATCAGGAATGGTTGGAGAGATAAGCAGCAGTTTATTGTGAAAGTGTGCAGCAGTAAAGTTGTACTGACAAGTAAGAGGGAGATAGAAAATCAGGTCTGGTGGTAGAAATACCCATGCCCATACCTCATGCACGGGTCATGCAGTAATTCTGTCTTATGAAAGCAGCTAATTTTTCAAAGGACTCCAGTTCCCACTTCTTCAACCAGGATGCAGCATCTGTTGGGTACTTCTATCAAGAGGACATGGGCCACTTCAGTCTAACCAGTCAAATAGACCATTTCTGCCGATATTTGATGTACACACATTCCTCCACCTACCTCATCCATTTTTTAAAAATATATTTTATTGACTTTTTACAGTGAAGAAGGGAGAGGGATAGAAAAAAAAACATCGATGTGAGAGAAACATTAATCAGTTGCACACCCCCTACTGGAGATGTGCCCGCAACCAAGGTACATGCCCTTGTCAGGAACCGAACCTGGGACACTTCAGTCTGCAGGCCCACGCTCTATCCACTGAGCCAAACCAGTTAGGGCAGTGGTCGGCAAACTGCGGCTTGCAAGCTACATGCGGCTTGTGAGCTGCGGTTTGCCACTCTGTTGACTAATGAGTTTGCTGACCACTGAATTAGGGCTCATCCATTTTTTATCAATTAAGAATTAAACCTAGAAAAATAAATTGTGGCCTTGATACCAAATGAAAATCTGCCATGGTAAATTGTAACTCCCTCCTCCTAGATTTTTTAGATAAGAGTCTTCTTGGACAGAGAAGTGGCCTACAGTCTGGTTCTAAATGATTTTTTAAAGATAATTAATATTCGGGCACAGCATTTTATCTTTGGTGTTTCTACTGTCTCTGATCTATTTTTGGAGGGATAAGAGGATTGAAATAGGCTCTCAAACCTGGACTAGATAATATAAGTGTCCTGTGTAGTTAATTCTAAAGCTTGGGTGTAACCAGATGAAATGACTTAGTTCAGCTATTGGCTAGCATGAATTGGGAAGGAGCCTTGGTAATAATAAGCCTCTTGAAGATGTCAGTTGATCTTTTTTGTTTGCTTTTTTAGAGTTTATCCCTACCTATGTCGGGCCTTAAAAACTTTCGTCAAAGACCGTAAAGAGATTCCTCTTGCCAAGGATTTTTATGTTGCATTCCAAGACCTACCTACCAGACACAAGTAAGAAACTCTTCTTTGGAAGAAAAGAAATTTACCAAATAGTATAGGCATCACTTAATTGTCAGAAAACTCAGGAGGTTGTAGTCTTAGATTTGTAAAGTTTTGCCCAGTTATCAAAAAAATTTAGTTTTGGAGAAATGTACTTTTCTAGGGAGCTAGGATGAGAGGTAAGTTAAGTGAAGCAATTTCTGAGTATTATCTTATTTTAGGATACCTTTGAGGGATATTTGGGGGAATTTAGTCAAGTGAGAAAATTTGAAAACTGAAACAGTCATAGAAATTCATGAATCTGGAAGATTTTATCAGAGCTTAAATGGCATACCGTTTAAAGAACTTAAATAATTGTTTAAGAAATCGAAATGATATTTTGAAAACAACTATTGAAATTACTTTAAACTTACCAAGTTGTTTAATATAAAATGGGTTTGTGCAGTAAAATGTTTCTGAATTTCTGAGTCTAAATTTTTCCCCCATGATAACTTTATTTTGAAAATACTTTAATACATATTTATTTAGAAATTGTAAATAAGCAAAAAATATTTGCCTATAAACAAAAATGTGATTATTCCGTTTTATAATTATTTATTTTTTTGGTGTGCTTTGTTCACCAATGGGACATTTATCCTTAAACAGAATTCGAGAACTCACCTCATCTAGGATTGGTTTGCTTACTCGAATCAGTGGTCAGGTGGTACGGACACACCCAGTTCACCCAGAGCTTGTGAGTGGAACTTTCCTGTGTTTGGACTGTCAGACAGTAATCAAGGATGTAGAACAGCAGTTCAAATACACACAGCCAAACATCTGCCGAAATCCAGTTTGTGCCAACAGAAAGAGATTCCTGCTAGATACAAATAAATCAAGATTTGTTGATTTTCAAAAGGTAATTTTTAAATTTTTGTTCAGATTTAGCCTATGCTAATAATTCCCTTCTAGGCACCTGTAATTATTATTTAAAAGCTTGTTTATTTTTTATTTTTAAGTCAAGGATTATCAAATGTGACTACAGATTTAAGCCAAAAACTCTTAATGCAAATCTTGGTTATCAGTTATAAATGTGTTTTAACCTTCAATAACCTGGATTGGAAGCCTCTTCAGGCTGTGAAAAAAATGTATTTGTTAAAGAATAAATAGTAATTATTACCAATATTAACTAGAGTTAAGAGAATGTTGAAGTACAGACTTGTTGGTGTAAGACTTTGAGTAGGTGGTTAGGAGAGAGACAGCATGAATAATAGGATAGGTGAAAATGGACATGTTTGTCAATAGCAGTGAGGATTACCATGATTGAAGTAGAGGAGCCAAATTGCAGATTATCTGAGAGATGATTTGGTATGAGGCATAGAGATACTTGGAGCCTTAACTCTCAGATTTGGATCTATCTTGTTAAATAAGGGGATACGATTTTTTTTTTTTTAAGGAAGGTTAATGGGACATTGGTTTGTAGTATTTAACAGGACACTAGTAATTAGGCAATTGTAGTGATTTGGACAGTAGTTGGATGGTAGTAGTATGTATAGAGGCTCTTATCTCTGTAGGACTTAGTAACTCTGGGACATGCAAAGGGGAAAAAAGTAGCAGTTCAAGCTCTAATGCATGGAGGGAGTACTAGTCTAAAATAATATTTGAGTTTTCAATTCTTACTTAAATTTCTAATATACTTGGTTTTTAAGAAGTACATATTTTATCAACAACTTTTGATAGGAGATACTTTATATTTAAAGCAGAATGTGATAACAACCCCTTTGGGTCTTAGTTTGAAAAGAAAACAAAAGAACTATAATAAAGGATATTTTTGACAATTGGGGAAATTTAAAGTTGGACTGAATAATAGACATGGAATTAAATATTATTTAATCTTCTTGGTGTGATAATGATACTGTGGTTACATAGGAGATTGTCTTTATTTGTAGGAGCTGAGTGCTTAAATATTTAGGGGTGAAGTATCTTGATACTTACATTTAAAATCTATACTAATAAAAGGATAATATGCTAATTAGACCGGACATCTTTTAGCCAAAGCCACCATTGCAGGGACTGAGGCAGAGGTGGTTAGGGGCAATCAGGCCAGCAGGGGAGAGCAGTTAGGGTCAATCAGGCCAGCAGGGGGGCAGCAGTTAGGGGGCAATCAGGCTGGTGGGAGGGGCAGTTAGGAGATGATCAGGTCAGCAGGGGAGCAGTTAAGGGATGATCAGGACAGCAGGGGAGCAGTTAGGGACATCAGGCCAGCAGGCAGAGTTGGTTAGGGGCCAGCAGGCAGTCAGCCAAGCAGTTGGGAGCCAGCAGTCTCAGATTGTGAGAGGGATATCTGGCTACCTTTGGGATAGGGCCTAAACCAGCAGTTGGACATTCCCCAATGGGTCCTGGATTAGAGAGGGTGCAGGCCAGGCTGAGGGACACAACCCTTGTGCACGAATTTCATGCACTGGGCCTCTAGTCCTATCTAATTAGATAGTAATATGCAAATTGACCATACCTCTGCTCTATCCACAAGCCAATCAGAGCAAATATGCAAATTAACCCAACCAAGATGGCTACAGCCACAGAGAGAGCAGGAGGGAGGCTTGGGTTGCCCGGGTGATGGAGGAAGCCAAGTGCCTAGGCCTCCATATAAGGCAACAAAGTTTCAATGGCTGTGCAGCAGAAGGCTTGGCTCCACTCCAGGCTACAAAGTTTTGATTGTAGAAGATAAATAAATCCCAGATACCAGGGCCTCCACTGGGGTAGCTGTGGGGCATGACTGGCCTGCAAACCACCACAGGCCTCTCACCCAGACCACCCCAAGGGAACATCCACCCTGATCTGGAACACCCTTCAAGGCAAACAAGCTGGCCCCCACCCGTGCATCAGGCTTCTATCCTATCTAATAAAAGAGTAATATGCAGATTGACCTCACTCCAACACACAAGATGACTTGCCCCATGTGGTCAAAAGAGCCTGGCCCCCATGTGGACACAAGATGGTCAGCAGGAGAGGGCAGTTGGCAGGGACTAGGCCTGCAAGGGAGGGCAGTTATGGGGAATCAGGCCAGCAGGGGAGGGCAGTTGGGAGAGACCAGGCCTGCAAGGGAGGGCAGTTGGGAGTGATCAAGCCTGTAGGGCAGCGGTTCTCAACCTGTGGGTCGCGACCCCTTTGGGGTTCAAATGACCCTTTCACAGGGGTTGCCTAAGACCAGCGGAAAACACCTGTTTCCCATGGTTTTAGGAACCAACAGACCACTCCTCGGTGTAGCAAAGGGTAGCAATGTAGTTTACTGTTGTCATATGAAGACTGTTGCCCATGCTACATACACCAAGATTCAAGACAAAATTTCATTTATTTGTAATTAGAAATAAATATTTCACAATATATAATTACATATTGTTTTTGTGATTAATCACTATGCTTTAATTATGTTCAATTTGTAACAATGAAAATACATCCTGCATATCAGATATTTACATTACAGTTCATAACAGTAGCAAGATTACAGTTATGAAGTAGCAACGAAAATAATTTTATGGTTGGGGATCACCACAACGTGAACAACTGTATTAAAGGGTCGCGGCATTAGAAAGGTTGAGAACCACTGCTATAGGGGAGGGCAGGTAGGGGTGATCAGGCTGGCAGAGGAGGGAAGTTGGGGTGACCAGGCCCACAGTGTAGGGCAGTTAGGGGCAAACAGGCTGGCAGGGGAGTGGTTAGGGGGTGATGAGGCTGGCAGGCAAAGCGGTTAGGGGCAATGAGGAAGGCAGGCAGGTAGGCAGTTGGGAGCCAGCAGTCCTAGATAGGATCGGGCCTAAACAGGCAGTCAGACATCCCTCAAGGATCCCAGATTGGAGAGGGAGCAGGCTGGGCTGAAGGACAATCCCCACCCTCCCCCGCCCCCTGTGCCTGGATTTCATGCACCGGGCCTCTAGTATAATAATATAGTGAAAGTATGAGTGTCTACAGTTTCATTGAGATGGAGAGTATAAATTAGGAAACACAGAACAGATATATAACTACATAGTCAATTTGAACAAAGAGGAAATGAGAAACAATGCTTTTTAATGAGAGAAAAATGAAGATTTTAAATAGATATAATCTTGCCCTAGCTGGTTTGGCTCAGTGGATGGAGCTTCAGCCTGCGGACTGAAAGGTTCCAGGTTCTATTCTGGTCAGGGACACATGCCTAGGTTGCAGGCTCAATCCCCACTGGGTAGAGTGCAGGAGGCAGCTGATCAATGATTCTCACTCATTATTGATACCTCTATCCTTCTCTCATTCTCCCTTATTCTCTGAAAACAATAAAAATATATTAAATAAATAAATAGATATAATCTTTTACCAAATTGAAAAGAGTTTTAGGGTAGAAAATTTTTTGCTAAGTGATGGCACATGTCAAAAGTGCAAATGGTAAGATAGTTTAAAATATGTCATTACTTGTGGCATTTAATTTAGATTGTATGACATTTGAACAAGATCTCTTATTCTTGCCCATTTGTCTTTGTTATAGGTTCGTATTCAAGAGACTCAAGCTGAGCTTCCTCGAGGAAGTATCCCACGCAGTTTAGAAGTGATCTTGAGGGCTGAAGCTGTGGAGTCAGCTCAAGCTGGTGACAAGTGTGACTTTACAGGGACACTGATTGTTGTGCCTGATGTCTCTAAACTTAGCACACCAGGTTGGTAATCTGAGATTCAAATCTAACTAATTCTGTTACCTGAACTGCAGAGTATCTGCTTCTTGTATCTTCCTTATCTTATTTTGGGCTACCAAAGAGTAAACAGGAAAGTAGGATGAGATTAATGGATTTTGTTAGAAAGATACTGATCTGGGAGAAAAAAAAATCAACCTAGATGAAATCTTTGGTTTTATAGGTTTTGTGTATTTGAGCAATTTTTACTTAGCATCTTCAACATTTAAGCTGTGAAACTACTTATTCAATCTTTCAGGGGCACGTGCAGAAACTAACTCTCGTGTCAGTGGTGTTGATGGATATGAGACAGAAGGCATTCGAGGACTCCGGGCCCTTGGTGTTAGGGACCTTTCATACAGGCTGGTGTTTCTTGCCTGTTGTGTTGCACCAACCAACCCAAGGGTGAGTCTTAGTAGAATAGCAAAGCTTGAGAAAGATGTCCCCCAGGTCTGCCACAAAGTTATTGGTTTCTGAAACCTCTCAGTTATCTAGTCAATGTTAGAAATATGGGTTGTTAAGATTTGATTTTTTAAAATTTTAAAATCAGATCTTTTCATGTCTCTCTGACAAGGAAAAATCTTGTTTTCATATAACAGCCAATTGCTTTAATAGCACTGGTACAAATAATCCATGGTGGGGGATTATGTTTTTCAGTGATCACAGTTCCTCTCTCATGCTCTTGGAGAAAGTGCAAGTAAAAATATTTAGTAATCTGTAAAATAAATTGCTTTCTGAGAGTGATGGGCTCTGTGTGTTATAGTTGTTCAGAACTTGATCCTATGTCCTGAATGGAAAAGCAGGTAGAAAGAATTTGGAAAATCATATAGTTTTGGAAAAAGAAATTAACCTAATAACTATTCTGTCACTTCTTTTTGTTGTTGTTGTTAATCCTCACCCGGGGATATTTTTCCATTGATTTTTAGGGAGAGGGAAAAAGAGAGGGTAAGACAGAGAGAAACATTGATGTGAGAGAAACACATCAATTGGTTGCCTCCTGCATGTTCCCAACCAGGGCCCAGGCCAGGTAGGAGCCTGTAACCAAGGTACATGCCCTTGACCGGAATGGAACCCAGGACCCTGTGGTCCACAGGCCAATGCTCTATCCACTGAGCAAAACCATTTTAGGGCTGTCACTGCTTCTTGATCTTGGCATCATTGGACTAGTATTTTAGTATGGCTCATCTCTTGACCATTCACATAAATTTAGATAGCAATATAAAACAATGATGGTGGCTTTTGTTTTTTTAATTCATAGGACAAATGACATACTTTCTTAATTAACTTAAAACTTACTAGTTGAGGATTTTTTAAAAACCTTTATAGTCTACAGATTCTGAAGTTGACCTTTCAGACTAAAATTGTTTGTAGTGAAGGGTCTTCTCTTTCACATTATTTTGACTGTTTCTGTACTAATATTTTTCCTTTCTCTATCCCTCAGTTTGGAGGGAAAGAGCTTCGAGATGAGGAACAGACAGCTGAGAGCATTAAGAACCAAATGACTGTGAAGGAATGGGAAAAAGTGTTTGAAATGAGTCAAGATAAAAATCTGTACCACAATCTTTGTACCAGCCTATTCCCTACTATACATGGTAAGAGTTCTATCCATTTGTGCCATAAATTTGAAATTCAAGAGAATGATTCAAGATAAAACAGCAACATATGATTTCTTAAAGCATATAAATCAAATCATGAAATTTTTTTGTAGGTTTAGAAGGGGTCTTTTTAAGTCATTTATGAAAGGAAAATATATGACTCCACTTAAAACAAGGTACCTAGAATAGTCAAATTCATAGAGACAGAGGTTACCTGGGGGAGAAGAATGGGGAGTTACTGTTTAATGGATAGAGTTCCTGTTTGGTATGATGAATAGCTCTAGAAATTGATAGGGATGATAGTTATAAAATACAGTGAATGCAATTAATTCCACTGAAATGTACACTTAAAAATGGTTGAAATGGGGGGAAATGGTTGAAATGGTAAATTTTATGTTGCATATACTTTACCACAATTTTTTTAAAAAGAAAAAGGGATCATGTAGTCTTCTTTTTCTGACTTTAGGACAGAACTGGAGTTCAGTATATTCCAATATGCTAGTTTAATATCTGTGGGGCTTTTTAATTTTTAGAGCTGGAGATTTCTTGATGTTTCTTGGTTACATGTACATGTCTATACATTTGGTCATTTCTTCTTTCATGTTTTTTTTTACTCTTGGTTGCTCACTGTTATTAAAATCTTCTTATGTGTTAAAGAGTATAACTAAATTTTTAGGTCTCATAATATAGTGGGGTTTTCCTTAGGTATATATTTTTTAATCATTACAATTGACCTGTTTTTCTACCTAAATATTTGATAAATAAAATTGAACTGAAATCCTTTATGTTAATAATTGTTTATAGATTTTAGAGTGTCTTCCTTTAATGATGAATAGGGTAAAAAATTTTATGCTGCTTCACTTTTCCCTATCCATTTCTAGAGCTATTCATTATACCAAACAGGAACTCTATCCATTAAACAGTAACTCCCCAAAATTTAGTGGCTTAAAACAGCAAACATTATCTCATACAAGCTGTGGGTCAGGAATTGACATAGGCTTAGCTGGTTGGTTCTGCTCAGTCTTTCAGGAGGTTGCAGCCAAGACATCAGCTGGGGCTGCAGTGATCTGAAGACTTTCCTGGAGCCAGAGGATCCACTTATGAGGGGACTCACTTAGGTGGCTTATAGGTCAGAGTAGTGTTGGTTGTGGAATGGGTTTTTTAATTTTATATTTTTAAGAAGTGGTTTTTGTAAATCTGCCTAGCACTTCGTTGATGGGATTCACAGAAAGTCATAATAATTAGCACAGAAAAATATTTCTAAAGATCAGTTGTGTTATAATTGTGCATTTCCTTCTTATATTTGGATTTATATAGTTCTTTGAAGCATTTTATGTAATCCCTCTGAGTTTGGTTAGCATGAATTTATATTCAGCACTGGCTACTGTTGGTAACACAAAAGAAGTAAGTCATGGACCATTTCTCAAACTGTTGATTTGCATGCCATTAGAAAGAACTAGCAAATATGAGGGGGACATAGTTTATTTATGGGGAGAGATTTTTGAGGACTAACACGTAGAGAAAGGTTTTGTATAAGGTAGTGAGACTTGTGATCAAGGGAAGCCTCTTAGAAGGATGAACACTGACTGGCTAGCCTATGTGACACCTGCAGCCTAGGTGAAGACATTGGTTAGGGGAATTCAAATTCCAGAGCAAGAACCAAGATTAGGAGCCAGGTATTTTTACTTCAGTCTTGTGCTTTGCTTCACTTTTATCTGCTCTTTTGGTTGATAAACATGTCTTTGGAATTTCCTGTGGTATGTTTAGCCTCATGTTGAGAAATACCTTGGGTTTTTGTTTCAGGCAATGATGAAGTAAAACGGGGTGTCCTGCTGATGCTCTTTGGTGGTGTTCCAAAGACAACAGGGGAAGGAACCTCTCTTCGGGGAGACATAAATGTTTGCATTGTTGGTGACCCAAGTACAGCTAAGAGCCAGTTTCTCAAGTAAGTGTTTGCCCATAGTAGTGCAGCAGGAAAAACTGCATAGTTCAGGCTCTGTGCTACCAAGAGTGCAGTCAGTGTGCCTGTACTAGAGCAGGAGTATAAATTAGGACTGTGTTGAATATGTAACTCAGTTGGATTCAAAACACCTTAATTTTTTTTATAGAATGTAACAATATTTTATAATTTTGGAATAGGGAAAAAATTGCCTGCAATCCCATTCCCACATAGAACTCTTTTAATCTTTGTATAATGTCTTTGTATAATCTTTGAATACATATATATGTATTTTTATTTTAATATACCCTAAATATTTTTCCATCTTCTTTCACAATTTTTTTGTTGGTATACTGTAACTTAACAAAATCATTTCCCTAGCCTGTCGTTTATTTTAATGATTATATAGATATTGATCCACTGAATACCATGATGTGGAGAACTTTTTACTTAATTTTTTTTTAAATATATTTTATTGACATTTTACAGAGAGGAAGGGAGAGAGATAGAGAGTTAGAAACATCAATAAGAGAGAAGCATTGATCAGCTGCCTCCTGCACACCCCCTACTGGGGATGTGTCCGCAACCAAGGTGCATGCCCTTGACTGGAATCGAACCCAGGACTCCTCAGTCCGCAGGCCGACGCTCTATCCACTGAGCCAAAACAGTTTCGGCATTTAAAATTTTTTTTGTTGTTGTTTCCTATGAGTAAATTCCAACTATAGAATTGATGGGATTAAGAATACAAATACCTTTAAGGTTCTTAAATAGAACACTCTTTGCCAAAACAGTGCTATAAGCATGAAACATTTTTTGCCAACCTTATCAGCATGTGTATTGCAAGAACTTGCTTACTTTTAATTTTTTTAAGAAACTTAGAGGTCAAAATAATAGCAACCCATTTTGAGCACTTCCTGTGTTCTTGGTGCTGTATATATTTGTATATTATGTCTTATCCAACAACACTCAGACTGACATGTATTGTCTCTTTTTTCAAGGAGGCAAACAAAACCCTCATATTATGTCTGTTCTTAGACCAGACCAACACTATCTTGAACATTAAAGCTTTGTAATAAGTTTTAAAATCATAAAATATGAGTTGTTCAATTCTTTTTCCAGATTGTTTTAGCTATTCTGTGTCCTTTGAGTTTCTACATGAATTTTAGGATCATCATGTCAGTTTCTACAAAGAAGCTAGTTGTGATAATAATAGGGGTTGTGTTGAATCTGTAGCTCAATTTGAGGTGTATTGGGATTTTTTTTTTTTTTAAGAGCGAGAGAAGGAGTAGCCATGGAGGCCTTGAGCTTGCTGCAGTGGACTTTGGTCACCGCTGACCATGCTCTCTGGCTACTGCCTGGGCACACAGCTTGAATCCAGGGCCTTTCTCACTTGTGGCTTCCCAAAGGCTATTGCTCCTGTAAGACACAGTGGAGACCATGAGAAAAGACTTATCAAATCTTCTGGATTCTGTGATAGGAGTTCTTTGAATTTATTGAAATTCTACATTATGTTGACTGGGATTCCAGTAGTAATTGGCATAACTCTGGTGAATGTTATTCATTAGTGAAACTGAATTAGGAGAAATTCCAGAGGCTATATCTCAGATAACTGGGAATATTACAAGCATCCTATATCAGGATGGATTGCTCAAACTTTCTATGGTAGTCCTGAAAAGAATTATGAATGAACAATAGCTATCCTTCACATTGAAGCTGAAAACGCTAAATTATGGCTAAAGGAGCTGAAAGTATGAAGATTAATATGTATGAGAGACAATGGTCCCTGGTATCAGGAACCAACCATTGATAAGGGATTTATTGATCATGCTCCAAAAACAAATTCCGACAACTGATTTTTTATTTCTCTAAATACAAAGTATATTTTCTTTATGGGAAAATAAAATAATAAATATATTCTGTACTTTTGCTTAGAGTGATGAATAAAATACTCACTTCCATTGCTCTGTTTCCCAGAGTTGGTTCAGACTAAGGCTTTTTCAATAGTTGATTTTAATTTTTTCAGCTTTGTGAGGTATAACTGACAAAAATTGTAAGATATTTAAAGTGTACATTGTGATTATTTGATAATATGGGTACATTGTGAGAATCAGATTAAGGCTTTTGGTTTGAGAGTTTCAGCTTCCTCTTTTAAGAGGTTTAAACAATTTTTTAAAGTTGAGGAAATAGGAATTTGTGAACTCCTTAAAGGTATAACTTTGAAAGGTTAATGTTTTACTTAGCTGATAAATGGAAGTTAGAGAAATCTGAATATGTTAAGTATCAGGAAGTATAGTAGTTTAAATCAACATTGTGGACATTGAATTATTCAATACAAATATTGAACCAACTAGATAAAACAATAACACCTTAATAAACATTTTCAATGAATAAAAAAAAGAGAGAGAGAGAGATTTGTTGTTCTACTTATTTATGCATTCATTGGTCATTTCTTGTATGTGCTCTGACCAGGAATCAAACCTGCATCCTGGTTATATCAAGATGCTTCAGCCAAATGAGCTGCCCTACCAGGGTGTATATTGGCTTTTTAACAATATTAAGTCTTCTCACTCATAAACATGGGACATCTTCCCATTTATTTAGGCCTTTGATTTCTTTGAACAATGTTTTATAGTTTTCAGGGTATAAGCTTGCACTTCTTTGTTAAACCTATTCCTAAGTATTTTTAATCTTTTTTATGCATTGTTTTCTTTTTATTTTGGGGTTCATTGCACATGTATATGAATGAAATTGATCTTTTGTCTTACAACTTTATAAGAACTCTTTTATTAGTTGTTACATTTTTGTAGATTCCATAGGATTTTCTGTCTGTCAGATCATGTTATCTGCAAATAGTGATAGTTCTTTCAAACTGGCTGCCTTTTGCTTTTCCTTGCCTAATTGCACCTGCTACACCTTTGAGTATAATGTTGAATAGAAGTGGTAGAGTTGACATCTGTGTCTCATTTTCCTAATCGTAGGGGCAAAACATTCAGCCGTTAACCTTTAAGAATGATGTTAGCTGTGGGTTTTTATAGATGCTATATCGGGGCGAAGGAAAGTCTCTTTTTTCCTCATTTGTTGAGTTTTTATCATGAAGGGTGTTGGATTTTGTCACATTTTTTTTCTGACACTATTGAGATGGTTTTTATCTTTATTAATGTGGCATATTATTAATTTTTAGCTGTTAAACCAACCTTGTCTTTTTACAATAAATCTCACAGCTAGTTTTATTTTATTTTAGCAAGGCTTTCTAATAGATCATTATTGCTAAACTTTTATTATTGAAGACTTTTAAAGTTGATGTTTTTGTCATGTATGAACTTCATCTTACATTTGGCAGGAATGGATTTAAATCTATCTAGAAAGGTTTTATGTTCAGTCTGTGGTTTCATATGCAGTCTATTATAGGTATCTGGATTGCTTATGATTAATGCCTTTCTCAGCTTTTTAAAAATAAATTTAAATTCTTAAATGACAAATGCTGTTAGGTGATATTCCTGCACAGAATCTTTTATAACCACATATTAATGAATATGATAACCTTGACTAGGCATGTGGAGGAGTTCACCCCCAGAGCTGTCTACACCAGTGGCAAAGCATCCAGTGCTGCTGGCTTAACAGCAGCTGTTGTGAGAGATGAAGAATCTCATGAATTTGTCATTGAAGCTGGAGCTTTGATGCTGGCTGATAATGTAAGAGCATTTTATACTCTTGGATATAAAGAAATCAGAATATTCCCTACCGTATCAGTAAAGTCCTATAAGTATCTATTAAAAAGATGTCCTTTAAAAACATTAAAAGATGCCCTTTAAAAGGGCATTTTTAGTAAATAATCTGTATTGGTCATTGATTTATTAGATCTGTAAAGGTATGTAAGTTGTAGCTATATCTACATATATAAAAGGCTAAGCGATCATCAGACCAACCAGTAGGTATGATGTGCACTGACCACCAGGGGACAGACGCTCAACACAAGCTGCTGAGTGACAGCAACTTTGCAGAGTGCATTCTCTCGCACTCCGGGACCCCTCAGGGGATGTCAGAGAGCCGGTTTTGGCCTGATCCCCGCAGTCAGGCCATGGTGTCCCACCTGCCGAAGGCACTCTTCAAGGTGCAGCCGGCTAGGGAGGGACCATGGGAGGTTGGCTCCAGGGTGTACGTGTCCATCTCATCTCTCCCAGTCTCACTCCACCGGCCACCTTCTAATTAATTTCCTTTCCATGTGCACAAGTCCATGCACTGGGCCACTAGTATGCTTATAAACATTATGTTTCAATTTCACTCTTCACTTCTGCAGCCAAAAATCAATGTTGAGGTGACCCAAAATATTTTGACCCTGAGATTTATACAGGGGTTTTTTTTTGTGTGTGTGTGTTTTAATATATCTGTGCTGATTTTACAGAGGAAGAGAGAGGGGAAGAGAGAGAAACATAAATGATGATAGAGAATCATTGATCAGCTGCCTTCTGCACATCCCTTATGAGGTCAGGCATGTGCCATTGACCGGAATCGAATCTGTAACTCTTCAGTCCACAGGCTGACACTCTGTCCCAGCGGTTCTCAGCCTGTGGGTCGCTACCCCTTTGGGGGTCAAACGACCCTTTCACTGGGGTCGCCTAAGACCATCGGAAAACACATATTTCCCATGGTCTTAGGAACCAACAGACGGCTCCTCGGTGTAACAAAGTGTAGCAATGTAGTTTACTGTTGCCATATGAAGACTGTTGCTCATGCTACACCACGATTCAAGACAAAATTTCATTTATTTGTAATTAGAAATAAATATTTCACAATATTTAATTACATATTGTTTTTGTGATTAATCACTATGCTTTAATTATGTTCAATTTGTAACAATGAAAATACATCCTGCATATCAGATATTTACATTACAGTTCATAACAGTAGCAAAATTACAGTTATGAAGTAGCAACAGAAATAATTTTAAGGTTGAGGGTCACCACCACATGAGGAGCTGTCTTAAAGGGTCGAGGCATTAGGAAGGTTGAGAACCACTGCTCTATCCACTAAGTCAAACTAGCCCGGCAAGGCTTTTATGTGGAATAAAAGTACAATAAATGTAAGTTTTTAGTTAGTCTAAAACAAGTCAAATGCACATGGTTCCTTCTAGCTCTGGGATCTACTGTACTCTAGTAGAGGGAATTAGGATTGCTTATTTACCTATATTACAGTATAGGTGCAAACTTTGAGTTTACTTGCCATTTGACACCTAAAAAGCAGTTCCTTATGTGAAATTTGTTTGGTTACAGGGTGTATGTTGTATTGATGAATTTGATAAGATGGAAGTGCGGGATCAAGTTGCTATTCACGAGGCTATGGAGCAGCAGACTATCTCCATCACTAAAGCAGGCGTGAAGGTACATAGGTCCACTTCTGTTCCACTGCATTATGCCTTGTAGATTGATGTAGTTTTAGAGACATTCACCTGGATAAAATGCATTATTTCAACATAAAATGTTATTCGTTGAAATGGAAAACACAGCCCTGGGGATTATTAATCCAAATTATAGGTACTGTGAAAATGTGACGCTATGACAGAAAGTAGAGGGTATTGAAAACCTGCTTTATCAAAAAACATAGCTCAAAATTTTCAAAAAGCTATGTTTTTTGATAAAGCAGGTTTTCAATTATAACAAAAATAATTTATTTAAATTAAAATAATAGGTACAGTCATGTTCCACATAATGTTTTGGTCAAGGATGGACCACATATGTGATGGTGGTCCATGAGATTATAATGAAGCTGAAAAATTCCTGTCACCTAGTGACGTGTTAGTTGTA
Source organism: Lasiurus cinereus (assembly GCA_011751065.1). Classification (NCBI taxonomy): domain Eukaryota; kingdom Metazoa; phylum Chordata; class Mammalia; order Chiroptera; family Vespertilionidae; genus Lasiurus; species Lasiurus cinereus. The sequence continues at coordinate 49,280,195 of JAAGEH010000393.1, forward strand.
GTAAGATCTTAGCACATCACATTACTCACATGTTTGTGGTGATGCTAGTGCAAACAGACCTACTCTGCTGCCAGTTGTATAAAGTAGAGCAAATACAGTTATGTACAATACATAATACTGTGTATTATTGTTTGAGAGTGTTCTCTTTCTACTTATACAAAAAAGTTAGCTATAAAACAGTAAGCCATACTACTCAGGCAACAGCCTCATACATCTTGTATTAACATCTCTTGATTGCATCATCTTATGCTTGATTGAATCTCTTGTTTTATACAGTAGACTATACCATCTAGGTTTGTGTAAGTACACTCTATGATCTTTGAACAACCATAGAATTGCCTAACAACTCATTTCTCAGAACCTACCCCCATCATTAGTGATATAAGACTGTACAATTTTGTGACTAACATTCGAGAGAATCAAACTTTTTATTTTTTATTTTTTTATTTTTACTTATTTTTTAATGTATTTTATTGATTTTTTTATAGAGAGAAAGGGAGAGGGATAGAGAGTTAGAAACATCAATGAGAGAGAATTGATCAACTGCCTCCTGCACGTCCCTACTGGAGATGTGCCCGCAACTAAGGTACATGCCCTTGACCAGCAGGCCGATGCTCTATCCACTGAGCCAAACTGGTTACGGCAAGAATCAAACTTTTTTAAATAAAGTAATCCATTCAAGTAGTGAGGAAAATTTAAGCAGTACTCTAAAATATAAGGAGGAGAAATCTTCCCTTGCAATTCCCAGCACTAACAAATATTTAGAAATACCTGCTGAGTTTATGCCCCTTTTAGGAATATTTTATATAGAAACAAACATAATACATACAAGTTTTATTCTTTACTCATTTAATGTCATAATTTTATTTTGGCAATCTTTCTATATTGGCACATACTACATCCACTTTGTTTTTGTTTTTTTTATTGCTGCATAGTTTTCAGTTGTATATACCCCAATCACACCTACAGAATGATATTTGGATCATTTCCAGCCTTTTGATTAAAAATAATATCGTAGGTATCCTTGAACACACATCTTCCTGTACCTAGCTGCAAGATAAATTTCTAACAAGAAATCTCAGGCTTAACAGGTATGCACAGCATTTCGCCATCATATGGTAGTACCTGTGTGCTGTGTGTTATTAGACTTTAAAATAAATGATGTCTTATTATTTTGGTTAGCATTTAAATGATATCTTAGTATTTTGGTTAGCATTTATTTAATTATGAAAGAGATCAGGCATTTTGTCATATGTTTATTGGCCATTCCAGATGTCTTTTTAAACCTATTACAATTCTTTCTTTTGTGGTCAGGCTACTCTGAATGCCAGAACATCCATTTTGGCAGCAGCAAACCCAATCGGTGGACACTATGACAGATCAAAGTCATTGAAACAGAATATAAATTTGTCAGCTCCCATCATGTCCCGATTTGACCTCTTCTTTATACTTGTGGATGAATGTAATGAGGTAACCAACATTATCTATCACTCATAGCTTCTTTTGTTATTTCCAATATGAATAACTGAGTGAGTCAGGCTTGAATATATACTCCTGAACATGTGTTTGCACTGATCTTTCATTTCTCTCCAGTTGGGCAAAGGTGTATTAAGCAGTTCAAAATAAAGTCATTTGAATTGCTGGTTTCACTTAATTGTGTTGAGGAATATAATGTTTTTTGTTTTTGCTACTGTTTTTCTATATTTTCAAAGGAAAAAGGACATGGTGCAATATACAGATCTTGTAACATAGAAACCCACACCTGAAACCTGTATGTTCATGTTGACCAATGTCACCCCAATAAGTTTAATAAATTTAACAAGAAAAAAGGAAACATAATTAATTCTCAATCATTCTCTTTAAGATTTTTATAAGAATTTTTTGTTGTGTTGGGATCTTTTTAGTAAGCATGAAAAAATTAGAATACCAAAGAAATTTCTTTTTTTTCTCCTTCAAATCAAGAGTCATTAGTCTTCCTATATTTTCTCATAAAGTTTTCGTCTTAATTATAGGATAATTTGAAGATTGAGTGTAAAGTGGTGGATGTAGTTGGATTCGGACATGTTAACTATTAGAGTTATTTATACTTAATCTTAAAAATATATTTTTATTGATTTTTTACAGAGAGGAAGAAGGGAGAGAGACAGAGAGCTGCCTCTTGCATGCCCCCTTCTGGGAATGTGCCCACAACCAAGGTACATGCCTTTGACCCGAATCGAACCTGGGACCTTTCAGTCTGCAAACCGGTTCTATCCACTGAGCCAAACCGGTTTCAGCTATACTTAATCTTAAATATTTAACAATACTGCACAGCTCAGACGGGCATAGGACTACAAAGTGACATTCTATAGAAGCTAATACTATAGGCTGTACTGTAATTACTGAGCATGGGGGTCCTGTATTGCCTTAGGCACAATGCATACTCTTGCTTACAGCAAAACTTTAAATATAATCTAAATAAAAGCTGCTTTCCGCCGAAACTGGTTTGGCTCAGTGGATAGAGCGTCGGCCTGCGGACTGAAAGGTCCCAGGTTCGATTCTGGTCAAGGACATGTATCTTGGTTACGGGCACATCCCCAGTAGGGGCGTGCAGGAGGCAGCTGGTCGGTGTCTCTCATTGATGTTTCTAACTCTCTATCTCTTTCCTTTCCTCTCTGTAAAAAATCAATAAAATATATATATTTTTTAAATTGCTTTCCATTAGTTTTTTATGTTTTGGTTTGTTTTTATCCCTTCACAAACTCATATAAATATTTAACCCATCTACCCATAGTTGGAAGTTATCTGATTTCACATATTTCTATTGGTACATGACCCATTAAATTAGTTTTTTAACTGTTGGAAATAATTTTAGACTTATAGAAATGTTACAAGAAATATAATAGTGCACATAGTACCCATATATCTTTTATTCTATTCACGTATTAACATGTTGCCCTATTTGCTGTATCATTTGTTCTCGTTATATCTACATGGTTTTTCTGTAACATTTAAAAGTAAATTGCTTATTTTTTGTATGATTTTTTTCTTAATATTAATGCTGTGGTGATTACCTTTATATATTTACAAATGGTAAGATAATGTAGTGGCCAAGACCATGGACTCTGAAGCTGGACTGTTCGAATCTCGGTTCCATTTCTTGCTGTGATATTGAACTAGTGATTTAACCTCTCTGAGCCTCAATTTACTCATCTATAATATAGGGGTAATAACTACCTATGTAATAAGGTTTCGGTATAGGTTGTATGAGTTAATGCTTCTGTACACACTTAGACAGTAGTGGCTGGCATATACTAAGGGCCCTAGAAATCTATTGTTATTAAAGTCAGTTAATTCCTTCAGAAATATTCTTGGAGTGGGGCAAAAGTAAACATTTAAATTTGCTTTTAAATGAAACTGGTACTAAATTTTCCTCAGAAACTTTGTATCTATAAATACATCTTTCAGTAGCATATTAGAGCTTATTTTTGCTATGAATAATTTCTTAATGTCTAGGATAGTCTGGAGTGGATATTGATACGACTAATCAAAGTGATTTTTTTGTTTTGTTTTGAATTAGGTTACAGATTATGCTATTGCAAGACGTATAGTAGACTTACATTCAAGGATTGAAGATTCGATTGATCGTGTTTATTCCCTTGATGACATCAGGAGGTATCTTCTCTTTGCAAGGCAGTTTAAACCAAAGGTAACCTGCATTTTTTATATTAGAATAGAACATCATGGGTATATTTTAAATGGCATTTAGACAAAAGGGTTACATGGAGAAATATGAACCTGTACTTGTTGGGGTTTTTTGTTTGTTTATTTTGGGGGTTTTGTTTGTTTCTTCAGAGTTGAGTAAAGGGGATTTTAAAAATATCTGAATAATTCCATTTCTTTTCCTTGTTAAGTGCTAATAAGTTTTTGTGGGTGAAGAGTTTTGTTTTGTTTTTTAATATATTTTTATTTATTTCAGAGAGGAAGGGAGAGCAAGAGACAGAGAGAAACTTCAATGATGAACGAGAATCATTGATTGGCTGCCCTCCTATACACCCTTTACTAGGGATCAAGCCCTCAACCTGGGCATGTGCTCTGACTGGGAATTGAACTTGCCACCTTATTGGTGCATAGAACAGTACTCCTAACTGAGCCACCTTGCTGCGGCAGATATTCTTTTATTTTAACCATTCCTAAGAATAATAAAACTGTATGTGTTTAGTAGTCTACTGAGTGCTATCTTATCTTTCTCTAAGGAAAAACTTGGATTCCTCTGAATAATTGTGAATGAACATTATTATTTTTTTATAGTAGTTGATGTAGTTAATTAGGTTGAATCTGCATTGGATCCAGGATAGTTACTTAGACATTTATTTTTTAAATAAGCCTTCATTTAGCCAAAGCCGGTTTGGCTCAGTGGATAGAGCATCAGCCTGTGGACTGAAAGGTTCCAGGTTTGATTCTGGTCAAGGGCATGTACCTTGGTTGCGGGCACATCCCCAGTAGAGGGCATACAGGAGGCAGCTGATCGATGTCTCTCTCTCATCAATGTTTCTAACTCTATTTCTCTCTCTTCCTCTCTGTAAAAAATTAATAAAATATATTTTTAAAAAAATAAGTCTCCATTTAATAGCCTGGCTGACATGGCTCAGTGGTTGAACCAGGAGGTCACAGTTTAATTCCTGGTCTGGGCACATGACCAGGTTTTGTAGGAGATGATCAGGAGGCAGACAATTAATGATTGTTGCTTATTAATGTTTCTCTCTCTCTTTTCTTCTCCTTTCTCTGAAAATCAATTTTAAAAAAAATAATAATAATGAATGAATAAACCTCCAGTTGGCAATTTTCTAAGATAGAATATGGAAAGAAAATTCTGGTTGATTCTAGGTATTTACACATTGTCTGGCTTGACTTTTGGAAGTTATTTATTTATTTTTTTAATGTGCCCTGAAAGTTGTGGGAATTGAACCAGCAACCTCTTGGTTAACAGGGTGACACTCTAACCAACTGAGCCATCTGGCCAGGGCTTGGAAGTTATTCTGAGATTTAAATTCTTTATCACTTTCATTTAGTTATCCTATATATATATTTTAAAAAAGCCTAATATGCAAATAGACCAAACAGCCGGTAGAACAACCGGTTGCTGTGATGCACACTGACCACTGGGGGGCAGATGCTCAATGCAGGAGCTGCCCCCAGTCCACAGGCCCCAGAGAAGCCAATGGAGGTGATCGGGGGTGCGGGGGAGGCTGATTGCCCTGCCATTCACCCCACAGAGGGAGGTGACCAGCCGCGGCTGGGCGAGCGGGCAGGCCAAGGCCGGTTTCGGCAGGGGGTCCCCCCCTCGCCCTCTCCCATTGCCCTGCCAGTTGCTCCGCAGATCAGCCCTGATTGCTGGCCAGGCTAGGGACCCTATTCGTGCACAGGCCTCTAGTTTATAATATTGGGATTGACTCTCACTGTCCCAAAAGAAGTTTAGTGAGTCTTTTAAAACTAAGGGTTATATGTGAGGAGGCATTTGTTCTCCATGACTTTGTACTGGCCTCTCTGTGACCTTGGCATGCTTTCTTTGTTAACATCTGTGTTCCTTGCTCTGAAAAACTGAGGGTTTGCTCTAGCAGGTTTGGCTCAATGGATTGAGTGTCGGCCTGTGGATTGAAGGGTCCTGGGTTTGATTCTGGTCAAGAGCACATGGGTTGTAGGCTCGATCCCCAATAGGGGCCATGCAGGTGGCAGCTGATCAATGATTCACTCTCCTCATTGATGTTTCTCTCTCTCTCTCTCTCTCTCTCTCCCTCTTCCTTCCTCTTTGAAATCAATAAGATATATTAAGAATGATTTTCTTATTTATTTATTTATTTATTTTTATCAATTCTCTTTAAAAAAATTAAGGGTTCTTTGTTATTTGAAAAGTTATAATTTGAAAAATAAGTGTATAATATACATATATGTGTGTATTGTCCTTTGTTCTTAAAGACAACATAAATTAATTGGATCCCAAGAATAGCCTGAGCATTAATTTGTTTAATGGGCTCAGCCATCTTGAGTGAAAAGATTACATCCTATCCCATTGTTTCAGCTTGTTACATATTTTCTACATATATAAAAGGTTAAGTGTCCATCCGACCAGTAGCTATCATTCGCACTGATCACCAGGGAGCAGACACACAATGCAGGAGCAACCATGATACACACTGTTGCTGTGGGGAAATCTATTTAAAAATAAATGGCACCATAAACCTGACACTGACAAACCAACACTCAGCTTCCCCCAAGTGGGACACAGGCCTCACCACCATCCTCCATGGCTGCAAAATGCAGCCCACAGCCCAGCCCAGTCTGAAAATGGTGGATGTGGACTCTGGGTAATGATGTCACATAACAACATCCAGCTTCTTCTCCCTAGCAACTAGCATCCTTGGAGTTTCTTCAGCCCAGGAACCTGACTTGCTTTATAGTCAGGTGCAAACATTTTACAGTTTAACCAAATGTTTGTGAAGCGTTTCCTTGTGCCTCATCTCATTTGATCCTCACAGAAGTCCTGGAGTAGATAGATAGGAGACTCAGTAGAATCCTATTTTCTTTTCATTAGCAAGATGTGAGTAGCAATATTAAAATATTTCTTCTAATTAATTTCCTTTCAATATGTGAATCCATGGACTGGGACATTAGTCTTTTAGAAATTGTCATTTTCCTTAAATACTAATCCTGCTGTCTTCCTATTTATAAAATAGTACATGGGATCCACAGACCTTAGTTTTTGTTGAAAGGCATTTCAGTGTTAATTCCTTGTCATTGACTTCAAAGTTTTGATTTTCTCAGTTCCCCTAATGTCTCCACCTGGAAGGCTCTTAAACATCTGTTTAACACAGCTCCCGTCAAGTAGAAATGCTCTGACATAAGTGATGTTCTGAAACAGATTTCCAGAGAGTCAGAGGACTTCATTGTGGAACAGTATAAACGTCTCCGCCAGAGGGATGGTTCTGGAATAAGCAAGTCGTCCTGGAGGATTACAGTGCGGCAGCTTGAAAGCATGATCCGTCTCTCAGAAGCAATGGCTCGGATGCACTGCTGTGATGAGGTATTAAAGTCACTTTAACATAATGAATGGAAAGAGAGGTTGATTTGTCAGCTTTTAAACAATTTTTTTATCTTTGGTTTGGGACATACTAGCATTATATAACTGTTGAGTGCTCATAAGATATGTGACCTTGGGATTTCTCCCTTGAAGAAGGTTGCTATCGAGCATTTATTGAGTGTAGTTAAATAGTAATGAGATAATCATGTTATAGATTATATAATACTTATAGAGTGATTTACTGTTAATGTTGTTCATTCAAGAAACTGCTTATATATGCAATTCTAATATCCAGAAAGTTTGTATTTTATTTTAGTGGAAACTTTTATTATTATAGCTTTATATTATGCCCATGGTTATCTATTGGTTCCCTACTATGAACAGTGATAAAACCAACATGTTTCATATTTCCTACTCCCCTAACTCTCAACCATCTAATTTTAGAAAATAATGTCTTTTAACATTTACCTTTGTGCAGTCAAATATGCTTATCTATCACTTGATTTATCATTTTTTGGCTGGTACAGATGAGAGGCTTTGAGCACATTTTCTCTCTCAAGTCTCCCTATTATCTTCTGTTCCCTTCCCATTTCTGTATATCATTTCTCTATCTTCAGGCGCATATCATTTACATTGTGTTCTGTCACTCTTAATTTCCACATTTATTTTATTCTTAGTTTTGTACCTAAATATATACAAGGTTCAGTGGAGATTATTTTATTATGATTTTCTAATCCATTTCTTGGCTGATTGAAATCTCACTATGAAGAGTTCAATGGGGGGAAAAGAACACATTCATGAGGATGATATTCTTTTAGTGTTATATTACTTGTAGCCTTTATCTGGATAATAGCCTGGCTTGATATACAACCTTTGGCTCATATTTTGTTTTTTTGTGTGTGAATTTTTCTACTGTATTCTTTTTTTTTTTTTAAATGTTTGTTTAATATATTTTTTATTGATTTTTCACAGAGAGGAAGGGAGAGGGATAGAGAGTCAGAAACATCGATGAGAGAGAAACATCGATCAGCCGCCTCCTGCACGCCCCCCACTGGGGATGCACCCGCCACCAGGGTACGTGCCCTTGACCGGAATCGAACCTGGGACCTTTCGGTCCGCAGGCCGACGCTCTATCCACTGAGCCACACCGGTCTCGGCTCTACTGTATTCTGACATTAACTGTTGCTGTGGGGAAATCTGAGGCCAGCCATTGATTAATTTTGCTCCCATAAATAACTTGTCTTTCTCTTTTTCCAAACTTTTTTTTTTTTATTTCTTTAGGCCAGTAAGTTTATTAGGATATGTCTTGATATTGACTGTTCTTAAATGACTTAGTATCTTTGTTAATAGTTTTTTGTCTTTTTAAAAAATTGCTGGTTTATCTTGTTATGGGGCTTATGTAGTTAGGGAAGGAGATTTAGAGAAACTGTAGGGTTATTTAAAAAGTACTTGAAGCAACCACTCCCCCCCAAAACAAAAACAAAACAAAAAACAAGGACATGTCGTTTTTCTTTTAAATAAGCTTTTTTTATTGAAGCAGAACATACGTATAGAAAAGTGCAAAAACTTTCAGTGAGCATGCCTGTGTAACTTAATTTCACTTAGCATAATGTCCTCAAGGTTTATCACTGTTATAGGCTGGACAGGATTTCCTTCCATATAACATTCCATTGTATGTATTTATCACATTTTTTTAATCCATCAATCAGTGGATATTTGAGTTGCTTCCACACCTCTTGGCTATTTTAAATAATTGTACAGTGGGCATGGGTATACTTTATGTTTTAGATATTAACCCCCATCATATATATCACTTACAAATATTTTCTCTCATTCTGTAGGTTGCTTTTTTATTCTATTTCCTCAACTCAGAAGTTTTTGAATTGGATGTAGTCTCATTTGTCAACTATTTTTTGTTGCCTATGCTTTATTTTTATTGATTTTACAGAGGAAGGGGAGAGAAATAGAAACTTCAATGATGAGAGAGAATCATTGATCGGCTGCCTCCTGCATGCCCTATACTAGGGGTCGATCCCACAACCTGGGCATATGTCCTGATCAGGAATTGAACTGACCTCCTGGTTCATAGGTCGACACTCAACCACTGAGCCCCACCACTCAGGCTGTTACCTGTGCTTTTGATGTCATATCCCAGAAACCATTACTAAATCCAGTGTCATGAAGCTATTCCCCTGTTTTCTTATAGATGGTTTTTTATAGTTTAAGGTCTTTATTTTGAGTTAATTTATTATTTTGAGTTTTATTCTTCTGTATATGATACCCAGTTTTCTCAGCACCATTAGTTGCAGAGACTATCCTTTCTCCAATGTGTGGTCTTGACACCTTTGTCAAAGATTATTTGACCACATACATAAGTAGTTCCATTTTCATTGCTATATGACCTATCGATGAATATATCACAGTGACTCACCAATTATTTCATTAATGAACATTTAGTTTCTAATTTGGGTTCTTATGGGATATACATATCTTTTGATCATATAATATATACATGTATACATTTCTGTTGGATATATATATATAATTGTTAGGTCTTAGTTTCTACGTGTGTTCGGTTTAGTAAAAGTTGCCAATAATGGTTTTCCACAGTGCTTTTATTAAGTTATATTTTCATCAGTGACAAATGAAAGTTGTTCTACATTTTTTTCCAACACTCAGTATTGTTGGTCTTTTTAGTCATGTGGTGATTTTATGGTACTATGCCATATTTTATGCCTGTGAGAGGGAGGAAGAGTGTGAGTAAACCAAAATACTGCTGTGATTTTGTTTGGAGAAAACCTGTTTGCTTAACCAAGAAGACTGACTTACTGATTTACCTTGTCTTGATTGGTTTAGGTCCAACCTAAACATGTGAAGGAAGCTTTCAGGTTACTGAATAAATCCATCATCCGTGTAGAAACACCTGATGTCAATCTAGATCAAGACGAAGAAGTCCAAATGGAAGTCGATGAGAGCCCAGATGGCATTAATGGTGAGACGCTTGTTTATAAATCTTTTCTGGAATTAAGAGTCCAAAATGCCCTCTGAGATGCCATGCTGAAAGTGTACTTGTTGATGGTTTTGAAGTCTCTGTGGCAAAAGGGAAAAGTGGATGTTGAATTGTAATGAACTGTTTATAAGTTAAAATTTCATTTAAATAATTAAAATAAGGAGGAATCCGAGATGGTGGCATAGGTAAACACCTACACTGCTGCCTCGCACAACAATTTCAAAACTACAACTAAAAGACAGAACAGACATCATCCAGAACCACAGGAAAGCTGGCTGAGTGGAAGTTCTACAACTAGAGGGAAAGAGAGGGTCTCACAGAGACCCAGAGGAGCTACAAAAAGCTGAGGTACGGAGACGCGCACGCTGAGAGAGCGGGTGCCGGAGTACCTGGCTGGCTTTCTCTGGCGGGAGGGAAACGGAGACTCTCAAAGGCATTGAACCCCTTATCCTACGTCACTAAACCCCAGATCCAGCCGAAACTCATACGGGGGGAGTTTGGATTGTGAAAAGGGAGAAGTGCACGGAAATTTAGGGGAGTAGCAAAAGACCAAAGGCCTGGTGGCGCGCACAGCACTGCACGCAGGACAGATTGCTGATTGTGCCGCTGGCTTTCGTGAGTGGGCGGGAGACAGACCCTCCCAACTGCGCTACTTCTGACTCCACTAAACCCCTGTTTCGGGCGAAACCCTGGGGACCTAGACTCGTCTGGTCCTGGTGCGCAGAGAAGCCGGAAAGACAGCGGTTAGAGGCACTGCGGGCTCGTGCACAAGGACTGCTCCAGCGATTACCCAGTCACGTGAGACTCAGGGGCCGTGGAGGGTGGGCCGACTGGAAGGCAAGGCGGTCCCTTAAGCCCTGAGACTCCACCCCTCCCAAGCTCAACAGAGGCTTCTGTGGTTTTGCACGTCTGGTATCATAAAGCTGAATTCAACACAGAAGTTTCCCCGGCATAGTGAAAATGCCGAGACAAGGGAAGGGATTACAAACAAAAGAAATGGAGGGGAAAAACGACTGGATATAGAGTTCAAAACCATGCTTATAAGGTTTTTCAAGAATATGCTAGAAAAGTTGGATAAATTTAGTGAGACCCAAGAGGAGATGAAAAAGGACCAACTAGAGACACTGACTGAAATAAAAAATATTATACACAGTCCTAACAGCAGACTAGAGGATGGCAAGAATCAAGTCAAAAATTTGAAATATGAAGAAGCAGAAAACATTCAACTGGAAAAGCAAAAAGAGAAAAGAATCCAAAAATGTGAAGATTATGTAAGGAGCCTCTGGGACAGCTTCAAGTGTACCAACATCAGAATTGTGGGGGTGCCAGAAAAAGAGAGAGAGCAAGATACTGAAAACCTATTTAAAGAAATAATGACTGAAAACTTCCCACATCTGGTAAAAGAAATAGACTTACAAGTCCAAGAAGCACACAGAACCCCAAATAAAAGGAATCCAAAGAGGACCACACCAAGACACATCATAATTAAAATACCAAGAGCAAAAGACAAAGAGAGAATATTAAAAGCAGCAAGAAAAAAACAGTTCATTACCTACAAGGGAGCACGCATACGACTGTCAGCTGATTTCTCAACAGAAACGATGCAGGCCAGATGGGAGTGGCAAGAAATATTCAACGTGATGTATAGCAAGAACCTACAACCAAGAATAATCTATCCAGCAAAGCTATCATTCAGAATTGAAGGGCAGATAAAGAGCTTCACAGAGAAGAAAAAGCTGAAGGAGTTCAACAACTCCAAACCAGTATTATATGAAATGCTGAAAGGTACTCTTTTACAAGAGGAAGAAGAAAAAGGTAAAAGACAAAAAATTATGAACAACAAATACATATCTATCAACAAGTGAATCTAAAAATTAAGTGAATTAAAAATTTGATCAACAGAATAAACTGGTGAATACAATAGAATCAGGAGCACAGAAAGGGAGTAGACTGATAATTCTCAGGAGGACAAAAATCATAAAGCATCAAACAGACTGTGAAATTACAGCAGAAAGATTAAAGTTAGGTGAGGTAGATAAGTGATCAATCAAAGGACTTGTATGCATGCTTATAAACATAACCAATGATCACAGACACTGGGGGGTTGGGGTATGCCTGGGAGGGAGGGAGGGCAATGGGGAGATATGTATAAAAAATTAATAAAAAATTAATAAAAAATTTAAAATAAAAATGTATTCTTACAAGACAAAATACACCAAAATGGTGATAGTGGACCTAATTCCCCAGCCTTATTTGTATTGTTATTTTGCTTTTGAATTAAAAACATTTTCTCAAATACATTAAAACAGAAAATTATCAGAATTTAAAGTTTTACATAAAAGAATAAAATAAAAATTTGCATATAATTTTATAGATGCATTTTAGATCATGAAATCTTTTTTTTATTGATTTCAAAGAGAAAGGGAAACAGAGAGAGAGCAAAACCTCAATGATGAGAGAGAATCGTTAATCCGCTGCTACCTGCACACTCCTTACTGGGGATTGAGCCCGAAACCTGGGCATGTGCTCTTCACCAGAATCAAACCCAGGACCCTTCAGTCCGCAGACAGACACTCTGTCCACTAAGCCAAAGCAGCTAGGATTAGATCATGAGATCTTTATATCTCTCATCCTTCCCATTTCTTCTAACTTAGTTGTCTTTACTAATAGCACTTACAAATTTGCCCCTTTTTTTGTTAATCCTCACCTGAGGATATTTTTCCATTGATTTTTAGAGAGAGTGGAAAGGAGGGAGGGAGAGAGAGAGAGAGAGAAACATTGAAGTGAGAGAGAGACATCGATTAGTTACCTCCCACATGCACCCCGACCCAGGCCAGGGAAGGAGCCTGCAAGTGAGCTATGTGCCTTTAATGGGAATGGAACCTGAGACCCTTTAGTCCACATGCTAAAGCTCTATCCACTGAGCCAAACTGGCTAGGACTGCTTTTAATTTTTATTTGTAAAATTGCTAAATACTAAATATACCTTTATGTTATTTTGGAATTAGTATTACAGTATTAGTAATGTATAAACATATGATGCGGGAGTTTTGGAGGAACAGAAGGAAGACTCAGGTGGTTGATGTTTCCCTTAGGTCACGCTGACAGTCCTGCTCCTGTGAATGGAATCAACGGCCACAGTGATGACACAGAACGCGATTCTGTTCCGAAAGCCTCCTTAAGGCTGGGCTTCTCCGAATACTGCCGAATCTCTAACCTTATTGTGCTTCACCTCAGAAAGATGGAAGAAGGTGAGGCACTCAGGCTCAGTCATTTACATAAGCTGTGTGCACATAAACCACTTCTGATTGCTAAAGATTGTGTTTTGTCAGGAGAGATGATAAATCGTTACACAAGCTTACCTTGGCAAGGTGTCAGCCTGTACTTTCCCCACAAGTTCATTGTCAGACACGATTTATGGTTTATTCTTATTAAATTGGCAATTTTAATAGTTTGAAGCAGAATTGGGAGTCTATAATACATAAAGAAGTCCTTTATAATGTTTTTACAGATGCAAAATCACTATTCCTTACTATAGCTTTATTATAAATGTATGAACTCGTAGGTTATTTATATTTCATAGACAAGCAATTGAACTCAAAAGACTGATGTATGAACTCCTAGGTTATTTATGGTTCATAGGCAAGTAATTGAACTCAGCACAAATACATCCCAGAGTAGAGATGAACTCATTTCTCCATAGATATAGTGTGATATCTGGACAGCAGTACATTTCTTATCAGTAACTTCTTTCCCACAAGGTAGAAGGAAAAATAATGAAATCAAGGAGTCAAGCTTAAAACTTTAATTTGGTGATTGACCATCAGACATAAAAGTTCCAGTATTCCAGCTTTTGGACAGATGCTGTCATCACAGCATCCTGAGATGGAGTAAAGGCAGACCAGAAACTGTCTTGGCTTACTAAATGTGTGAGCCCTGTAACTTCTGCTGTCTTTCCCCTGATATCTGGCCAATGAGCAGGAGGAGAGAATATAGTAAAGAAGCCACTAGGACAGACAGGTGCTCCCTTTTCATTTAAAAAGATTTGGGAGCTTACATGTTCTTGTGTTTACATTATACTTTATTATTCTAGTTCTCTCTTGTACAACAAGTTTTAAACACAGCAGACCATTGATAGGGCAAAAATATGATTAGCACCCAGATAGTTTGCATTCCATAGATAAATTGTAGTAGATCTTCCTTTCTTGAAAAAAAGTCACGTTCACCTGGCCAATTAGATGTTGTTTTAATTAATATTTGCAGAACCTATTGACAATGTTAAGGGAGTACTTACTGAACAGCCGTAATAAACTTTTCAAAGGCAGTTGTCAGTAAAGCTAGAATTTCCAATTTTTATTTTGTATTTTATTAGCAGTTGCTAGAATCAAGACTAAGTAGACTTTTTTAGGTTATATTTACTATATTATATATATATATTTTGTTTATATTTTACTGATTTCTTACAGCGAGGAAGGAGAGGGATAGAGTTCGAAACATCTATCTGCTGCCTCCTGCACAACCCCTACTGAGAATGTCCCCACAACCAAGTATGTCCTTGAGCAGAATCAAACCTGGAATGACCCTTCACTCCACAGGCCAGCTCTTTATCCACTGAGACAACCTGGTTAGGGCTAGGTTGTATTTTATTTCTGTGTTACAATATTATGCAGGTTCCAATTTTTCTTGTGAATTTAGAGTTCTGCTTTGGACTATTAGAACCAAACAGTTCAGTCAGTATGAATAGACCTTGCTGGAATAAATTGTTAATTTTTTTATTTTGAGTAAATTCCTGTGGTTTGGTTTTGTTTTTTTAATGTTTTGATTGATTTCAGAGGAAGAAAGAAGAGAAGAGGGGGAAAGCGGAAGGGGGCAGGAGGAAGAGAGAGAGATAGGGGAAGGAGAGAAACATCAGTGATGAGAGAAAATGATCAATTGGCTGCCTCCTGGACATCCCCTACTGGAGATCAAGTCTGCAACCTGGGCATGTGCCCTGATCAGTATTCAAACCCGTGACCTGGTTCATGGATTGACGCTCAACCATTGAGCCACAACTGCTGGCAGTTCCCATGGTTTTTGCTTCTCAGTTGACCTCAATTTCAGTCTTTCTTTTTCCAATGAATAAAAGTTATATTTAAGAAGTATTGCTTGCTGTTGTTTCATTCCTAATTTATGCCTGCAGTTGCTGTTGGCAGACATTCTCTTAGATGATGAAGGATAAAAAGGTGAAGGGAACACCTTATACTCTGAAATATTAGTAGCTTTAAGACTTGTTTCTTATCATCTCTATTTAATTTGATTTTTCTCTTCAGGATAAAGTCAAGCATACAAGTAATATGACAGATTATTTCAGGCTTATGCTGGAACATTGCAAATCTTACTTTGGCTGATGTACTTTCTGACTGGTTGATGGTTATCTAATCTATACATATCTTGTGTGTGCAAACCCCCAGGATTGACAGTACAATTGGCTAGGAAGATAATTTAATCCTTTTTAATGTGTTTTTTGTTGCAGAAGAGGATGAGTCAGCATTAAAGAAGAGTGAGCTTGTTAACTGGTACTTGAAGGAAATTGAATCAGAAATAGATTCTGAAGAGGAACTTATAAATAAAAAGAGGATCATAGAGAAAGTAATATATCGACTCACTCACTATGTACGTACAGAACTTTGGGTTTTAATGAGAGAGGGAGCTCATGCCTCTTGTGTAGGTTTGTTAGATGTTCATTTATTATAAATCATTGGGTCTAATCAGAATTATGAATTGTTACAGAATTAACAGCATTTGATTGACTTACTCTCTAAAAGCAGAATGTAAGTCAAATCTGGAAAGGTGGATTTAGGGTCTTATTATTTGACTGTTTTTAACTTTGTTTTCTCTCTCATTACACACTTTCAAACATCAATCACTATTACCTCATTTTTATATTTCACCTTCCTCAGATCCTTACCTTCATTATCTAGTTTACATTCTAATAATCACTCTTTTACCTTCAAATTAATTCTCTGTGTTACTTGTTTGGCCAGACCCCAGTCTTGGTTAAATCTAATTCTTTCTTTATACCCATATCCAGGCATTTAAAAATATCTAGAGAAAAGCATTCTTATTTAAATGCATGATCACAAGTCTCCAGTGGACAATTCTGTATCGTATAGACTTTACAGTAGCCTTGCCGCTACTGTTACTTTTCCCTATTCAGTTCACTTCCCCACTCTTTTAAGGACCACATACTTTCTCTCTGTTCAAATTAATTGACCCTTCTCAGTATGCAACCTTGTCAGCAGCATTTGTCACAGTTGGTCTTTCCTCCTGGAAATACTTCTTCCCTTGGCTTCTGAGTCACTGTATTCTCCTGGGTCTTCTCCTGTCTCACTGGTTATTTCTCTTTAGTCTCTTTTTCTGAATCTTTTTCTTTGTCACTTTTTAAATGGAGTACTGTGCTCATTCCTCAGACCTTTTTTTCTATTTATATTCACTACCTAAGTGATCTCATTTAGTTCTGTGAATTTAAACCCAGCTGTCGATGATTCCCAGATATAAATTTCCAGCTCTCACCTTTCCTCTATAGTCCAGATGTATGTTCCAGCTGTTTGCAAAATAATAGGCATCTCCCATTTAATGTGTTCAAAACAGTCCCCATCTCCCCAATAGATCCCATTTACTCAGTTAGTTTAGGCCAGATACCTTAGAATCATTCTTAATACCACTTTTCCTTCAAAACTTCTCTTTTAGCAGCAAATTCTATGAGCCTTGCCTTTAGTATGTGTATTTTCTGTTCTTTTCTCACCCCTTTGTATTGACTTTCTGCCTAGTAGCTAAACATCTTTGAGCAAGTCAACTTATTTTAGTACCCTCCCTTCCAGATCTTCCCTTCAATTAGAATAAAATCCAGTTGCCAATACCGTGACTTGCAGAAGCCTACATAGACAAGTGTCTGTCTGTCTTGTTCACTTAATTTTATTGCCCTCTTTCTCTTCCCAATCTCCTCAATGACACTGGCCTTGTCATGGTTCCTTTGACACATCAAACATGAAGGCCTTTGCATTTGCCCAGGGGTCCTCCATCCTGAAAGAGGCTTTATTGCCCAGCCTGTTGAAATAGCCTTCTTGCTGTCACCCACCTACCCTGCTTTGTGGTTCTTCATTATGCTTATTGCCTAGTAGTATATTCCTTAGGTGTTTTGTTTATCTTTCTCGTAAGAAGGCGGGCACCATGAGGGCAGGGACTTTGTCTTATTAACCACAGTATCCTCAGGTTCTACAGTGTTGCCTGGTGCATAGAGGGGTCAAATATTTCCTGAATAATTGAAATTTTCTGTTCAAGTAGTAGCAGATATTCAATTGTCCTGTATTTTCACTTTAGTGCTCACTATATAAATATTGTAGGTATCACATCTGAGGGTTGTCTTATCTGAAAAGCTATTTACCTGTGAGAGCAGATGCATGAGTGTATAATTTCAGGGGTTGGGGGAATGATGAGAACAGCTATACATATCAGAATTTAATAAATAATATATATGAAAATAAAGCTAATAATCACTCTATAACCGGGGTAGTGCTTGCTCAGAATTGTCTTTCAAATAGTGGGCAGTGTTTTTGTACCAGGCCAGCCCTTCCCTCTAGGATCAGTGTAAGATAAATAATCATGCGGAAATTCACATTGGGACACATTGCGAAATTAACTGATCTACACTGATTAATTTGATTCACTGCAAAGACTAGAGAACTTGTACGGTGCTGATCAAATGTTCTTCCTCTAAGGTTGTGTTAGTACATAGAGTGCTTGAAAGTGTCCAGTCCCTCTTAATGGCATTAGTGCTCATTCTGTGGGACTTTGCCACCTTCGTAGGATCAAATCACTATTCCCTGAGTTCCTCCACACAGGCTTGGCTAGGAGTCCTTCTCATTTGTGGATATTTTAGGTTGATGTATAGGTACATCATAGGCTTGAAATCTGTCATCAGTATTTTAAACCACATGGCATGTTTATTTTTTATTATTAGCTCATAGATTAGAGTGAAATTTATCTTCAGATTCTACTTCTGATTTATGAATGGGTAGTAAAGAAAGAGTTCAATGATCAGTAATTAAAATTATCATAATATTACGTAAAATTAAATATTTTTATCAGAGCGATAAACATATCAGTATTTTATATACAGTGGTACCTTGAGATACGAGTTTAATTCGTTCTGTAACCTTGAGGCATGGGAAACTATGAGACGCTCGAGTCTTGGTAAACTGGTGGGTCGTGTGCAGCTGGCCAATCTGCACGATTACTCCTATCTCAAATGTTGCTCATATTTCAAAGCAAAAATCGCTCGCTCAACGGCTCATATCTCAAAAATCTCGTATGTTAGGGCACTCGTATCTCGAGGTACCACTGTAATTGTAAATCCTAAAATTCATACATCTTGCCTTTTGAAGTTATATTTATAAGTACTTGATGTAGTATGCCAGGAAACCTTATTAAAATCACAATGACTGTTGAGCTTACATATTCCTTAATTTTTCTTTTTAAAAAAATATATTTTTACTGGTTTTTAAGAGAAAGGATAGAGGGAGGGAAGGGGAGGGGAGAGACAGAAACAGAGACAGATAACATCAATTGACTGCCTCCTGCGCAACCCCCTATTGAGATTGAGCCCAAAACTGGGCATGTGCCCTGATTGGAGGTCAAAGCAGCCACCTCTTGGTATGACACTCAACCACCCGAGTCACATCAACCATGTCCATATTTCTTAATTTTTCAAAGGAGGTTTAGGGTGTGAAAAGGTCTATATACTAATGAGGACAGGTTTAGCAGATCCTTAATAATGATTTTAAAGTATGGTCCTTTTTCTAAGAGTGTCTGGAGGGGAAATGAAAGAAAATGCTAGTAACGAACACTCAGAAGGGTCAGGTGCTATATATCTGGCATGTCTATAATACTGTGGAGACCTGAGGACGAATGTTTGTGCTTCACAGGATCATGTTCTCATTGAGCTCACCCAAGCTGGATTGAAAGGTTCCACGGAAGGGAGTGAGAGCTATGAAGAGGATCCCTACCTAGTCGTGAACCCTAATTACTTGCTTGAAGATTGACATATTGAAAGCAACTAACCAAAGAAACTGTGGCCCTCTACTTCCTGGCCTGGAGCCTGTGGTCTGAATGGAGCTCTGCTAGAGAGAGAATGTTTCTGAAAGCAATGCTGCAGGAAGATTCATTGTTGAGTAACAAACCAAGTTGAATGTCCTGTGCGCCGCATTCTGGTCATACACTTCTATACCAACGTGGGCTTTAGCCTTTGTTTAGTGTGCTTCTTATCTATATGAAGTTGGAACCCAATAATGTGTGGTTTCGGTAACTAAGACCTTTCATTTGTAGGAAAATTACTTTTATGGTATGTAGTATTTTATTGGGGAAATAACTTTCAATTGCTAACTATTGCAGTTTTTCATCAAAATAAAATAACTTGTTTTACATTTGTCTTGAATTTATTTATACTCTTCCCAGAGGCCCAGTGCACAAATTCTTGCACAGGTGGGGTCCCTTGGCTGGCTAGCAATTGGGGCCTGCTGGCCAGAGAGAGGGACTGTGGGAGGTAGGCCAGCCAGCGGGGAGGGTTTGGGGAGGGGAAAGGACTATGGGAGGTTGGTTGGCCAGAGGAAGTTGGCTGTGGAGGTTGGCCAGCCACAGGTTGATTGTGCACTGGTGGGGTCCCTCGGCGTGTCCTGCAGGGGTTGGGCTGAAACAGGCAGTCCAATGCCGCCTATTGCTCCTGTCTGCCACTCCTGCTCATCCCAGCCCTGCTGCACCTGCCACGGACTCATGCCCAGTCCCAGTCAAGAGAGACTTGTGCCGTAGCAGCACTCGCTAGCCATGAGTTCTGTGTCTGGCTCCCATTGGTCAGCTGAGCAGTGTTCTCACTGTGGGAGCACACTGACCACCAGGGGCCAGCTGCTGCATTGAGCACCTGCCCCCTGGTGGTAAGTGCACATCATAGCGACTGGTCAATGAGTCTTTCAGTCATTCAGTCACTTAGGCTTTTATATATAGATTGTTTCCATCTACTTGTAACTATGAGTCTTTTATTATTTTTAAAAAATATTTTTATTGATTTCAGAGGGGAAGAGAGAGAGAGAAACATTGATGATGAGAGTGAATCATTAATCAGCTGCCCCCTGCCTGCCCCCTACTGGGGATCAAGCCCCCACCCCAGGCATGTGCCCTTGACCGGAATTAGTCTACAGGCTGAAGCTCTATCCACTGAGCCAAACCAGCTAGGACATCATTATTTTGTAATAGTTTTAACTTCTGTGCCCTAGGAGTTATTTTCTAACTTTTTTTTTAGTAAATCTTGATTGTTCAAATTATTACAATTGTTCCTCTTTTTTCCCCACAGCTCCCCTCCACCTGGTTCCTACCCCATCCTCAGTCCTTACCTCCCCCCCCCCACACACACACACACACTGTCCTTATATCTAGGTGTATGATTTTTGTTCAGTCTCTTCCCTCACTCCCACACCACTTTCCCCCTGAGAATTGTCAGTCCACTCCCTTTCTATATCCTCGATTCTATTATATTCACCGGTTTATTATGTATATCATTTTTTATTCACTTGATTTTTAGATTCACTTGTTGATATGTATTCGTTGTTCATAATTTTTATCTTTACCTTTTCCTCTTCTTAAAGAATACCAGCATTTCATATAATACTGGTTTGGTGTTCATAAATTCCTTTAGTTTTTTCTTATCTGTGAAGCTCTCTATCTGACCTTCAATTATGAATGATAGCTTGGCTGGGTAGAGTAATCTTGGTTGTGGGTTCTTGCTGTTCATGCCACTCCCATCTGGCCTGCAGTTTCTGTTGAGAAATCTGCTGACAGTCGTATGGGTGTTCCCTTGTCAGTAATTAACTGTTTTTCTCTTGCTGCTTTTAATATTCTCTGTCTTTTGCTCTTGGCATTTTAATTATGATGTGTTTTGATGCAGTCCTCTTTGGATTCCTTTTGTTTGAGGTTCTGTGCACTTCCTGGACTTGTAAGTCTATTTCACCAGGTGTGGGAAGTTTTCAGTCATTATTTCTTCAAATAGGTTTTCAGTGTCTTGCTCTCTCTCTTCTGGCACCCCCATAATTTGGATGTTGGTACACTTGAAGTTGTCCCAGAGGCTCCTTACACTATCTTTATATTTTTGGATTCTTTTTGCTTTTTCAGTTGGGTGTTTTTTGCTTCTTTGTATTTCAAATCTTTGACTTGATTCTTGCGATCCTCTAATCTGCTGTTGAATCTCTTTATAATATTTTTTATTTCAGTCAGTGTATGCTTAATTTCTAGTTGGTCCTTTTTCATATCCTCAAGGATCTCACTAAATTTATCACTCTTTTCTGGAAAATTATTGAAAAACCCTATAATCATGGTTTAGAACTCTATATTCAGTCATTTGCTTTCCTCCATTTCTTTCATTTGTGATGTTTCTTTGTCTCTGCATTTCCGCTGCATCCCTTAGTTGCTTTGTGTGCTAGGTGTCCTATAGGGCCCAGTGGCTCAGCCTCCCCAGTTGCCTGAAGTGGACACTCTTAGTGCACCCCTTTGTGGGCTGTGTGTACAGTCTTGTAGTTAAGCCTTGATTGTTGTTGGTATCACTGGGAGGAATTGACCTCCAGGCCAATTGATTGTGAGAATCAGCTGTGTCTACACTGGTAGAACTTCTGTGCTGGAGACACCCTTATGAGACAAGACTTGCAAGAGCCCCTGTACTCAGCTTGGGTGGAGCAGACAGCATTGGTTTCCCATCAGCCCTGCCCTAATAGGCCCCTGTGTCTCAGTGTTCCATGGTAATCACTGCAAGCACCTCTTGAGAAAAAGCCGCCCTCGAGTTCCGCCTACTGCCAGACAGTCCAGTTTCTCCTCAAATGAGACTGGATCCCCAGAGTCTCGCCCAGAACTGGAATTCAGTGCATTGGGGAGCTTTTGTTTCCCTCCCACTTGAGAAAGCCAGCCGCATACTCAGCTGCCAGCCCTCTCAGTGTGCGTGCTTCCGTACCCCTACACTTTACTTCCACAACTCCTCTGACTCTCAGTGTACTTTTCTCTTTCCTTCTAGTTGTAGAATTTCTACTCAGCCAGCCTTCCTGTGGTTCTGGATGATGTCCGTTTTGTCTTTTAATTGTAGTTTTGAAATTGTTGTGCAAGGCAGCAGTTTAGGTGTTTACCTATACCTCCATCTTGGTTTCTCCTCTAGCTTTTTTTTTTTTTTAAGGGAAATGTGTGACTTTATCCTATCTAATAAAGAGGGAATATACTAATTGACCATCATTTTGTCACAAAGATGGCTGCACCCACCACTGAGGCCAAGTTCTAATAAGGAGCCTTAACGAGCAATCAGCAGTGACCTGAGGCTATGCTCTTCCCCACCCCCATGGGGCTTGACAAGGGACCTCAGGCCGTGTCCCACACCCAGCAGGGCTTGAGAAGGGATCTCAGGCTGTGCCCTCCACCCGGCAGGGAGTGACAGGGGACCTCAGGCTGTGCTCCCCACCCAGCAGGGCTTGACGGGACCCCAAGGTGTACTTCCCATCCTGGTGCAGGGCTAGGGGACCTCAGGCCGTGCCCCCGGCCCTAGCACCAGGCCAGGGGACCTGAAGATGCACCCTTCTGCCTGGCTGGGCTTGACAGGTGATCTCAGGCCGTGCCCCCCCACCCAGCGGGGCTTGACAGGACCTCAAGACACTCCCGCTGCCCTAGTCTGGGCTGGGAACCTCAGGCCATGCCCCCAGTCCTGATGCTGGGTCAGGGGACCTGAGACTATGCCCCCTGCCCAGCAAGGCTTGACAAGGATGGGACTGGCCAGATCTTGATCTAGCCCAATCAGGGGAGAGTGGGGCATCGGGTCTGGGTCTCACGTGATTTTGAGGTGCATGTGGGTGGGTGGGGACTTGACTCTAGGTCCCATGATGAGCCCCAGACTGAGAGGAGGAAGGTTTTCATATACATCTTACTAATTTTCTTTCATATCTGATACTTCTATTATAGAGAAAGGGCAAATAGCAATATTAAATTATTTCCTCTAATTAGTCCCCTCTTAAATGTACATGAATTTTGTGCACCAGGTCACTAGTATATTATAAAACCATTTCCAAATTTTATGGCTTTCTTCTAGGTAAAAGTTATTGCTGTTTATGACACTGATTTCCTGACATTTAGTTAGGATCAGTATACTGATGATGCAGTTTCTATTTTTGCAGCTTTTAGCAGATGTCACTTGGCCTGTAGGGCCAGTTAGGGCATGTTCATATGTGGTATGTGAGTTCAGTAATAGTAATTTCACTCTCCATTGGCTTGAAAGAGATAGGGTGGGGACACTGGGAATACAGAACCTGCACAGTTAGCAAATGCAGGGTTATAAGGTCCTTCAAAAGTATGTTCCTAATTAATGAGGGTAGTAGAGGCTGTTGGGGTGAAGATACCTTGAGGTCTCAGACTTGCTAGTGAGGCAACTATGAGATACTGGTGTAAATGGACAGATGTCTGGTGGGACATTCAGGAACAGGTGTTAGGAAGAACATTCTAGAGAAAAGCTAAGAGACAGCAAGAAAGAGCCCTTCTCTGTACTGATTCCCACTCGATAAAAAAAAAAAAAAATGGTGTTAAGAAGTACTGAAAGAAGAGGAACATCCTGACAAGAATTTGAACTGTAATTTGATCAAATATCTGCCCAAAGGAAAATTTGAAGCTTAGGAAACATGAGTTCTGTTTTAATGAATCTCATCCCCTTCCTAATTCTACCATAAGTGGGAGTGTAAGCTCCAGAGCAAGGTGAGGTAATTTGTAATTAATACAAATGCAGTCAGAGTTCTTTTTTTATATATATTTTTATTGATTTCGGAGAGACATCAATGATGAGAGAGAATTATTGATCGGCTGTCTCCCTGCATGCCTCCTATTGAGCATTGAGCCTGCCACCTGGGCATGTGCCCTTGACTGGAATCAAAACTGAACCCTTCAATCCACAGGCTGATGTTCTATCCACTGAGCAAAACCAGCTGGGGCTACAGTCACTTTTTGTCTGTCTGAATGAGTACTTACATTTCCACATAACCCCCTTCCTCCACATGTTACTTGTCAGGAAGGTGAAATGGATAATGGCATACAAGATCTTTATGAAGAAAATGAGACAAGTGTTTAGAAAGTGGGTAGATACAACATATTACTGAATGGGACTACTTGAATGTTGAAGTTGTCAACTAATCTATAAATTTAATGTATTTTCAAGTCCCAACAGATACTTATCAACAAGCGAGGAGTTCATAAATATTTAGAAACAACTTACCAAGACTTAATCATGAAGGAACAGAAAATCTGATCAGATCAATTACTAGTAAGGAGGTTGAATCAATAATCAAAAACCTCTCATCAGCCCTGCTGGTATGGCTCAGTAGTTGAGTGTCAACCCATAGACCAAGAGGTCACCAGTTTGATTCTCAGGGCACATGCTTAGGTTGCTGGCTCAATCTCCAGTAGGGGGCATGCAGGAGGCAGCCGATCAATGATGATTCTCTCATCATTAATGTTTCTATCTCTCCCTATCCCTTCTCTCTAAAATCAATAAAAACATATTTAAAAACAAAAACAAACCAACAAAAAAAAACAACCTCTCAACAAAAAAAGTCCAGGACCAGATGGCTTAAATGGTGAATTCTACCAAACATTTAAAGAATTGATACCGATCTTTCTCAAACTCTTTAAAAATAGAAAAGGAGGGAACATTTCCAAACTCAGTTCAGTAAGCCATTATTACCCTGACAATAAAATTAAAGGAGGGAGAAACCAAGATGGTGGCATAGGTGAACACCTAAACTGCTGCCTCACACAACAATTTCAAAACTACAACTAAAAGAACGGACACCATCAAGAACCACAGGAAAGCTGGCTGAGTGGAAATTCTACAACTAGAAGGAAAGAAAGCGACTCACGGAGACTCAGAGGAGCTGCAAAAAAGTGAGGTATGGAGACACACATGGCGGAGGGTCTGGCTGGCTTCCTCTAACGGGAGAAAGACAGAAGTCTCGACTGCACTGAACCCCACTTCTGACTGCACTAACCCCATTTCCGTGCGAGACTCATACAGGGGGAGTCTGGACTATCGTGAAAAAGGAGGAGCGCACGAAAACTTAGGGGAGCCACGAAAGGCAGAGGTCTGGAGGACTGCTGATTGTGCCGCTGGCTTTCTCTAGCGGGAAGAAAACAGAACCTCCCAACTGCACTGAAATCCAGGTCTGATGGCACTGAACCCCAGTTTTGGGCGAAACCCTCAGGACCCAGACTCATATAGGTTCCCACAGCGCATCGAAACTCAGAGGAGCCGGAAAGGCAAGAGTTCTGGAGGCACGTGCATGTGTGCACAGAGAGGGCTGCAGCGACTACTGAGGGTCACTGAGACCCAGGGGCTGCCGTGTAGGGCAGGGTGGACGGGAAGCCAAGGCTGTCTGCCCACCCTGAGACTCTGCCACATCCAAGCCCAGCACAGAGGCTATTGCAATCTTGCAAGTCTTAAGGCAGAGTCCAGCACAGAAGTTCTCTGGGCACAGACACAGCTGATCCTCACAACAAATTGGCTTGGAGGTCAATTCCCCCAGTGATACCAACAACAATCAAGACTTAACTACAATAAGGCTGTACACACAGTTCATAAAGAGGTGCACCAAGAGTGTCCACCTCAGATAACTGGGGAGGCAGAGCTACTGGGCCCTCCAGGACAACTAGTACACAAAGCTACTCTACCAATTCAGGGAAGCAGCGAAAATGCAGAGACAAAGAACAGATTGCAAACTAAAGAAATGGAGGAAAACAAACAACTGGATATAGAGTTCAAAACCACAGTTATAAGGTTTTTCAAGAACTTCCTAGAGAGAATCCAAGATGGCGGCATAGGTAAACACCTATACTGCTGCCTCGCACAACAATTTCAAAACTACAACTAAAAGACAGAACGGACATCATCCAGAACCACAGGAAAGCTGGCTGAGTGGAAGTTCTACAACTAGAGGGAAAGAGAGGGGCTCACGGAGACCCAGAGGAGCTGCAAAAAGCTGAGGTACGGAGACGAGCGTGCTGAGAGAGCGGGTGCCGGAGTGCCTGGCTGGCTTTCTCTGGCGGGAGGGAAACGGAGACTCCCAACGGCATTGAACCCCTTATCTTACGACACTAAACCCCAGATCCAGCCGAAACTCATACGGGGGGAGTTTGGACTGTGAAAAGGGAGACGTGCACGGAAATTTAGGGGAGTTGCAAAGGATCGGAGGTCTGGTCGCGCACGGCACCACGCGGAGGACGGATTGCTGATTGTGCCGCTGGCTTTCGTGAGTGGGCGGGAGACAGACCCTCCGATCTGTGCCACTTCTGAGTCCACTGGGCCCCTGTTTTGGGCGAAACCCTGGGGACCTAGACTCGTGTGGTCCTGGTTCGCAGGGGAGCCGGAAAGGCAGCGGTTGGAGGCGCTGCGGGTGCGCGCGCACAAGGACTGCTCCAGCCATTACCCAGTCACGTGAGACTCAGGGGTCGTGGAGGGCGGGCCGACTGGAAGGCAAGGCGGTCCCTTAAGCCCTGAGACTCCACCCCTCCCAAGCTCAGCAGAGGCTTCTGCGGCTGAATCCAGCACAGAAGTTTCCCCGGCACAGTGAAAATGCTGAGACAAGGGAAGGGATTACAAGCAAAAGAAATGGAGGAAAAAAAACGACTGGATATAGAGTTCAAAACCACGCTTATAAGGTTTTGCAAGAATATGCTAGAAAAGATGGATAAATTTAGTGAGACCCAAGAGAAGATAATAAATACACTGACTGAAATGAATACTATTACGCAGAGTACTAACAGCAGACTAGAGAAAGGCAAGGATCAAGTCAAAAATTTGAAATATAAAGAAGCAGAAAACATTCAACTGGAAAAGCAAGAAGAGAAAAGAATCCAAAAATGTGAACATAATGTAAGGAGCCTCTGGGACAGCTTCAAGCGTACCAACATCAGAATTGTGGGGGTGCCAGAAGAAGAGAGAGAGCAAGATACTGAAAACCTGTTTAAAGAAATAATGACTGAAAACTTCCCACATCTGGTAAAAGAAATAGACTTACAAGTCGAGGAAGCACACAGAACCCCAAAGAAAAGGAACCCAAAGAGGACTACACCAAGACACATCATAATTAAAATGCCAAGAGCAAAAGACAAAGAGAGAATATTAAAAGCAGCAAGAGAAAAACAGTTTATTACCTACAAGGGAGCACCCATACGACTGTCAGCTGATTTCTCAACAGAAACGATGCAGGCCAGATGGGAGTGGCAAGAAATATTCAACGTGATGAACAACAAGAACCTACAACCAAGAATAATCTATCCAGCAAAGCTATCATTCAGAATTGAAGGGCAGATAAAGACCTTCACAGAGAAGAAAAAGCTAAAGGAGTTCATCAACTCCAAACCAGTATTATATGAAATGCTGAAAGGTACCCTTTTAGAAGAGGAAGAAGAAAAAGGTAAAAGACAAAAAATTATGAACAACAAATACACATCTGTCAACAAGTGAATCTAAAAATTAAGTGAATTAAAAATCTGATCAACCGAATAAACTGGTGAATATAATAGAATCAGGAGCACAGAAAGGGAGTAGACTGATAATTCTCAGGAGGACAAAAATCATAAAGCATCAAACAGACTGTGAAATTATAGCAGAAAGATTAAAGTTAGGTGAGGTAAATAAGTGATCAATCAAAGGACTTGTATGCATGCTTATAAACATAACCAATGATCACAGACACTGGGGGGTTGGGGTACGCCTGGGAGGGACGGGGGGCAATGGGGAGATATGTATAAAAAATTAATAAAAATTAATTAAAAAAAAAAGAACTTCCTAGAAAAGATGGATAAATTTAGCGAGACACAAGAGGAAATGAAAAAGGACCAACTAGAAATTAAACATACACTGACTGAAATAAAAAAATATTATACAGAGACCTAAAAGCACACTAGAGGAATGCAAGAATCAAGTCAAAAGATTTGAAATACAAAGAAGAAAAAAACACTCAACTGGAAAAGAAAAAAGAATCCAAAAATGTGAAGATAGTGTAAGGAGCCTCTGGGACAACTTCAAGCGTATCAACATCAGAATTATGGGGGTGCCAGAAAAAGCAAGAGAACAAGATACTGGAAACCTATTTGAAGAAATAATGACTGAAAACTTCCCCTACCTGGTGAAAAAAATAGACTTACAAGTCCAGGACGCACACAGAACCCCAAATAAAAGGAATCCAAAGAGGACCACACCAAGACACATCATAATTAAAATGCCAAGAGCAAAAGACAGAGAGAATATTAAAAGCAGCAAGAGAAAAACAGTTAATTACCTACAAGGGAGCACCCATAGATTGTCAGCTGATTTCCCAACAGAAACAATGCAGGCTTGTCCTGACCAGTTTGGCTCAGTGGATAGAGCGTCAACCTGCGGACTCAAAGGTTCCAGGTTCAATTCTGGTCAATGGCATTTACCTTGGTTGGGGGCACATCCTCAGAAGGGGGTGTACAGGAGGCAGTTGATTTATGTTTCTCTCTCATCAATATTTCTAACTCTCTTTGCCTCTCCCTTCCTCTCTGTAAAAAATCAATAAAGTATATTTTAAAAAAAGAAGAAGAAAGAAAGAAACAATGCAGGCCAGATGGGAGTGGCAAAAAATAATCAAAGTGATGAATAGCAAGAACCTACAACCAAGATTACTCTACCCAGCAAAGCTATCATTCAGAATTGAAGATCAGATAAAGAGCTTCACAGATAAGAAAAAACTAAAGGAGTTATTTCTTCAGCACCAAACCAGTATTATATGAAATGCTGAAAGATATTCTTTAAGAAGAGGAAGAAGAAGAAAAAGGTAAAGATAAAAATTATGAACAACAATTACATATCTATCAACAAGTGAATCAAAGAATCAAGTGAATTGAAAATCTGATGAACAGAATAAACTGGTGAATATAATAGAATCAGGAGCACAGAAAGGGAGTGGTCTGATAATTCTCAGGGGGAAAGGGTTGAGGGGGGTGCAGGGACAAAAATCATACATCTATGGATGAGGACAATGAGGGGTAGGTAAGGGCAAAGGGTGGGGTGGGAACTGGGTCAAGGGGAGCTATGGGGGAAAAGAGAGGAATAAATGTAATAATCTGAACAATAAAGATTTATTTAAAAAACAAACTAAAACTAAAGGAGGCTGCCAAAAGAAAAGAAAATTACAGGCCAAATATCCCTGAAAATAGATGCAAATACCTTCAACAAATTATTAGCAAACTGAATTCAACACTACATTAAAGGGGTCATATATCATGATCAAGTGGGATTTATTCCAGGATTCAAGGATGTTCAATGTCCACAAATCAACCAATGTGATTGATCCTCCACATTAACAAAATGAAAGCTATCCTATGACTCAGAGATTTCACTTCTGGGTATATGTATGTCTGAGGAAACCCAAAACACTAATTTGAAAGAATTAGTTCATTGTAGTGTTATTTACAATAACCAAGATTTGGAAGCAACTCAAGTGCCCATGAATAGACAAATGGGTAAGAAAGCTGTGGTACATATATGCAATGTAACGTTAGCCATAAAAAAAGTGAAATTTTATCACTTGTGACAACATGGATGGACCTAGAAGGTATTATGCTAAGTGAAATAAGTCACACAGGAAAATACCATATGATTTCATTTATATGTGAAATCTAAAGAGCAAAATTAATGAACAAATAAAATAGAAACTGACTTATAGATACAGAGGTCAAACTTATGGTTGTCCCCTTGCTGGATTGGTTCAGTGGATAGAGCATTGGCCTGTGGACTAAAGGGTCCTGGGTTTGATTCCGGTCAAGAACACATGCCCAGATTGCAGCCTTGATCCCCAGGGGGTACATGCAGGAGGCAGCCATTTGGTAATTCTCATCATTGATGTTTCTACCTCCCTCTCCCTCTCTGAAATCAATAAAAAATATATATTTCTTTAAAAATCAGCATCATTTCAGCAAAACCTAGATTCTGATTGTTCTTTGAAGGAGTTGGGGATGGCCAGGATCTTGATGTGAAAACACTTATCTGTAAAGATACTAGTATATGTACCCCTATGTTTATTTCATCTTTAATTCACAGGGGCTGAGACATGGAAACAGTGTCCTTTGATGGACAATTGGATACAGATATGCTACAAATATTCAATGGAATATTACCCAGCCATTAAAAAATTGAAATATTGCCCTTTGTGGCCACATGGATGGATCTTAAGAATATTATGCCAAGTGAAAAAAGTCAGATGGAAAAGGATAAGAACCACATGATTTCACTCATATGTTGGATGATACACAAAAAGCAACAAACAAACTCATTGATAGAGACAACAGAATGATGGTTACCAAATAAACCCCAGTTTCAGGTGAGACCCTGGGGACCCAGACTCATAGGGTCCCAGAGCGCAGGGGAGCTGGAAAGTAGCGGTCTAGAGGCACTGCGCGTGCACACAGGGACCACTCCAGTGATTACCCAGAGTCACATGAGACCCACGGGCTGCGTAGGGCAGGGCCAACTGGAAGGCAAGGTGGTCCCTTAAACCCTGAGACTCCACCCCTCCCAACCTCAACAGAGAGGCTTTTGCAGTTTTGCAAATCTTGTATCATAAGGCTGAATCTAACACAGAAGTTCTCCCAGCATAGTGAAAATGTGGAGACAAAGGAGGAGATCACAAACAAAAGAAATGGAGGAAAACAAACAACTGGATTTAGAGTTCAAACCCATGCTTATAAGGTTTTTCAAGAATATCCTAGGAGGAGAAAATGGCGGCGGAGTAGACGGACGCGTCTGGAGCTTTGTCGCTGGGCAGAGGGAGAGAGAGTGGCTGAGAGTTGCATTGGGAGTGTTTGTTGGCAAGCTAGGAGAGCCCCTGCTGGAAGGGGCTCTCCCGGCCAGGCAGCCCCACTGTCACGGGGTTTTTGTCGGCCGGAGCCACCAGCGCAAACGCGGAGCCCGAGCCATCTTGCAGTGGGAGGTGGATGTCTGCGGCGCTCTGAAGCCTTCAGCTGGGCACCCATCGAGCAGCCAGGAACCCGGGGACCCAGAACTCCGCTCTCCAATCGGCGCAGACACTTGGCGGAATCAGAGATCCACAGAGCACACGGAAAGGTCAGATTGCGCCTGACTTAAGGGGGAGGTGGATGTCTGCCGAGGTCTGAAAGCTGCGGCTGACGGAGGCACCCACAGAGCAGCCAGGACCCAGAGCTCGGCTTCCCAGGCAGCACAGACACGCAGACTGAGGATTCAGAGATCCACACTGCGCACGTGCGCGCGGAAGAGTCAGATTTCGCCTGGGCCAGGGTGCGGTCTCCTACCCCCTCAGGGCAGAGACTCGGACACTGTGGGAGCTGGGCTGCGGGAAAGCTGCCTCTGGAGAGGTCCGAGGAGGTGGTCAGGGCGTGATCCCTGAGTGTGAAGGCAAACCCTCTGAGCTGTTGACAGAGGAGAGCTCCAGAAAACGACTTTTTTTTCTTTTCTTTTTCTCTGGGGCAGAGGGACAACCTGGGAGTTATTGCAGTGTCCAGGCTGCAAAACCCCCACAAACTGGTTTTGGGAACCACAGAGTAGCAGGATCTGAGCACAGCCTAGAGAGGTCCTGTGCTTTGTCTCAGAGATCAATTCCGAAACACTGCCACCCAATGGATGACACACAAATTGACTCTCCCATAACCACAAGAGAATAAAGAGATTAAAACACCAAGAGGGGAACACAGGGAACTGCAATACCTCCCCTACTGGGAAACAGGAGTGCCAAGCAGAATAATAGTGGAAGTGAAGGACCATTCTATTTTTCTTCTTTTTTTTTTCCTTTTTTCTTTTTCTTAATTTTTAATTCTTTATTTTTCATTTTCACATATGTTAATTAAAAGAATATTTTTTTTCTTTCTGCCTCAATTGATTTTACCTTTATAATTACTACATTTTTGTTTTAAACTAGTATTATTAATTACTACTAGTACTTTACCGTTTTGGGGAAAAAAGTGTCATTTTGCTTTCTCTTTATTTTAGTTCGGGATTAGAGTTCTACATTCTATTTTCATCTTCCCTTTAGCATAATTTTACTCCAACTCAACTCCACCTTTATGCCAACACTTTCCTCCTAACTTTCCCCATTTTGCTGTCTTGTTTCTCTTTCCCTTTTCCAACTTTAGATTCTCCCTATTTTTCTCTTTACCTGGTTAATATTTCACCCCATTTATATATCTAATTTCAAATCCCCTACTACAAGTCCACACAAACCTCTCCCCTCTTGTCCTCACTAGCCAAAAAGTTGTTTTTTCTCTATGTCCTTTTGTTGCTATTAGCGTGATTTTTTGAAATTTTTTTGAGAGATTGTTTTAGTTTATTCTACTTGTTTTATTTTGCTTTTTGCTTGCTTTGTTTTCTACCTCTCTTTTCCCTCATCTCCCTCGATACCAGTTGCTATTTGCAATTTGCATCATTCTCTAGGTACTGGTTGCTGGCCTTTATTGGGATTAGTGACTGTTCTATTGAACTTCTCTCCTGACATCTATATTTTGTTCCTCTTTTCTCTCTTATACACTTTCTTTTCTCTCTGACTTTTTTCTCTTCCTCTTTCCTTCTCCTTTTTCTCCTTTTTATTTTCTTATTTTATTTTATTTTATTGTTCATTTATTTATCTTTTTTTTTCTCACTCTCCCAATTTGATTTTGGCACTTCTTTCTTTTCTTTCTTCCTCATTTTCCTCTTCTTCTTTCTCTATTTACCCCTAATTTGTCCTTCATTGGTGGTCACCTTATTTGTGATTATTAACATCTTGAATACATTTCTACTCAGTGCCTTGTGTGCTGTACCTGGTCGTGTTGTAGTTTGTGCCTTTCAATAAACGTAGAAGAGAGCATTACATAACCAGACACCCAGAGAAGAAAGACCATGGTCAGAAAAAGAAACAGCCCACAAAAGACAGAAAGGCAGGTTTCACCAGAAAAGGAAGTAAACGAAATAGAACCACAAATAAGCCTACCAGAGAAAGAGTTCAGAGAAATTATCATAATGTGGTTGAAAAGAATGGAAGACAAATTTGCAATATGAGTAAGAGCCAAGAGGTAACGAATAAGAACCTAGAGGAGGTGAAGAAGCATGAAGAAGAAATGCAGAAGAAACTAGAGGAGGTGCAGAATAAACAAGAAGAAATGAATAATGACATCACTGCTATAAAGAACTCAATAGAAAGCATCAAAAGTAGACTAGAAGAAGCAGAGGACCGCATCAGTGAGCTAGA
>JAAGEH010000393.1:49313675-49400708 GCA_011751065.1 Lasiurus cinereus
ATCAAAAGTAGACTAGAAGAAGCAGAGGACCGCATCAGTGAGCTAGAAGACACGGTAGGAAATAATACCCAAGTACAGCAGCTTCTAGAAAAAAAAGTTAAAAAGCAAGAGGAGAGTCTAAGGGAACTTTGGGATAACATGAAACAAAATAACATCTGCATAATTGGGGTTCCAGAAAGAGTGGAAACTGAACAAGGATTAGAGAACGTGTTTGAAGAAATAATGACAGAAAATTTAGAAAAGAAAAAACCCACACAAATCCAAGAAGCTCACAGAGTCCCAAGCAAAATGAACCCCAACAAACCGACACCGAGGCACATTATAATTAAATTGGCAAACACCGACGACAAAGTAAGAATCTTAAAAGCAGCCAGAGAGAAACAGAAAGTTACCTACAAAGGAACCCCCATAAGAGTAGCTACTGACTTCTCAACAGAAACTCGTCAGGCCAGAAGAGAATGGAATGAAATATACAAAGTCATGCAAAGGAAGGGTCTGAATCCAAGAATACTGTACCCTGCAAGACTCTCAATCAAAATTGAAGGTGAAATCAAAAGCTTCACAGAAAAAAGGGCCAAGGGAATATATTACCACCAAACCAGCAATGCAAGAAATGTTAAAAGGTCTGCTGTAATAAAAAGAAAGAGGAAGCGAAGAAGGAACTCGGGGGTAAGGACTAAAAATGGCAACAGATAAGTCCTTATCAATAATAACTTTAAATGTAAACGGATTAAATGCTCCAATCAAAAGACATAGGGAAACCGATTGGATAAGAAAACATGATCCATATATCTGCTGTCTGCAAGAAACCCACCTTAGGAAAAGAGACGCACACAGATTGAGGGTGAAGGGATGGAACATGGTACTTCAGGCAAATGGAAATGAAAAAAAAAGCTGGGGTTGCAATACTTATATCTGACAAATTAGATCTCAAAGTGAAGGACATAACAAGAGATAAAGAAGGCCACTTCATAATACTAAAGGGAACAATCCAACAAGAAGAAATAACTCTGGTAAACATATATGCACCCAATATAGGAGCACCTGAATACATAAAAAAACTCTTGGAGGATATTAAGGGAGAGATTGACAGCAATACAATCATAGTAGGAGACTTTAATACCCCACTGTCACCATTGGACAAATCCTCTAAACAAAAAATCAGCAAAGAAACATCAATCCTAAATGACTCACTAGACCAGATGGAATTAATTGACATCTTCAGAACATTTCACCCCAAAGCCACAGAATATACATTCTTCTCCAGTGCACATGGGTCATTTTCAAAGATAGATCATATGTTGGGTCATAAGAAAAGTCTCTTCAAATTCAAGAAGATAGAAATCATATCAAGCATTTTCTCAGACCACAGTGGCATAAAACTGGAAATCAACTATAATAAAAACAATAGAAAGAAATCAAACACATGGAGACTAAACAGCATGCTTTTAAACAACGACTGGGTAACCAGAGAGATCAAGGAAGAAATAAAAAACATCATGGCAACAAATGACAATGACAACACAACAATACAAAATTTATGGGACACAGTGAAAGCAGTCTTGAGAGGGAAGTTCATAGCCCTACAAGCCTACTGCAAAAAACAGGAAATAATAGTAATAAATCACCTAAACCTACAACTCAAAGAGCTAGAACGTGAGCAACAAGAAAAGCCCAGTGTACTCAGAAGGAAGGAAATAGTGAAGATCAGAGCGGAGATAAACAACTTGGAGACCAAAGAAACAATTCAAAAGATCAACAAAACAAAGAGCTGGTTCTTTGAAAGGATAAACAAGATTGATGGACCCCTAGCCAGGCTCACCAAGAAGCAAAGAGAGAAGACCCAAATAACCAAAATCAGAAATGAAAGAGGAGAAATAACAACAGTCCCTGTGGAAATACAAAGGATTGTTAAAAAATACTATGAACAACTCTATTCCAACAAATTGGACAACCTACAAGAAATGGACATTTTCCTAGAAAAATATAACCTTCCAAAACTCAATGAGGAGGAAGCCAAACATCTCAATAGTCCAATAACTATGGAAGAAATTGAAGCAGTAATCAAATAGCTTCCAGCAAATAAAAGCCCGGGTCCAGATGGCTACACAGGAGAGTTTTACCAAACACTCAAGGAAGAATTAAAACCTATCCTCCTCAGACTATTCAAAAACATTCAAGAAGAAGGAATACTACCAAACACCTTCTATGAAGCCAGCATCACCCTAATACCACAACCAGATAAAGACAACACAATGAAAGAGAATTATAGGCCAATATCTCTCATGAACATAGATGCCAAAATCCTCAACAAAATTCTAGCAAACCGGATCCAGCAGTACATCAGAAAGATCATACACCATGACCAAGCAGGATTCATCCCAGGAATGCAGGGATGGTTCAATATCCGCAAATCAATAAATGTGATACATCACATAAACAAATTGAGAGATAAAAATCACATAGTCATATCAATTGATGCAGAAAAAGCATTTGACAAAAACCAACATCCTTTCTTGATAAAAACTCTCAGCAAAGTGGGAATAGAAGGATCATACCTCATCATCATAAAAGCCATATATGATAAACCCACAGCTAACATCATACTCAATGGGCAAAAACTAAAACCATTTCCCCTAAGAACAGGAACAAGACAGGGATGCCCACCCTCACCTCTCCTGTTCGACATAGTACTGGAAGTATTAGCCATTGCAATTAGACAACAAGAAGAAATAAAAGGCATCCAAATTGGAAAAGAAGAAGTAAAGCTGTCCTTATTTGCAGATGACATGATATTGTACATAAAAAACTGAAAGGACTCCATTCCAAAACTAATTGACTTAATTAATGAATTCGGCAATGTAGCAGGATACAAAATTAATGCTAAGAAGTTTGTGGCATTTCTATACACTAACAATGAAATTATAGAAAGAGAAACTAAAAAAGCAATCCCATTTACCATCGCACCAAAAAAATTAAGATACCTAGGAATAAACCTAACTAAAGAGGTAAAAGACCTTTATGCAGAAAACTACAGGACACTGAAAAAAGAGATAGAGGAAGATGTTAACAGATGGGAGAGCATACCATGCTCATGGATTGGGAGAATCAACATCATTAAAATGTCCATACTACCCAAAGCAATCTACAGATTCAACGCACTACCCATTAAAATACCAATGACATATTTCACAGACCTACAAAGAATTCTTCATAGATTCATCTGGAACAAAAAAAGACCACGGATAGCTACAGCAATTCTGAGAAAAAAGAATAAAGTAGGTGGGATCTCAATACCAGACTTCAAGCTATACTACAAAGCAACTGTTCTCAAAACAGCCTGGTACTGGCACAAGAACAGACATATAGATCAATGGAATAGAATAGAGAACCCAGATATCCACCCAAACCACTATGCTCAATTAATATTTGACAAAGGAGGCATGAACATTCAATGGAACCAAGATAGCCTCTTCAATAAATGGCGTTGGGAAAATTGGACAGATACATGCAAAAAATTGAAACTGGACCACCAACTTACACCAAATACAAAAATAAACTCAAAATGGATACAGGACTTAAACATTAGAAGGGAAACCATAAAAATATCAGCGGAATCCACTGGCAGCACAATCTCAGACATCTGCTGAAAG
This sequence comes from Lasiurus cinereus, assembly GCA_011751065.1. Classification (NCBI taxonomy): domain Eukaryota; kingdom Metazoa; phylum Chordata; class Mammalia; order Chiroptera; family Vespertilionidae; genus Lasiurus; species Lasiurus cinereus. The sequence goes on from JAAGEH010000393.1 coordinate 49,317,329, forward strand.
AACTTCTTCACTGATACTGCTCAAAAGGCAATGGAAGCTAAAGAAAAAATAAACAAATGGGACTACATCAAAATAAAAAGCTTTTGCACAGCAAAAGAAACCATCAACAAAACAACAAGAAAGATCAATGCATGGGAGAACATATTTGCAAATGCTATCACTGATAAAGGTTTAATCTCCAAAATCTACAACCAACTTATACAACTTAATAAAAGGAAGATGAAGGATCTAATAAAAAAATGGGCAACGGACCTAAATAGAACCTTTTCAAAAGATGACAGAAGGAAAGCCAAGAGACACATGAAAACATGTTAAAAGTCATTAATCATCCGAGAGATGCAAATCAAAACGACAATGCGATACCATCTTACACCTGTCAGAATGGCAATCATCAACAAATCAACAAACGACAAGTGTTGGCGAGGATGCGGAGAAAAAGGAACCCTTGTGCACTGTTGGTGGGAATGCAGACTGGTGCAGCCACTGTGGAGAACAGTATGGAGTTTCCTCAAAAAACTAAAAATGGATCTCCCATTTGACCCTGTAATACCACTCTTAGGAATTTATCCTAAGAAATTACAAACACCAATCAGAAAGGATTTATGCACCCCTATGTTCATAGCAGCACAATTTACAATAGCCACAATTTGGAAACAGCCTAGGTGCCCGTCAGCAGATGAGTGGATCAGAAAACTGTGGTACATCTACACAATGGAATTCTATGCTGCCATTAAAAAGAAGGAATTCTTACCTTTTTTTGCAACCTGGTTGGAACTGGAGAGCCTTATGCTTAGCGAAATAAGCCAGTCAATGAAGGAGAAGCATCACATGATCGCACTCATTGGGGGATAATAAAGAACATTATAAACTGATGAACAAAATGATAGATACAGAGACAGTAAAGCTTCAAACAGACTGTGAAATTACAGCAGGAAGATTAAAGTTAGGTGAGGTAGATAAGAGATCAATCAAAGGACTTGTATCTATGCATATAATCATAACCAATGAACATAGACACTGGGGGGTTGGGGTATGCCTGGGAGGGAGGGGGGGCAATGGGAAGATATGTATAAAAAATTAATTTATAAAAATAAAAAAAAAATTAAAAAAAAGAATATCCTAGAAAAGATGGATAAATTTAGTGAGACCCAAGAGGAGATGAAAAAGGACCAACTAGAAATTAAACATACAATGACTGAAATAAAAAATATTATACAGAGACCTAACAGCAGACTAGAGGAAGGCAAGAATCAAGTCAAAAATTTGAAATATAAAGAATCAGAAAACACTCAACTAGAAAAGTAAGAAGAAAAAAGAATCCAAAAATGTGAAGATAACGTAAGGAGCCTCTGGGACAACTTCAAGCTTACCAACATCAAATTATGGGTGTGTCAGAAGAAGAGAGAGATCAAGATACTGAAAACCTATTTGAAGAAATAATGACTGAAAACTTCCCACATCTGGTAAAAGAAATAGACTTACAAGTCCAAGAAGCACACGGAACCCCAAATAAAAGGAATCTAAAGAGGACCACACCAAGACACATCATAATTAAAATATCAAAAGCAAAAGACAGAGAATATTAAAAGCAGCAAGAGAAAAATAGTTCATTACCTACAAGGGAGCACCCATACGACTGTCAGCTGATTTCTCAACAGAAACGATGCAGGCCAGAAGGGAGTGGCAAGAAATATTGAACGTGATGAATAGCAAGAAGCTACAACCAAGAATACTCTATCCAGCAAAGCTATTGTTCAGAATTGAAGGGTAGATAAAGAGCTTCACAGATAAGAAAAAGCTAAAAGAGTTCATCAACACCAAACTAGTATTATATGAAATGCTGAAAGGTACTCTTTAAGAAGAGGAAGAAGAAAAAGGTAAAAGATAAAAAATTAACAAATACATATCTATCAACAAGTGAATCTAAAAATTAAGTGAATTAAAAATTTGATCAACAGAATAAGCTGGTGAATATAATAGAATCAGGAGCACAGAGAGGGAGTGGACTGATAATTCTCAGGGGTAAAGTGGTGAGGTAGGTGCAGGGAGAGACTGGACAAAAATCATATACCTATGAATGAAGTCAATGTGGGGGGAGGTAAGTGTAGAGGAAGGTGGGGGGGGGAGCTGGGTGGAGGGGAGCTATGGAGGGGAAAAAAGAGAAACAAATGTAATAATCTGAACAATAAAGATTTAATTGAAAAAAAAAAAGAATGATGGTTACCAGATGTGAAGCTTGACGTCAAGGCTATCTTTAAAATTCCAGTAAATTAAATAAAATTGTTTCTATTTTTAAAAAATAGTGAAAGAGTGAATGTGTGTATGCACACACCAAGAAAACTCCAGGAAATAGAATGAAAGGAGAGGCTATGTCCTATCATAAAGTGAAAAGTACTACGCAACTATAAGAATTTAAATTGTGTGGTATTGTCACAGGAGTGGATAATCAAGCAGTAGAAAGTCCCCCAAAATCTATGTCTTTATAGATATTTTGTTCCTGATAAGGTAGCATTTCAAACAATGGAAGAAGATGGTCTATGCAGTAACATGTTAGAAACTGAGAAGTCATGCCATACAATATACATCCACTTAAAATTCAAGAGGAGCTAAAGATGTAAAGATTTTTTAACAGGATAAAGAAAAGCAGGTGTGAAATTCAGGGTACTAGGAATGTACTTTAAAAGATAGCATAAACCATAAAAATTGTTTCCTATCACGTTTTTTGTTTTTTTGTTTGTTTTTAATCCTCACCTGAGGACACAGGAGAGAGAAATGTGATGGGCTGCAGGACTTGCACATGCCCTGACCCGGAAACTCAACCCACAAACTGTGGGTGCACAGGGCAATGCTCCAACCGACTGAGCCACCTGGCCAGGGCTCTATCATGTTTTCATATCTGATATCCAAACTCTACTAAGAGTTTTTATTTCAGTAATAAGTTAAAATAATAAAAATGTACAAAGGATATAAACATAAATCTCAGAAGAAAAACAACAGCCAATTAACATGAAGAGCTACAGTTTAAGCAGAAAAATAAGAAACCTTTATAAAGATAATATTTTCATTTTTCCAAGTGTCAAAAATGTCAAGTTTTTTATAACAAGTGTTAGCAAAGCGGAGAGATTTAAGCACACTTCTGTCTGTAGAATTTGAATTTGAACAAGCCTGTTTTGGAAGACTATTTGTATTTCAACCAGAATTCTAAACAGGTATGCCATTAGGTCAACTTAATTCCTAAGAATCTATGTTAAAGAAGTAGTCACACATGTGGACAAAGATATATAATGTATAGATATAAATGTATCTGTATATACATTTGCAACCAATTAAAATTAAGATAGAACCAGTGTTTGATATGCAAGAGGTTAACTTATGTTACCTCCTTTCCACGGAATGAATGCTAAAAAGAGATGGGTCTATACATTCTGATGTAGGCAGAGCTCCAGCAGCAATTAAGTGAAGAGAGAAAAGAAAGCTGAGGAACAATCATAATCCTGCGTTATGTATATGTTAAATTATATTATACATTTAAAATGTTACACACCTACAAACGTTTGCATTGAATATATGCAGGAACAGCTACCACTGAGTTGCATTGTTCTAAACATGACCCCCTTTCATTCTCCCTACCTACCATCCACTTCCTTCTACAGGTGAAGAGGCAGGCACAGAGCAATCCAGCGGCTTTCTCCAGGGGAGGTTGAAGCCAGCTTTCCCGTCCTGCGTTACCGTTCGGCTACACAGAGACGGCAAACGGGAAGGAAGCAACGCTGAGCCGCTTCCTCCGGGAAGAGGCGGGCGGGCGGGAGAGAATTTACAGGGATATGTCATATGTTTCTACATTATTTGGATCTTTTACAAAACGTTTCATCATTTACTTACATATTTTAAAGGGCGGGCGGGGGGGGAGTTTGGCAAGGGACTGGTTTTTGTTCTGCTATGTAAACACATTCTAAAATGCTTTGTAAAAACTAAAAGTGCGGAGGACGTGTTTTTCTTCAGACGTTTCCCAGGCTGCTCGGCTTCCATCGTGCGAGGCAGGTGAGGGTTGGCTCTCTCGTGGCCTTCCCCTGGTTCCCGGCCACGTTGGTGAGCCAGGCACCGACTGCGGGGTCATGGGTCGGCGTGAGACAGCGATGTGAATGGCCGCGTAGCCTCTCACAGCCTCTGCTGCGGTTATAAAGTTGGGGCTCCACACCCTCCCGACGCGTCTCGGACATGGAGCGGGCGTGGAGCGCAGCCTTCCTGGTTTTGCTCGGGTGTTCGCGCTGCGGGCTGGGCTGGGGGCCCGAGGGCACGTTCCTGTCCGCGGCCGGCCCGCTGACCACGGACTCGCGGCCCCGGGACGCGTGTCCCCGGCCGCTGCCCGCGCTCCTGCCGCCGCACCTGGGCAGCCTGCGCGCCCGCGGCGTCACCCACTACAAGGTGTTTCTGTCCTGGGCCCGGCTGCTCCCCGCCGGCAGCTCCGCGGCGCCCGACGCCGAGTCGGTGCGCTGCTACCGGCGCCTCCTGGGGGCCGTCCGGGCGGCGGGGCTGCGGCCGCTGGGCGTGCTGCACCGCGGGCGCCTCCCGCGCGCCGGGCCCGGGGCCCCAGCCGCCGCCGCCGCCGCGCGCTTCGCCCGCTACGCCGCGCTCGCCTTCCGCTCCTTCGGGGACCTGGTGGACGTCTGGTTCACTTTCAGTGACTTGCAGGAGGTGATCCCCGGGCTGCCCCGCCAGCAGTCCGGGCCCGCACGTCTGCAGCCCCTCGTCGACGCCCACAGAAAAGCCTATGCGATTTACCACGAAAAATACGCCCCTCCGGGTGAGTCCACGCCACCCCACGCCGCACCGCGGCCCGCGTCCCCCTGCCCCCTCTGCGCAGGACGCGGCGCTCCCTCCCACTCCTCAGTCGTCCCGTCATTTCATTCAAGCGAGACATCCCCACTGGGGTGAAGGTTCCCCGTGGTGACGGGCAGGCGCTCCCCTGCACAGCGCCCCGCATCCCCTCCGAAGCGCCCCCGGCCCCCGGCCTGGAGGCTGTGCCGCCGCCGTTGTCTTTCCGTCACCCTCCGCGGGTCCCGCCTTGCTGGCCATTCCGAGGCCCGCAGCCGCCCAGCCGCCCGGCCTCCCCTTTCCTGCCGCAGAGCGTCTTGCCGGCTCTGGTGGAAGCTTGCGTTCCAGGGGGAGACAGACAAACACAAGGACAAACCATGATGTGCTGACAGGTGGCGAGGAGGGCATGATTCAGTTATCCATATTCTTGCTCGTAACTACCTTGAGGTTCTGATTCATCGGGTCTGGGCGGGACCAGGGCATTCGCGACTTCGGTAAGTGCTCTAGAAGAACACCAATTTTGAGGACCAATATTGGGTTATGTATGCTTTCTTATTTTTATTATATACATGTAGGATATACTACATGCAAACGTATATTCTACTTTATTTCTATTATATTCTATTTTATAAAAAAGCATGATTTTCAGTGGTCTTATAGGTTCCCTTTACTTCCGTAAAGTTTAAAATATTGGGCTCATTTTAATATGTTTATTTTTTACTATTGCAAATTATAGACATGCCTCTATATAAATGCTTGACTACCTTTTGACGAATTCTTTCTGATCGATTCCTAGAATTGAAATGATTACATCAAGAGATGTACATTCTTTAAGACTTTTTTAAAGCATGTGGCTAACCTATTTTCCAGGAAAGATGTAATATTTATACAACAGTTACAAAACTTTTTCTGACCCTGCTCAGCCGGTTTTCAATGATGCGATTATTTTTATAATTGATAATTTGACTGCTAAAAACTGTTTTCTCCTTATAGTCTCCGTTTGCATGTATTTGATTATAGAGAGGTTAAACTTTTTTCGACGTGAAGAATGAAAGGAGTGTGAGTGTGGAAGGGACTGTTTTCTACAGGATTGAGAAGAAGGTAGACCTCAGGCCACCTCGAAGCAGCCTGGAGGGAAGGTGGGAGCGAGGGTGGGGGGTTGTGAGGGGAGGCCTGGACCTGGGGAACCGGGCTCTGGGGAGGAGGGGGAGGCCCCTGCCGTGGGAACTGGGAACCGGGGTTGGGGGGACGTGAAGCACACTTTGAGGCGGGTGAGCGAATACGTGTTCGTTGGCTGTCATTCTGCTGAAGAAGCTCTGAGTAAAATGAACTTTGAAAGACAGCAGCACTGAACTTGGATCCTCTCGAATAAGGAGACATCTGTCTTACTCTGAGGTCAGATTCCATAGAATTACTTACATTATGCAATTATATATACATGTTTCTTTACATCTTTTACAGATTTCGTTTTTAATTTCCATCAGGCTCCTAAAGACTTTTTCTTTTTTAAAAGATGGTTTCTTTTTTAAACTTACATTTTCCTTCTTTTCCTCTTGTGCTCATTTTCCCTATTCTTTCTGTTTCATCACTGTCACTAGATGATTTGCCCCCAGTATAATATGGGAAACAAAATTCTCTTTTCGGTTTCTTTACTATTTTAAAAGGTGGTCTTCTCTTCTCTTCTCTTCTCGTCTCATCTCTGTCTCTGTCTCTGTCTCTTTCTCTCTTCATTTTTCCCTCCCTCCTTCCTTCTCATTCTCCACTTTCTCTTAAGTCCAATACATAGCCTATTGTTCTTTTTAAAATATATTATTTAATATACACAAAAAGTTATATAACTTGTGTTGGTTAAAAGCAAAATACAATAACAAATACACATGGAGTGATCACTCAATCCAACAATTAAAATAGAACACAATACCACATCACGTCAACTAGGATGGCTGTAATAAAATAGGCAGTAACAAGTGTTGTCAATGATGTGGAGAAATTAGAACCCTTATGCATTGCTGGTGGGAAGGACTGATGGTGCAGCCATTCTGAAAAACAGTCTGACAGTTCCTCAAGTTAAACTTTAGAGTTACCATGACCTGACACTACCGCTCCTGGGTATATATCAGAGAGTAATAAAAACAAATGTCCAGGCAAAAACTCGTCACAAACCTTGATAGCAGCATTATTTGTAATAACCCTAATGTCCATCACTGATAGATAAACAAAATGAGACATAAACATACACTGGAATATTATTCATTCTTAAAAGGATGAAGTACTGATACATGCTATAACAGGATGAGCCTTCAGTCGCAAAAGACTGCATATTATGTGATTTCCTGCATACTGTATGTCCAGAATAGACAGCTCTACAGAGACACTAAAGTAGATTAGTAACAGCTAAGGCTCAAAGAAAATGGTAAGTGACTGCTAATGGATGCACGGCATTTCTCTTTAGGTGACTAAACTATTTTGGAATAGTGCAGGTGAGTGCACAGTTTTGTAAATATATTAAAAAACCACGGAATTATATACTTTAAAGGGGTGATTTTTTTCAATTAAAATTGACATTAAATGTTATTTTATATTATTTTCCGGAGGAGTGAATTTTTTGCTATATGAATACCTATTTTAATTTTAAAAATGTGAAAAAAAAATAAATGGGAGGGTTGAGGGTTTATAAAGCAAGGCAAAACAAATCACAACTTACATCTACTGTATTTGAATATCCCCCCTATCCCATCTTTTATTTTTTTTAATCTTCACCTGAGGATATGTTTTTATTGATTTTTTAGAGGGAGAGAGAAACATCCGCTGGTCGCCTCCCGTACATGGTCCGACCAGGGATTGAATCTGAAAGCTAAATATGTGCCCAGACTGGGGGAATCGAACCCTCAAATTTCTGGTGCACAGGACAGTGTTCCAAGCAGCTGAGCCACCTGACTGGAACCCTATCCCATCTTTTATTCATCGCCTCCCCACCCAGGTTACCACTACGCAACTGCTCTGTTTACCTTTTATTATTTGATAGCAGCCCCCCCCCTCCGAGCCCCCACCATTTGGTGTGCACAATGGCTTAATAGTACAAGGTCAAAATTTTAAATTAAAAAAAAATTAGTTACAGAACAGGTAGCAGTTTAGCAAATAAAGCACATTACTGGTGTTTTTAAAAAATGTTAAAGAAGTCAATTTCCATTTACTACTGATTAGAAAATACAATATTAAATGCAGTTCTGATACTTTTCTAAGAATTATTTTTATCAGAGTATGATTTACATATAGTGAAATGCGTGATCTTAATTTTACAGTTTGGTTAGTTTTGGTAAACACATCCATGTAACCCATACCCTTACCAAGATAAGACTTTACTGCCCGGCCGGCGTGGCTCAGTGGTTGAGTGTCAACCTATGAACCAGGAGGTCATGGTCAAGACACATGCTCATGTGCGGGAGGCAGCCAATCAATGATTCTCTCTCATCATTGATGTTTTTTCTCTCTCCTCCCTTCCTCTCTGAAATCAATAAAAAATATATATTTTAAAAACATAAGACTTAACTAACACCTCAGAAAATTCCTGATTAATTGTAACCTGTGCAATCCTTACCCCAGGAGCAGCTGCTGGCCTGGTTTCTATCAGCTTCGATAGGAATGGAATCACACCATGTTTGCATCTGTCCTCTGTTTCTCTTCTTGCATTCAGCATGTTTGTGAGATTTATTAGTTTTTGTTGCTATATTAGTTATTTGCTCCTGTTTTTCCTCTAAATCAAACTCTATTATGAATGTATCATAGTTGAGGTGAATTTGAGCTATGTCCAGTTGTCATCTATTATGAATAAAGTTGCTATAAGCATTTATTCTTGTGTAAGTTTTTATGTGGACATATATTTTTATTTCTCTTAGATAAATACCCAGGAGTGGAGTTGCTGGGTCATAGGTGTATTTCATTTCTTAAGAAACTGCCAGTTTTCTGAAGCAATTGTTCCATCTTACACTCCCAACAGCAGTGTAAATAAGAGTTTCATGGCCCCACCAGTGTCCTCGCCAACATTGACATTCTCATGTTTTCTTTTTTTGTAATATTTTTAAAATTGATTTCAGGGAGGAAGAGAGACGAAAAGAAATAGAAACATAAATGATGAGAGAGAATCATCGAGCGACTACCCCCTGCACGCCTTCACTGGGGATTGAGCCCACAACCCAGGCATGTGTCCTGACTAGGAATTGAGCTATGACCTCCTGGTTCATAGGTAGATACTCAGCCAGTGAGCCACACTGGCTGGGCTCATAGTTTATATTTTAGCCATTTTGATGATATCTCATTGTGATTCTATTACTTTTTAAAACCATAGTTTCTATCCCAAGTACTTTTATGCCTAAATAATATATTATTTAATTTTGCTTGGTTTGGTTTTGAACACCATAAAAGAGCTTTTTTTTAAGTCTTCCTAGACTTCCTTTTTATAAAAAAAAATTATGTTTCCAAGATTTATCCATGTTGAAAATAGCTATAGCATATTCTTTTTCACTGCCATATAATATTCCATTGTATGGCTATGCCACATTTTATTAACTTATTCTCCTAGTTATTAACATTCAAATTATTTTTAAGTTATGCTACTATAAACATTCTTGTACATATTTCTTTCTGTACATGTGCAAGAGTTTCTCTTGTGTAGGGGATACAAATATTTTTAGCTTTGAGAGAGAATGTAAACTGTTTTCCACTGTGGTTGTACCAATGTACATTTCTATGAACAATGTATATGAGTTCTTGTTTATTAGTCATGTTTGCTTCCTATTCTGTAAAATTCTTATTATGTCTCTTATTCATTTATGTATTGAATTGTCTTTTTCTTATTGATTTGTCAGAATTCTTTACATAATCTTAAATCTAATCTGACTGGTTATATGAACTGGTATTTTTCCAGTTCATGTCTGTTCTTTTCACTCTTTCTATGATGGCTTCGATGAACAGAAGTTCTTATTGTTAACAAAAGCATTAATCATTTCCTTTGGTTGATTTTTAAAAATATATTTTTAATGGCACTGTTTACAATTACTTAAGTTCATTTCTTCATTCTTTGGAATTTCTAGTTCCCAAATGTTTTTATCCCTTTCCCTCTGGCTGCTTGCATCTTTTCCATGCCCATTCGTTGGGGGGTTCTTTTTTTCCCCACTACTATTATATTTCTTAATGTTGGGGGGCATTAAGAAGTCAGAAATAGGCCTAACTGGTTTGGCTCAGTGGATAGAGCATTGGCCTGCGGACTGAAGGGTCTCAGGTTTGATTTCGGTCAAGGGCATATCCTGGGTTGGGGGCTCAATCCCCAGTGGGGGCGTGCAGGAGGCAGCTGATCAATAATTCTCTCTCATCACTGATGTTTCTATCTCCCTCTCTCTTCCTCTCTGAAATCAATAAAAAAATATTTTAAAAAGTCAGAGATAATCTGCAAAATTGAAAAACACTCGGCTGTGTAAGAATATTTTTTTTAGTCCACACTTCAACAAATTAACAGACTTTATTTTATAGAACACATTTAGAGTTACAAAAAATTGAGCAGATAATACAGTCTCCAGATGCCCCTCTCAATGAACCCAGTTTTCCCCAATATTAACATCTTATACCAGTATGGTATATTTATTACAATCGATCACATTATTATTAACTAAAATCCATATTTTATTTAGAATACCTTAGTCTTTCCTTAATGTCCTTTTTCTGTTCTAGGATCTCATCACATTCCATTTAGTTGTCATGTTGCTTTAGGCTACTCTGAACTGTGACAATTTCTCAGACTTTTCTTTTAAATTTTCATTTATTGAATTTTAGAGAGAGAGAGAGAAATATTAATTTGTTGTTTCACTTATTTATGCATTCATTGGTTGATTCTAGTATGTGACCTGACTGGGGATTGAACTCTTGATATAGCAGGACGATGCTCTAACCAACTGAGCTAGTTGGGCAGGGCTCTCAGACTTTTTTAGTTTTGATAAACTGATGACAGTTTCTGGGAATCCTGGCCAAGTATAATGTAGAATGCCTGGTTTTAAAAATAGCTTTCTTGAGATATAATTAATGTACCACACAATCCACCCATTCAAAGTTTTTAGTACGGTTTTTATTCTAATCATGTATGTACAATCATCAACATGGTCAATTTTAGAACATTTTTATCACCTCAAAAAGAAAATTTGTAATCTTTATAATATTCCTACCCCTGCATTGCCTCCCCCATCCCTACCACTAATTAACTGTCTCTATAGAGTTCCTGTTCTGGACATTTTATGAGAATGGAATAATATAATATGTGGTCTTTGTGATTGTGTCTATTGGAATTTGTCTGATGATTTCCTCAAGGATAGTCTGGGATTATGGGTTTGGACGAGGAAAATCACAAAATAAAGTGTCCTTTTCATCACATCTATCAAAGGTACATACTATCAATATGATATATGATTATCAATGTTAATCTTCAACACCTGGCTGAGGTAGTGTTTGTCAGGTATCTCCCCTGTAAAGTCTCTTTATGTTTGGAAATGCTCCCTTTATAAATACTTTTATTTAAAACTGGTTACAAGTAGAAAACACGACTTTATTTTCTGTCTTTTCTTTTTCTTAAAAAAATTTTTTTTAATATATTTTATTGATTTTTCACAGAGAAGAAGGGAGAGGGATAGAAAGTTAGAGACATCGATGAGAGAGAGAGAGATCGATCAGCCGCCTCCTGCACACCCCACACTGGAGATGTGGCCGCAAGCAAGGTACATGCCCCCGACCGGAATTGAACCTGGGACCTTTCAGTCTGCAGGCCGACGCTCTATCCACTGAGCCAAACTGGTCTCGGCTCTTTCTTTTCTTTTTTTTTTTTTTTTGATTTAATAAATCTTTATTGTTCAGATTTTTACATTTGTTTCTCTTCCCCCCCCCCGCCCCCGGGGGCGCCCCCCCCCCGGGGGCCCCCCCCCCCTGCCCTTACCTCCCCATTCATTGTCTTAATCCATAGGTGTACGATTTTTATCCATTCTCTCCCTGCACCCCCCTTACCCTTTTCCCCCTGAGAATTGTCAGTGCACTCCCTTTCTATGCCCCTGATTCTATTATAGTCACCAGTTTATTCTGTTCATCAGATTTTTTATCCACTTGATTTTTAGATTCATTTGTTGATAGATATATATTTGTTGTTCATAATCTTTATCTTTACCTCTTTCTTCTTCCTCCTCTTCTTAAAGAGTACCTTTTAGCATTTCATATAATACTGGTTTGGTGTTGATGAACTCCTTTAGCTTTTTCTTATCTGTGAAGTTCTTAATCTGATGGACAGAATAAACTGGTGACTATAATAGAATCAGGGGCATAGAAAGGGAGTGGACTGACAATTCTCAGGGGGAAGAGATGAGGGGGGTGAGTGGAGAGACCGGACAAAAATCATGGATGAGGACCAGTAATGGGGAGGTAAGGGCAGAGGGAGTAGTGGGAGCCAGGTGGAGGGGAGCTTAACACAGTTAATTCTCAGCCCACGGCAAATATGGATTCTGAGTCCTGTGGGCATAAGTACCACCTATCTGTAACCACATTCAGCACAAACTACAGGATAAATCCTCTTACACCAGAGAAATCACTCGCCTTTCAGTCCTTAGAAAACATGAGCTGCCAGCTTAGAGTGAGAATGTAGCCATGAGGAATCTGCATCTTACATTGTTTTAAGAAGTGTGGTTTGTGCTAGCACTGGAAGCAGGTGCAAGCATAAGCTATATGGGGGAAGTTTAGTCACTTTGTAGATGAGAATTTCTGGAACTCTCCCAGGTACATTTGTTTAGTCTAAATTCCAAAAACAGTTTGCAAAGTCAAACAGGAATGATTTGTGGGTTAATTATGCTTAGTGTTAGCTGTACCCTTGTTTCGTTTCATTGGTCAAGATATAGTACTAAACTGTACATTTTATTTAAAAAAATATTTTATTGATTTTTTTTAGAGAGAAAGGGAGAAAGAGAGACAGTTAGAAACATCGATGAGAGAGAAACATTGATCAGCTGCCTCCTGCATGCCCCCGAAGTGCCCTTCAGGCCTCAGGCCAATGCTCTATCCACTGAGCCAAACCAGTTAGGGCTAAACTGTACATTTTAAAGTGTGGAGCACACGCTGAGAGCATATGTTCTGTGTCTGCTGACGTGACGATAGACCGCAGCATGAAAGGCGAAGTGGAGCCATCAGCACAGTCAGTAAATTCCTGGAAACAGCGTTATCTTATCGGAATGAGCACTAAATATGTCTGGGTGATAGTCCCTGCACAGAGGATTTCAAAGTCCCATTGTACTTATCAAAAGAAGCACTTGGGAGCTGGCAGCGGCTGCCAGTGGTGGTTTCGTTGGCTGGAAGAACTTTCTCCTGTGCAGCACTCAGATGCACAGAGAAGGCAGGCATGTCATCATGAACTGTGGCTCTGTTCCTTGTTTATTCCTGCTCTCCCGCACCCTTCCCTAACCCTTATATTCTAAAACCTTCCAGCTGGCATTTTCACATCATAGATCTGAGCACCTGTACAGTTTAGTAATATCTCCTGATATTTGCAGGGACTGAAGATGTGTTAAGTTTTGCTGGCCAAGGAACTTACACTCCAGTGAGAGATAAAGATGTGTGCGCACCTGAGCATTAGAGAGCAATGCAAATAGCGAGGGCCCCAGCCACAGCTTGCTGAATGCCAGGTTCCTGCTGGCAGGTGGTCCTGATGCACACAGATTCGAGCCCCACTGTTGGGTGATTGAATGTCAAAGCAAGTGGGTGCAAGCCACATATGTTTCATTCATATATATATATTGATTTCAGAGAGGAAGGGAGAGGGAGAGAGAGATAGAAACATCAATGATAGAGAGGACCATTGATTGGCTGCCTCTGGCACGCCCCCTCCTGAGGATCGAGCCCGCAACCTGGGCATGTGCCCGGGACTGGAATCAAACCCGGGACCCTTCAGTCCCCAGGCTGATGCTCTATCCACTGAGTCAAAACGGCCAGGGCTAGCTGCATATGTTTCTATCTCCTTCTCGCCCGCCCCCTTGGGACTCAGGAGGTGCTGAGGGGGTGTTTGTACAGAGAACAGGGCCAGGCGACAGCAGCTCCCTAAGAGCTCCTGCCTGGGGAAGAAGTGGAGGAAGCAGCGGAGGCCTGCAATCCTTTGAAAGGCTTTTACAGTGGCCCAGTGGGCACGAAGCATTCTCTAAGGGGCATTTGTAAGCCACCTTATTCTCTAAAACCTTCCAGCTGGGGTTGACTCGTGCGAGTGAAATTCTTTTTAAATGGGTGGTCATGGAATAGAAAGTTGATAGGAAGTGAGTCCCCACGCAGCCTCCGTGGCTACAGGCTCCCTCCTCGCTCACCTACTCTCCTCCCTGTCGGTTCCAGGTGGAAAGCTCTCTGTGGTCCTGCCAGCCGAAGCTGCCTTGGAGCTCCTTCGAGAACCTGCCACAGCCTCCCTGGCCAAGGTGAGAACAGACTTGTCCCCGCAACATCCCAAAAAAGTGCCATTTCATCCCAGACAATGAGCTGGAGCTGTCTGTTGGCTTGACTTTCGTATGGTGCCCTGTGGAGTCTGCTCTCGAGATTCACGATGACTTTCCGTGAAATCCCCTTGTTGGAGCCTCCGCTCCTGCTGGTCAGGTGTCAGCTTCTGCTGCTGCTAGCTCTGATTTCTTATTAAAAGAATCAAAATAGCTTATTAGGAGGGAGGCCAGTTTATAGCAAAACAGGTACCAGGGCAGAGGGATAGTTCTTACCAGTATAAGTAATAAGTAGAGTCCCCAACCAGATTTCTACCTCTTTAATATAACTTTTATTTTTTAAAAATCTTATTTATTGCTTTTTTTAATTAATTTTTTTGGAGAGAGAGAGAGAGGGAGGGAGAGAGAGAAACATCAGTTTGTGGTTGACTCCTCTCTGACTGGGGATGGAACCTGAAGCCTTGGTGTATCGACATGATGCTCTAACCACCTGAGCCGCCGGCTACGGTAAATATAACTTTTAAACCGTGGCTTTAATAAGAACAGTGAAACACCTGAGAATGAAGCCGAGTGGGCCCTCATAAGGCTGGCTGCGGGCAGCGTGGAAAGTCGTCAGGGAAAAGCCGAGTTGGCAGTTCTTTGGCCCACAGGGCGCTGCCCGTGACAGATACCGGCTGGTAACTGCGATATGGTGAGGCCCCACACTCAGCGTCTGGCCTTTGGGTTTACGAGCTCGGAAACTTACAGTCCAGACAGATAAGCTAGAAATACCTGCTCCAAGGCCGAGTGTGCAGTGGGATTGTCTGCATGGATTTACGAGGGGCAATAAGGGTTATCAGCCTTGAACTCGGAGACCAAAGTGCTCATCAGGGAAGTGCTGGTGGAGCAGCAGCCTTTGCCCTGGGCTCCCTGCCCTAATCCGTGCAGGTTGTGCTTCTGAAGGTTGTGCTTCTGAATTATCTTCCTAAAGCGTGGTGTTGCCCGGTCCCCTGCTGGGAAGTTACACTCTTCTGAACTGGAGCAAACCTCGCAGAGCCCCCTCCCTCGGGCTCTCTGCTGCCCTCTGACCTCACCTCATTTGCCGCTCACGTCCTGGCAAAGTGGGGCCACTTTCTTCCTGCTTTCCCGCACCCCTTCTAATCCTCCAGCCTTCCTCAAAAACCCCAACAAAAGTCTCCCCATTGTTAACATCTGTCCGTCCGTGGGAGGGTGCTCTTCATCAGGAGGCCAGCTGTGACCTCTCCCATTTGAAACCCTTAGCGCAGTGGGCGGCAAACTCATTAGTCAACAGAGCCCAGTATCAACAAGTACAACGATTGCAATTTCTTTTGAGAGCCAATTTTTTTTTTAACTTAAACTTCTTCTAATGCCACTTCTTCAAAATGGACTCACCCAGGCCGTGGTATTTTGTGGAAAAGCCACACTCAAGGGGCCAAAGAGCCGACTACTGCTTGAGCGGGTTGGTTAGCCAGCAGCTCCCAGGTACTGGTGTTTATCGGAATCACCTACATGAGGTCCGAAAAGCCAGTGACCCTGACCTGGAGGCTAGTAACAGAGGCTGAGGACAGTTCTGGGCCTTCAGAGGCTTCCCCAAGTCCCAGGTGAATGTAACCGCCGCCAAGATCTGAGGACCCGGTGTGGACTTTCCTTATGACCCTGCTACGTGTCTGCCTTTCCTGTGTAATCAGTGCATTTACTAACACTCTGCATTTACTAACACTCTGCATTAAGTTGTCTGCTTCTTTGAATGTGACTCCACACCCATCGTACCCAGCACAGTGACTTTCGAGAGCAGAAACTCAGTGATGGATGAGTTGTGAGGACTGGACAAAAGCAGGAGCTGAGTGGATGGGGAGCAGGCGGTTGGGTGGTCCCACCAGGCATGTGGGACGTTTAGTAAACACCAATGAGAACGTGTGGGAGGCAGCCGTCCCAGCCCACTGCTCACACAGTGGTCACCAGGGGTCAGTACCCAGTCTTTGTTCTTAGGGACAGATGGTCCATGGGAGTGGGAGAGGGTGTCAGGAAATGGTGTGCTGAGAAAGGTGAAGGAGGGAATCACAGTGTCTGTGTATATGTTTAGACTGTGAATCTGAAGTTCTTAGAATGCATGCAGGCCAGAGGCAGGGTAGAGGGCATGTCCTTCCCTGGACGACGCGGGGGATGGGAATGACCAGGCCGTGAGAGCTGTGTTCTTGGGAATGGCCAGGCGAGGGCCACCTGGGGCGGATTTTAAACTGCAGCTGGAAGTAGCCAGTGGCTATAGCCTCCGATGGAAATAAAGCTCAATACTGCAGGGGGGTTTGCAGAGATCCCGGCGGGAGGGGCTGTGGGTGACAGAGAGTTCTCTTGCTCCGTCCTGGCAAAGTGGGGCCACGTGGAGCAAGTGCGGCCCAGGGCAGCCCTGGCCTCCGACTCCCTCCTGGGGCTTACCTGCTTGGTGGGAGCCCGCCATGTCTGGCATACAGACTCCATTTACTCATTCATTTACTCATATGCAATTATTGAGCGCTTACTGGGTGCCAAGCTCTTTGCTGAGTACATAGGTGATATGTCCCCAGCCGCATCCAGCTCCTCCCACCAGAAACACACACATACTCCTTCCCCAGTTTCCCGCCGCCTGCTTTTCCCTTGGAAAAATCCCACTTGGGAGTATTCAGCTCAGTAATAGGGGAGAAACTAAAGAACATTTCTGAGCAGTTCTTCATCTTGAAATCGCTTATCTCTGATGATCCTATTTCCTTCTTCCTAGGACGCAGTTGATTTCCTTTCTCTCGATTGGTCTTATGATTGCCAAGGAGGGTCGAGTTTGCTGCAGATGCTGAGGGAGCTGCAGGTGAGTAGGGTGTCTCCCCTCCGATGATGAGTGGCAGCGACGCCTGGCATTTATCACTTGGGCTGATGTGTGCACTGAACTGCTGCTCGCACTTGGCAGACCTGCTGCACTGTATCCAGGGAGCTTCCCACAAGAGCATCGCTAAAGGACATGCGCAGGCTAGGTCTTCCCCAGTAAGGATGGTGAGGGTTGGCTGTTAAGGTAAATATTTACATGCAAGTCCTGCTTTCTTGTATAGAAATTACTGAGAATCCAAATTCTAGATTAACAAAGATAGTCCCTGGGTTTGGCTCCTGGTTGCACCACAATGTGAATGTGCTTAATGCCTCTGAACTGTACACTTAAAAATGGTTAAGATGGTTTTATGTTATGTGTATTCCACCACAATTTTTTTAAAAATGACACTTGATATCCAGGTCTGCAAAATCAGATACCAGCTTTCAGGACTTCCTTATAACCTCTGACCCCCTTCTTCCTGTATCTGGTGTTGTTTTTTTCAAGTCTAACTGACTCCTTAGAGAGAGTATGTCAAACTCGTGGTGGCAGGCCAAATGCCTTGTTTATTTAAACACTAATCGCCCTGCGCACGAATTCGTGCATGAGTAGCTCTCCGCCCTCTTGTAGCTCTCCACCACTTGTAGCTTGCTGCCCCGTTCTCCTGCAGATCAGTTGTTATGTGTCCCGGCGTAATAACCATTTACATATTACCTTTTTATTATATAGAATAGGATGCTTGCCTTAAAGGCAATATGTCAAGTGTCTCCTATCCAACTATTAGCTTCTCTCCTGTGCTTGGTCACTGCTGTGCAACTTCCTTAATTAATTCCTGGAATCCCGACTGTTCCCTGTCCTGGCAAGTATAATGGACTACATGCCCAACAGTTTCTCTCTGGACCTGCCGAGTCCTGGCAGTGTTCCTGCCCTTACCCCTGAAGAACCAGCTGCCCTCTTGCAGGCCTTATTCCAGCCTCTGCAGGTTCGGGCACAAAGCCACTCACCTTGCCTCGTGCCTCCTGGTTTTGATCCCACCACCTCCACCACCATGAAGATGGATTTTTAGAGGAATTATTCATTTAAAGGCCATACTCGTTAATGTTAAGGCTCAGTGCTGCCGCTAGGAGGGCCTCTGTTTTCCCTGAGGCAGGAGGCCCGACATGGACAAATCACCATAGGTCCCATCCCCATATCTGTGTTTCCAACTGGCCGTTTAGATGTTTCTGCTTTTGTTACCTACACACAAGATGATCACTTCTGAATAGCAGGTGCCTTCACAAGACATTTGAGTGCTAGCTGCTCAGGTTTCAGGGCCTGCTTACTCCAGGCACCAGTAGGGCACTTTTCTTCACATGACCTCCCCCTCTCAGCACACCAGTGTCAAACATGGGGCCGGGAGCCCAAGCTGAGGTTGGACCTGGACTTTCCCAGGACATCACAGTGTCTCTCAAAAACCAAAATAAGCCCTACATGTTGTGACATGCTCATGGGGGTAGCCCTTTTGAAAATCACATGTGATCTTAGTTGTTTTTGTAAGAACCTCATAGGAGCCTGGAGCCTGCGCTGTGGGCCTACTGCCAGGTTTCTGGGCCGCAGGCAGCTCTGTGGGGTCTTCGAGGCCTGCAGGTGCCTCTGATGACTGAATCTGTGTCTCATCTTCCTCAAGGAATTTAACCAGGGCTTGTTGCTCAGCTCGGGGCTGAGGCGCGGGGAAGTT
The DNA here is from genome assembly GCA_011751065.1 of Lasiurus cinereus. NCBI lineage: Eukaryota > Metazoa > Chordata > Mammalia > Chiroptera > Vespertilionidae > Lasiurus > Lasiurus cinereus. Next base: position 49,336,179 of record JAAGEH010000393.1, read on the forward strand.
TGGAAACCCTGGGGTTAGCAGGTGCAGCACTTGGACATGCAGCAGAGCCCTGGCTCCACTGCTGCTGGAGGATTGGGGTACAGTTTCCCTTTATACATGAAAACATTCTAGAGGGACCCTGCTGCTACGTGACTAGACAGAGCTGTGAACCTTCAGTTTGTAGCCCACCAGCCAACTAGTAAACCTCCCTGGACAAACAGCCGCCCTCATTGCACCTGCAGCGGCTCTTATTCCTCTTGTCCCCTCGGGCAGGAATGACTTCCAGATGTGGCTGGCAGCTCAGAAGCTGCCCTAATGGTGCAGGATGACCATTCTGGCCACACCCTGGTGGGGAGAGAATAGAGCTGGGGAGGGGTCCCCTCTGGGGCCGTTAGTTGCATGCCCGGTAGCATTTCCCAGTCACCACACCAGGACAGGAAGGCAGTCAGGTTCTCCCCACGAGAGGGGCTGACTTGTGTACACAGGAACTGGAATCAGCTGCCTTCTGCATGTGACCCACTGGGGATTGGGCCCACATCCTGGGCATGTGCCTTGACTGGGAATGGAACTGGTGTTCTCTTAGTTCATGGATCAGTGCTCAACTACTGAGCCACACCAACTGGATTCCTTTTACCTTTTTATTATGGAAGATGTCAAACATATCCGAAAGTAGAAAAAAAAACATATAATGAAGCCACCCCCATTTCAAAACCTTGTGGTTGATCTGGTTTCTTCTGTACCTTACTTTCCCCCAAACCAGATTGTCTTAAAGCAAAGCTCAGACATCCATAAATACCGTAATGGTGGCACCTGACTAAGCTTCTTGTAGGAACACAGCCCCTGGCCAGGGCGCACTGCCTCGTTCCTGGTCCTGACACAGTTCCCGGTTCCAGGCAGTGTCTTGGAAGCCTGAGATGAAGTCAGATGAGCCTGCCTGCTTGGTGGAGGTCACGGGGGAGGGTATTGAAAAGTTAGCTTTCTCCTGCAGAGCCTGGAGTCAGCTCCCTGTATTAACTGGGGTGGCTAGAGGTAATTTCCAAAACCTGATTGAGTATTCGTAGCTTCCCATCTTGAAATATCTGTCCCTGTTATCAAAAGACCTACTGTTTCAGTTCACTTGCTGGCCTTTATCTTTTCAGAGTATTGAGCCAAAAGTGAAAGTTTTCATCTTCAATCTAAAACTCCAGGATTGCCCCTCTACCAGGGAGAACCGGACTGAGCTGCTCTTCAGCCTCTTCGAAAGTGAGTGGACCATCACTGGAGAGGCTTTGAGTGACATTTGATGCAGTGATTTGGGGGGTAGCAGTCTTGAAAGTCTGGGGTTCCAATAAGAGGAGGATCCAAGAAGAGTTGGTGTGAGAGCCCATCCCTGATGGCTTTAATGTCCCTTGCCTTCCTGTTGTTGGTCCTTAGCTCCCATTGGCCCAAGAAAGATAACAGGTTCTGTTGAGGATGCCAAGGATACCCTGGTCTTATGGAATAAAGACTATTGGGCACCAGGTGTCTGGTGTAAGCATGGGAACTTCTCTGTGTCTCTCTGTCCACTTCCATTACTTCTCTCTCCAAGGTTTCTCACCTCTGCACCCCCTTGGCAGGGCTGCCTCTCTGCCCCCAGCCAGCCCCTTCGGCTTACCCTTGTTCATTTCCCCACTACCTCACTTGTACTTGTTCCTGGTGAGTACCTGAGCTGTAGGTATAGGACCACCTCCTCAATAGCTCTGGTTCTTAACAGTGAATCTAATTGGTTCGCATGGTTCAGGAAGTTGCTCCTGGTCCAATCAGGTCAAGGGAAAGGTGGAGTCTATTAAGGCATCAGGGGCTGAGATCCACTAGACACTATAGGAGAGGCCAAAGGGCATGTTCCTAGTACCCTGAAATTCAGTCCAATTACCCTAAAGGTCAGAGTATGGGACAAGTCAGTTATGTCCTTCCCACAACTTGTAACCAGTGCTGAGCTGGCTTCACAGACCTCATGAAACTTGCCCGCAGATACTACGTACTAACCCTCACCTAACTTACCTTTCATGGCATATTAAGTTCTTAAATTCCATCCCTTTCTAAATGATTAAAATGGTCGATTTTATGTTTGACATATGGTTGACTACATTTTTTTAAACCACCCCTTTCTGATATTTGATTTCTAAATCAATTGTTCTCCATGGGTGGTCGCAGACCGGCAGCATCAGCATCACCTGGGAACCTGTTGAACATTCCCAGGCCCAAGCCCACCTCAGACCAGAACTGACCAGAAACTTTGGAGGGGGGCCGGCCATGTGTGTTTCATAAGCTCTGCAGGTGATGCTGGTGCACACAGAGTTTGAGAGCCACCGTCCTAATCTTAAGTAGGTAGAAACCACTTCTGACTTTCTTCAATCCTTAGCCCATGGACTTCTCCAGCGGGGCTTGGAACCATCACTTAGAGGCTGGGTGTGTTGTATATGTGAGGAAAAACATTGATTGCATCATGTACATTGTTGATCTTCAGGTTAATTAAACTTCTTCTCTTACAGCCCTTGATAAAGACCAAGGACTCACCATTGGGTCTGACATTAATATATTCTTGAACTGTTCATCAAGTCTTGAGAAAAGGTAAGTAGATTTCCTGTCAAGCTATCTATAACTGGCATTTGCAGACTACTCTGCTATTCTTTCACACTGTTGTCATCTGCCTCTCAGGCCAGTGAGTTAATTATGGACATTTTAGAGGAGGAAGATGAAGGCTCAGAGGGGAAAGCAGGGAGAACTCCTCTCTCACAGAGTCTTACTCTAGGCCCATGGTCCTGGCAATCTCACCCATCATTGGGCCACCTTGCCATTCACACACAAGTGCACGCAGCTGGGATTTGCACCCCTGCCTTCTAGTTTAAGATCCTGTGAGTTCGTGGCAGAACAGGTTGTGAAGATAGATCTGAACATCCCACTACATGGTCTGAGCTGAGTCCTCTGCATCTGTTCCCTCGTGGAAACTGTGAGACGCTTCCCTGTAAGGAAAACACGTAGATAGGGAAGTCAGCTGTTGCCACGGCAGGAGCCTAACTCAGGGGTGTTCTCAGGACAGACTTTAATTTATCCTGGAATTGCAAATAATTTTTAAACCAATGACCAAAATTTGTAAAAGACATCTTAAAAAATAGAGCAGAGGGAAGAAATCCAAGATGGCGGCATAGGTAACCGCCTATACTGCTACCTCGCACAACAATTTCAAAACTACAACTAAAAGACAGAAGGGACATTATCCAGAGCCACAGGAAAGCTGGCTGAGTGGAATTCTACAACTAGAAGGAAAGAGAGGGGCTCACAGAGACCCGGAGGAGCTGCAAAAAGCTGAGGTACATAGATGCGCACGTGGAGAGAGCAGGTGCCAGAGAACCTGGCTGGCTTTCTCTGGCGGGAGGGAGATGGAGACTCTCAACGGCATTGAACCCCTTATCCTACAACACTAAACCCCAGATCCAGCCGAAACTCATACGAGGGAGTTTGGACTGTGAAAAGGGAGAAGTGCACGGAAATTTAGGGGATTCGTAACAGATCAGAAGTCTGGTGGCGCACACGGCACTGCGCACAGAGGTCCGACCACTGATTGTGCCGCAGGCTTTCATGAGTGGGTGGGAGACAGACCCTCCCAACTGCATCATTTCTAACTCCACTAAACCCTGGTTTTGGGCAAAACCCTGGGGACCCAGACTCATATGGTCCCAGAGTGCAGGGGAGCCGGAAAGGCAGCAGTCTAGAGGCAGGGGCCATGGAGGGTAGGGCCCACTGGAAGGCAAGGTGGTCCCTTAACCCCTGAGACTCCACCCATCCCAAGCTCAAGAGAGAGGCTTCTGCAGTTTTGCACGTCTGGTATCATAAGGCTGAATCCAACACAGAAGTTTCCCCGGCATAGTGAAAATGCCGAAACAAGGGAAGGGGATCACAAACAAAAATCACAAACAAAAGAAATGGAGGAAAAAAAACGACTGGATATAGAGTTCAAAACCATGCTTATAAGGTTTTTCAAGAATATCCTAGAAAAGTTGGATAAAGTTAGTGAGACCCAAGAGGAGATGAAAAAGAACCAACTAGAGATGGAACTAGAAATTAAACATACACTGACTGAAATAAAAAATATTATACAGAGACCTAACAGCAGACTAGAGGAAGGCAAGAATCAAGTCAAAAATTTGAAATATAAAGAATCAGAAAACACTCAACTGGAAGAGCGAAGAATCCAAAAATGTGAAGATAATGTAAGGAGCCTCTGGGACAGCTTCAAGCATACCAACATCAGAATTGTGGGGGTGCCAGAAGAGAGAGCAAGATACTGAAAACCTATTTAAAGAAATAATGACTGAAAACTTCCCACATCTGGTAAAAGAAATAGACTTACAAGTCCAGGAAGCACACAGAACCCCAAAGAAAAGGAATCCAAAGAGGACTACACCAAGACACATCATAATTAAAATACCAACAGCAAAAGACAAAGAGAGAATATTAAAAGCAGCAAGAGAAAAACAGTTCATTACCTACAAGGGAGCACCCATACGACTGTCAGCTGATTTCTCAACAGAAATGATACAGGCCAGACGAGTGGCAAGAAATATTCAACGTGATGAATAGCAAGAAGCTACAACCAAGAATACTCTATCCAGCAAAGCTATCATTCAGAATTGAAGGGCAGATAAAGAGCTTCACAGCTAAAGGAGTTCATCAACTCCAAACCAGTATTATATGAAATGCTGAAAGGTACTCTTTTAGAAGAGGAAGAAGAAAAAGGTAAAAGATAAAAAATTATGAATAACAAACATATATCTATCAACAAGTGAATCTAAAAATTAAGGGAATTAAAAATTTGATCAACAGAATAAACTGGTAAATATAATAGAATCATGAGCACAGAAAGGGAGTGGACTGATAATTCTCAGGGGGAAAGGGGTGAGGGGTGTACAGGGAGAGACTGGACAAAAATCATACACCTATGGATGAGGTCAACGGGAGGGAGGTAAGGGTAGAGGGAAGGGTGGGAGCCGGGTGGAGGGGAGCTATGGAAGGGAAAAAGGAGAAACAAATGTAATCTGAATAATAAAGATTTAATTTAAAAAAAATAGAGCAGATTTGAGGTTCTCCCCATGATTTTTTTAAAATATATTTTTATTGATTTTTTACAGAAAGGAAGGGGAAGGGATAGAGAGTTAGAAACATTGATAAGAAATACATCGATCAGCTACCTCTTGCACACCCCCTACTGGGGATGTGCCTACAACCAAAGCACATGCCCTTGACTGGAATCAAACCTGGGACCTCTCAGTCCACAGACTGATGCTCCTATCCACTGAGCCAAACCGGTTTCAGCTCTCCCCATGATTATAGGACTTCACCCACTCACATCCCAATGTGCTTCTTGGGTGAGTGAGAAAAGGACGGTGTAGAAACCAGCACTGGGAGTTCCCCAGAACCCTCAACTTCCCGGGGTGTCACCAGAGGAGCTCCATGCACCGTGCATTGGGGAAGGGCAGAGGCCATCACTTGCCTGCCCAGACCATCAGAGAGAGCACTCCTTGTGTTCACCGCAGATGTTTCTAGCATGGCTCAGTCCAAGGCTGTAAGCTTCAGTGACCACCACCTCTTTGTACTTTTCTTCTCGCAGCTCTTGGCTGTCCTGTGTTAATTCTCCTTCTATTGTTTAATCCTGTTAACGCAACTCCAATTAGCAATTCACATCAACGCTCTGAGCAGCTGCCACATGCCAGGCTCTGTACTGGAGTCTGCGTAGTGCAGTGAGCAAATAGGTTGGACCTGCTTCCTGACCACACTTGAAGTCAGCTGGGATATGATATGTCCTTTCAGAAAGTAGAACTCAGCCCCGCTGGTGTGGCTCAGCAGTTGCGCATTGACCTGTGAACCAGGAGGCACATGCCTGGGTTGTAGCCTCAATCCCAGTGTGGGGTGTGAGGGAGGCAACAGGTCAATGATTATCTCATCACTGATGTTTCTGTCTCTCTCTCCCTCTCCCTTCCTTTCTGTAATCAATAAAAATATATTAAATTTGAAAAAAAAGAAAGCAAAACTCAAGAGATCATAATAAAAGGGGTACCTTGAGAGCTTGATGATTATAAAACGGCAAGATGATTCATGACACCAGCTCCAGGGTTCCCTTGATCTTTGCCTGAAGTGAAGGTTACACTGGCTGATGTTAAAATGACAGTGGGGGTCCTCACCCAGATGATGTTGATGGAGAACTTCTGGGTGCAGGGGCAGGTGGAGAGGGGTTCTAAGAGGACTAACATTGTTTTATCATTTGAGAGTTTTAGTCCTTGGGTTGAGACAAAGAGGCTCATCAATGACTCTATCACAAGAGTGTGGCATGAAACACTCACTGCTCCCCAGAGTGGGGAGAGAGTCTTCTCTGGAATGTTCTAAGATGGCTTGGAGTAGGGGGAAGGTCAGCTGAAGGAGGGACAGCTGGAGGGGCTGGGAAGAGATAGAGGCTTTTTGTACTAAATTCCCATGCCAGGCAAACTCAGGACTCCTAGCTCCCAGGTTTACGTGGCAAGTTCTGTTTTATCCAGAGGTGGTTTATTTATTTCTTCAAGATCTCTTCCCACCCAAGCTAGGACAGTCAGGGTCAGAGCAGCCGAGGCTGTGCACTGAGTGGGTGTCATCTGTGTCCCTGTTGTGTTCCAGAGTCGTGCATATGTTTTAGATAATTCATAACTATAGCTCATCATTTCCTCTCACCACTCTCACAGCAAATGTGGACTAGGTGATGCTTCATAAAACAGGAGGTGCTTAGTTAGGTTGGTAAGGCCCAGGCTTCCCTGAATGGAGGCCCCCCCTACAGTACCCCTGTCACTTCTACCAGTTCTTCATTTGGGCCAACCCAGAAGTGTCATCCCCTCTCCAGGGGAGATGCTCTGTACTTCACCCCTTTTTCCTCAGTATGTTCTCTTCTCCAGACCAAAATCTATAGCCATCCTTCCTCAAGGTCGCCCTCTGCTGGTGGAACTGTGCAGGCTCTGGCATGGTGCTTTCTAGCCTGCTGGACATGACCCATATAGATTGGGAAATCAATTTAGAGGTTTGATTTGAAATATCCAAAACAGGTTTGGCTCAGTGGATAAAGCGTCAGCCTTCGGACTGAAAGGTCCCAGGTTTGATTCTGATCAAGGGCATATATCTTAGTTGTGGGGCAGGAGGCAGCTGATTGATGTTTCTCTCTCATCGATGTTTCTAATTCTCTATTCCTCTCCCTTCCTCTCTGTAAAAAGTCAATAAATTTTTTTTAAAGTAAAAAAAAACAAACGTTTTCCCCAAAAAATGAAAGGGAGGAAAGAATCAGAGTTCATTGCTTATAACGAGAGCATTTTTATGTTTTATTTCAGATATATTTATTATTTTTTAATCCTCACCCAAGGATATTTTCCTATTGATTTTTAGAGAGAGTGAAAAAGAGAGGGAAAAACAGAAACATGGATGTGAAAAAAATACATTGATTGGTTGCTCCTGCACGAGCCCCAACCAGGACCCAGGTGTGGGGAGGAGCCTGAAATCAAGGTACATGCCCTTGACCATAATTGAACCCAGGACCCTTTGATCCGAAGGCCTATGCTCTACCCACTGAGCAAACTGGCTAGGGCCAGATATACTTATTTCTGAAATAAAACAAAACACAAAAGATATATGGACATAAATATCTATACATCTATACACATACATAATGGTATGTGTTTAAAAATACAAATACTACCATTTGCAAGCTATGTGATCAAGGAGAAGTTTTCATTAAAAACAGAGACACACACCAAGATATGAGTTCATTTACATAAAGTCTGGAGATGGGCAGTCTAGAGTAGTTATAATTGCCAGGAATCCAGGCTTCTCTCTTATTGCTTTGTCAGCCTGACCAAGGCTCCTCCATCCTGGTGCATCATAGATATCTGAGGTCCAGGCAGCAGGAAGGGGCCAGGAGGCTGTAGCTGAGCTGGTCTCTGATGACTACACATCAGCAGAGACATACAGTAGTGTGATCATTGAAATTTCTGTGCCAGCTGCCAAAAAGCTGGTGCCAGTTACTCATTTCTCTAAGTCTCAGCATCTTCCTTTGAAGGGTGACGGTAAATAATTATAGTACCTAGCTCATAAATGCATTGTGAAACTCCAGTGACATAACATGCATACGTTTTTATCATAGGAGCCAGCACAGAATCAAGGCTCAGTACACTGATGTCAGTATTAGTATTATGTATGTTTTACAAACAATAAGAAAAAAAAGTGTGCCTGAAAACTGAAGACAGTCCTCAGGATGAGCTAGTACAGAGAACAGTCACATTGCTGCAGAATTTGTGTTCACACAGGAGCAATGACAACCCCACTAAGAAGGGGTCATAATAATAATTTCCCCTGACCAGCCACTTCCTGCCTGTGACTTTGTGCACATCGATTTTCACTCAGTGTCTCTGTGTCTTTACCAATTACACACACTGTCACTGTTCATCAGTCTGGGAGCATGTGTACTCAGAATCATTACTTACTATGTCCTTTCCTGTCACTTCGTCGTAGTAGGTCTTGTCCCCTGACTGACAGCCTGACCCTGCAGGATGCCCGGCAATGGGGCTTGGAGACTGCCATGGGCTCCTCACCGCCCAGCTCTTCCTATCAGAGGGCTTGGGAAGCCTTCGCTCACCAGCCCAGAGCAGAAAGGGATGCTTTCCTGCGGGATGTTTTCCCTGAAGGCTTCCTCTGGGGCGTCTCCACGGGAGCCTTCAACGTGGAAGGGGGCTGGGCTGAGGACGGAAGAGGGGCAAGTATTTGGGACCAACTCAGACCCCGGCAGGCCACCAGGGGCCAGGCCACTCCGGGTGTGGCCAGCGACAGTTACCACAAGGTGGACTCTGACGTCGCCCTGCTTCGCGGCCTCCGGGCTCAGGTCTACAAGTTCTCCATCTCCTGGTCCCGCATCTTCCCCACGGGGTGTGGGTGCAGCCCCAACCCCCGGGGTGTCGCCTACTACAACAAGCTGATCGACAGCCTGCTGGACTCTCACATCCAGCCCATGGCCACGCTGTTCCACTGGGACCTGCCGCAGGCCCTGCAGGACCGAGGCGGGTGGCAGAATGAGAGTGTGGTGGACGCTTTCCTGGACTATGCAGCCTTCTGCTTCTCAACCTTTGGGGAACGTGTGAAGCTGTGGGTGACCTTCCACGAGCCGTGGGTGATGAGCTATGCGGGCTATGGCACCGGCCAACACCCACCCGGAATCTCCGACCCAGGAGTGGCCTCCTTTAAGGTACTTCTCATCTTTGCAGCTCCTACTCATTATAAGAAATAGGACATTTGGTAGGAAAAAGTCATTTTATCTTCCTATCAGCAAGTGTTTACTTTTTGTTTTTTAAAGGAAATCAGAAGGAGGGATGGAACGATAAAGTGTTTAATCACCTTATTTTGTCCAAGCATGGTGCTGGCCCTTTACAAATAGTCATGATGTCCTTAGGACAGCACTGATGGGTGTGACTACATCTCAGGGCAGCACTGATGGGTGTGACTACATCCTCAGGACCATTGTGGTGTGACTACATCCTCAGGACACCTGATGGGTGTGAACGTGGGGCTCAGGAGGAGAATCCATTTGGTCATGATGACATTACTAGTGGGTTAGCTAGAAGCCAGAATTTGAGCTCAGGTCTGCTTGACTCCAAAGCAAGTTTTGCGAGTCACCCAGGACTCTCAATTGACGGAAAACCCACTTCAATCAAGCAGGTAGGGGATGTATGAGCTCAGGAAACTGTAAAGTCTTGGTTTAGGTGATCAGACCACAAATGATGCTGCCAGGACCCAGTTTTGCTTCTGTTCTCACTCCCTTGTTGGCTTTAATCCTGGGCTGCCTGGTGGCCAGATGGCAGCAGCCCTCTCTCATCTGTCAGGACCAGTGGGAAGCAAGGGTGCCTCTGTCATTCGTAGTAATGTCATACACTGTCACTGTTCATCAGTCTGGGGGCATGTGTACTCAGAGTCATTACTTACTATGTCCTTTCCTGTCACTTATGGGTGCCTCTGGTCTCAGTGGGAGTCACATGGGGCACTGACAAGTTGGGTCCAGGACCCAGCTCTACCCCTCAGCATAGTGGCTGAGAGGCGGGGAGCTGGGGAGCGGCACGGGTTGGCTTTCCAGAGAGCAATCAGGGTATCAGTTCAACAAGAAAGAGATGTATATAATGGAGACAAAATATAAAATGGCTTCCTTCCATCTTTTCCTTTTTCTTCAAAATCTCCCAGAAAATCCACCAGCTTTTCCTGGCAGCATTTCCAGGAGAGACATGTTAGCCTGGCTCTGCCATGCCACACTTTGGGGTTTTGTTCTGAAGGGGGTATTTATTGTGTCCCATGCTAGGTCTTAAGCAGGACACACAGCCTATGTCTGTGAGGTCTTAAAACCTTTGGGGGGGGGAGGGAGAAATGATGCTAACACATATAAGAAAATTGGAAAACAATTCAAAATGTCTGCAATTAGCATGAGCTGGAAATGAATAAATGACTCAATAAAATGACCAAATCACAGTACTTCAGCAAGATTTCCATCCTGCTCTTGTTCAGCAAGTACACCAGGAAGAGAAAGTACACTTCTGAAGATGGAAGGTTTGGACCATTCTGCATGTCTCCACATGAAACTCAGCCAAACCTTTTTCCTTAGGCTTCTTTTTTTTCTGTGTGTGTGTGTGTTTATTGATTTTAGATAGAGGAAGGGAAAGGAGAGAGAGAAACATTGATCAGTTGCCTTCCACACATACCTGATCAAGGACTGAACCCACACCCTAGGCATGTGTCCTGACTGCAAATCTAACTGGCAGGCCAGGCCAAGAAACCCCACTGGGTGCACGCATCCATGCACCCGGCTTCTAGTTTTGATATTAAATTCTTCAAAAGTAAGTGTAGTCATCTTCAGATGAAAAAATAGGAAGGGGAGCTGAGTGGTAGCAAGTGTTCCTCTGCACTCCCAAGTTTCTGCTTGTGCTTTATGTTTATGTTCAGTCTCACTTAATTCTCCTCTGTGGATCCGTCAGTACCTGCTTTTTGTGAACTAGGGACCTGAAATTAGAAGATTGTTTGAGCATAATGAGCAAGTTAGTGACAGAGTCAGGACTTAAATCTAAGCATGTTATACTCCAGATACCCTGCTTTTGCCCGTCTTCTCATAGTGCTCCACCAAAGAGAGTTGCTGTAAGGCTATCAGTTAAGTCTTCGAAGAGATTCCTGGTGATGATGTTTCCTTCCTAGATTTTATTAAGTGGAAAGGAGAACAAGTAAGCTAGGAAGAATTGTCCCCTCCTTTGTGTAGTAACCAAAATGATCTCCATTCCCCATTAGTTGTTGACTAATAAGCCAATAAGTACTTATTGAGAATGGAAGCAGACTAATAAGCCAATAAGTACTTATTGAGAATGGAGGCAGACTAACTTTATGGGTGACAATACAGGCCTGGAGTTGGAATGCCTGCATTTTACTCTCTCTGTATCTTGTTTTCCTCACCTGTATAGCTGTAATAATAGCTTGCCACATAGGTTATTGTGAGGAGCACATGAGTGAATTCATTAACAATTGTTATTGTTAATATGGTTGTCAATGCTGTTGCTATTAACCTCTCAGGGGTGGTGTTGACTTGTTGACATTGTTGTCCACATTGTTGATCTTGGGGGCATTGGTGTTTATGTTGTTGCCATCAGCACTGTCTGTATTGTTGACTTGTTGCTATTGTGAGCATCAGTCTTAACTTCTTGTTGACATTGTTGATGTTTTAATGATAGTATTGGCATTAGTGTTATTATTAGTATTATTGATGTTGACATTAACTTGCTGATATTACTGGCATTGTTGTTAATTGGTTGACATTATTGTTGACTTGCTATTGGCTTGTTGGTGCTGTTGTTGACACTGTACCTCCTTTCCTCTTTACAAGGTGGCTCACTTAGTCCTCAAGGCTCATGCCAGAGCTTGGCACCTCTACAACAGCCAGCATCGCCTGCAGCAGAAGGGCCATGTGGGCATCGTGCTGAACTCAGACTGGGCAGAACCCCTCTCCCCAGAAAGGCCCGAGGACCTGAGAGCCTCTGAGCGCTTCTTGCACTTCATGCTGGGCTGGTTTGCACACCCTCTCTTTGTGGATGGAGACTACCCAGCTACCCTGAGGGCCCAGATTCAACAGATAAACAAGCAGTGCCCTAGTCCCGTGGCCCAGATCCCTGAATTCACCGAAGCAGAGAAGCAACTCCTGAAAGGCTCAGCTGATTTCCTGGGTCTGTCCCATTACACTTCCCACCTCATCAGCAAGGCCCAACAAGACACTTGCATCCCCAGCTATAATAGCATTGGAGGCTTCTCACAGCACGTGGACCCTGCCTGGCCCCAGACCTCATCCCCTTGGATTCGTGTGGTGCCCTGGGGTATAAGGAGGCTATTGCGGTTTGTATCCTTGGAATACACAAGAGGAAAAGTTCCAATCTACCTGGCTGGGAATGGCATGCCCATTGGAGAAAGTGAAAATCTCCTTAATGATTCCTTGAGAATAGATTACTTCAATCAATATATCAACGAGGTGCTCAAGGGTAAGCGCAGTGGATATGCTGGTGATTGGAAGGTGGGTGGACCTTCTTCATGTCTTCACAGTTTTGTGTTATAGGACCAAGACAATCTCCCAAGTAAATGAAGCCAAAAAGTAGTATTGATAGTAAGAACATGAGTCCTTCACATCAGCCTCCTAACTCTTTCTCTAAAGTTCTCAACTCTTTGCTTCTATATTCTTGTTCCCTTTTAAATTCTGCCCATCTGGTTCTAGTTGGTTTGGCTCAGTGGATAGAGTGTTGGCCTGCAGACTGAAGGGTCCCAGTTTCGATTCTGGCCAAGGGCACATGCCTGGGTTGCACGCTCAGTCCCCAGTGTGGGACATGCAGGAGGCAGCCAATCAATGATTCTCTCTCATCATTGATGTTTCTATCTTTCTCTCCCTCTCCTTTCCTCTCTGAAATCAAAAAAAGAAATATATTTTTAAAATAAATAAATAAACAAACAAATTCTGCCCATCTGAATCCTGTCCACATCAAGCCTCATCACTTTTTAATGCACTTATTTAACAAATACTTATTAGCTAACATTATGTTCCAGACATTGTGCAAGACAGTAGAGGTAAAATATGAAACAAAGATTGTCTTTTCATGTAGGATATTCACTGTCTACAGAGGGAGACAGACAGAAAATTGCAACAAAGGTTGATAATGGCATTACAGTATGGTATGAGGACAATTAAGATGGGATTCCAACCCATTAACTCTTCCTTCATTGCTCCAGCCACATTGATCTCTTCATCTCCTTTAACTGGCTATAAAAATATACAGCTCATTATTTACTTTTATCCAATTAATCCATATCTACAGTCTCACTCTTACATAACATACTGTTTCACATGTCTTTTTCTTCCAAGTGAAAAGGAAGGGCAAATAGATTTCACCTCACAGGCCAGTCCTACTCAGTTGAGAGTGGCTAGATTTCTGCTGTGATGAGAAGATTTCAAGGTCTTATCTAGATTCAAATAAAAAGAATTGATAAGTAATACTTGCCCTGGGCACTGCAGTGAGGAATGGAGACACACATCCCACTGAGGGAGGTCAGACGGCCCCTCTCTGTTCTTTATTTGTACTCCTCTCAGCATCAAGGTCACAATTCTGTAATCTGCGTAATCTTGGAACCATTTTAAGACATTGCCTCAAGTGGTTGTTGGCACAGCTGTATGCAGTCAGTCGACCGGTACTTTCCTCTTGTGAGAACTGTGAAAGCGGAAGCACACTCTGAGGTATTAAATAGTGTGCCCAAACATGCTGTGAGTGGAGCCGAGGCCTTCTATTTCTGGCTCAGCTCTTTACCCACTAACCTATCAGACTTTTATTCATCTTTATGTTCCCAGAGCTTGGCACAGCCTGGAGATAAAGCAGGTGCTTACTGAATTACTTACTGAATGAGTGAGCAACCTTTCCTGCCACGTATACAATCAGTGTTTGTAGAGAGGCTGTGCAATCTGATAGAAACGAGGCTTAATACAGTTGGAGCCCACAGCCATTGCCTTACTTTTGCTCTGGTTCTTGGTTGCTCTGCTAGACCGTCTTTATTTTCTCAGAGTCCTGGAGTCCAGAAGTCTGAAATCAAGATGCCAGTAGAAATGCTCTACCTCCAAAGGTTCAGGTTCCAGGATCACCCCTTCTTGCTCTTCCATCTTCCAGTGGCTCCAGATATTCCTTGGCATGTGGCTGTATTGTCCCAATCTCTGCCTCTATCTTCACACAGCTTCTCTAGGTCTCTATAAGGAAGCCAGTCACACTTCTAAAAGTTAAATGACTTATGTGTTCTATATGAAACCAAGGAGTCCTGATACTAGCAGATGGAGCACATTCTTTCTATTATTCATTTTAAGACAAGGATGCTCCTTTGGACTGAGTGATGGCCATGGATGTGGCCTGAGGTTTTGTGGGGTCTTGTGAATTTTCCTTATCCATTCTGAAGGAACAAAGAGGTTAGTGTTTTTGGAGTAACCCAAGTCACCTCCAAAACTTTCATGTCAAAAGGAAAACCTTTAAAAAGCAAACTAACAGAGACGTTAAAATAACACTAGTGTATTTTTGTATTTCCCCATAGCTGTCAAGGAGGACTCAGTGGATGTTCGATCTTACATTGCTCGTTCCCTCATCGATGGTTTTGAAGGGCCCTCTGGTTATAGCCAAAGGTATGGGCTGCACCACGTCAACTTTGATGACCCCAGCAGGCCAAGGACTCCCAGGAAATCTGCCTATGTTTTCACTAGCATCATCGAAAAGAACGGTTACCTCACCAAGAAAGTGAAAAGACTGCTACCACCCAGTACAGCAACTTTCACCCCTAAAATCAGAGCTGACACTTTTCCATCTGAGGTGCCCTCCAAGGCTAAAGTAGTTTGGGAAAAGTTCTCCAACCAACCCAAGTTTGAACGAGATTTGTTTTACCATGGCACATTCAGGGATGACTTTCTGTGGGGAGTATCCTCGTCAGCCTATCAGATAGAAGGAGCTTGGAATGCTGACGGCAAAGGCCCTAGCATCTGGGATAACTTTACCCACACGCCAGGCAGCAATGTGAAAGGCAATGCCACTGGAGACATAGCCTGTGACAGCTATAACCAACTGAATGCTGATCTGAATATGCTTCGAGCTTTGAAGGTGAAGGCCTATCGCTTCTCTATCTCCTGGTCTCGGATTTTCCCAACTGGGAGAAACAGTTCTATCAATAGTCGTGGTGTTGATTATTACAACAGGCTGATTGATGGCTTGGTGGAAAGCAGTATCTTTCCAATGGTGACACTGTTCCACTGGGATCTGCCCCAGGCCCTGCAAGACATTGGAGGCTGGGAGAATGCTTCCTTGATTGAGTTGTTTAACAGCTATGCAGACTTTTGTTTCCAGACCTTTGGTGACAGGGTCAAGTTCTGGATGACCTTTAATGAGCCCACCTACCAGGCATGGTTGGGTTATGGCTCAGGAGAGTTTCCCCCAAATGTGAAGGACCCAGGCTGGGCACCTTACAGGATTGGCCATGCACTCATCAAAGCCCATGCCAGAGTCTATCACACTTACAGTGAGAAATACCGGCAAAAGCAGAAGGGGGTCATCTCCCTGAGCCTCAGTGCACACTGGGCAGAGCCCAAGTCGCCCGAGGTCCCAAGGGATGTGGAGGCAGCGGACCGAATGCTGCAGTTCTCACTGGGCTGGTTTGCCCACCCCATTTTCCGAAATGGGGACTATCCCGAGGCCATGAAGTGGAAAGTGGGGAATAGGAGTGAACTACAACACTTGGCCACGTCCCGCCTGCCAAGTTTCACTGAGGAAGAGAAGAGGTATGTCAGGGCTACAGCTGATGTGTTTTGCCTCAACACCTACTCCTCCAGAATTGTGCGGTACACAACACCGAGGCTAAACCCACCCTCCTACCAAGATGACCAGGAGATGACAGAGGAGGAGGACCCTTCATGGCCGTCCACAGCATTGAGCGGAGCTGCACCCTGGGGGATGCGGAGACTGCTCAACTGGATCAAAGAAGAGTATGGTGACATCCCCATTTACATCACTGAAAATGGGGTGGGGCTGGCAAATCCAAAGTTGGAAGATACCGATCGGATATTCTACCACAAAACCTACATCAATGAAGCTTTGAAAGGTATATGAGGGTACATTCCTCCTTTACAGAATCTTCCAAAATCCACATGTCATATGCCTGAAAAGATTTGGCAGAGTAGATTACAAACCATGAGCAAATCTCTGTCTTATGGGCTAACTCCATTATTCTTTCCCTGTCTGGAGTTACATTTCCCTTTGGGAATCTGAAAAAAGCTATGATCGTCTCCCCAAATGTGCACACACACATCCCCATAAGAACATTTTTATGGGTCCATTCATCTATTATTGAACAGCTACTGTTAAACAAGTTTTACTCTAAATCATAGGGAAACAGTAGTGAACAAAACAGGTAACTTTCTGCTGACACGGAGCTTATATTCTGACTAGTGGCCTGGTGCATGGATTTGTGCACATTGAAAGGAAATTAATTAGAAGGTGGCCAGCAGGGCAGGACCACAACTTGAAGGGTGTCTGCGGAGTGAGTGGGATGCCTCAGGCAGGTGGGGTCCCTCGGTTTGGCCTACGGGGATCAAGCTGAAACCAGTTCTCTGACATTCCTTGAAGTGTCCTGGATTGCACCCAGGAGGGCAGTTCTCGGGTGAGGCACCCCAGAATCAGGCTCCCACCTCTCTGGTTCTGGGTTGCATCACCAGAGAACCACGGCTGCCAAGTCACCATAGCTCAGCAGCTCCTGAGCGTCTGCCCTCTGGTGCTCAATGTGAGTCATAGCTATTGGTCAGAGGGTTGCTTAGCATTTTATATATATAGTTGGGTTCCATGCAACCTCAGAGCAAGAAACTGTTCTCAAATTCACATTTGTGTTTCTTGTCTAAAGTGTGCTGAAACGCTTTTTTTTTTAGAAAAGTTTTTTTTTATTAATGTATTACATGTGTACATATCTTCCCATTGCAACACGCTGACTCTTGAATTTGAAGCACATTCCTTTATCCCAACAAAAGAATTTTACAAAGATCAGTCATTAATATTTATTTGGAGGGATGAGTGCAGGCAAAAGAACAAAGACACACAAGATGATCTGTCCATCAGGGACATGTTAACTGTGTGTACAAATTGATGTTTTAGGACAACTGTCCTGAGTTGAGAGGCCAGTATGTGGCTGGGATTCTTGGGGCCCCTACCCAACTGGGGTAAAGCTCTTCTCTTTCCCTTGCAATGATCCCAGCCTACAGGCTCGATGGCGTAGACCTTCGAGGGTATGCTGCGTGGTCTCTGATGGACAACTTTGAGTGGCTGAATGGTTACACAGTCAAGTTTGGACTGTACCATGTTGATTTCAACAATGCAAGCAGGCCTCGCACAGCAAGAGCCTCCACCAGGTACTACACAGAGGTCATCACCAACAACGGCATGCCGCTGCCCCGGGAGGACGAGTTTCTCTATGGTCAGTTTCCCAAGGGCTTCATCTGGAGTGCAGCTTCTGCTGCGTATCAGGTGAGGAGTGCAGGGCAGTTATATACGGAGCTTATATTCTGACTAGTGGCCCGGTGCATGGATTTGTGCAACATCTGTTGCACACCTACTATGTGCCAGGCTCAGGGCTTAGTGCTGGGAAGGGCAGGGTGAGAAGGGCATTTTCATAGACTGTGGGAAGTGAGGGATGGCATTAGGGGAATCTTGGAGGACCTCTTCCCAGATATCCTGGGCTCTTCACCCCTCTGTCCACTCCACTCCCAAATCCAGACAGACCAGCTCAGTTATAAGGGCTATGCTGAGATGGGTATTCCCAGGCGAGAAGGAGCAGACACACTTAGGCAAAGGCATGAATTTGAAGATTCTCTGCTGGGTGCTTTTTTCATCTAGTCTCCTCCAAGCAGGAAATATGGCTGTGATGGGTTTTTTCTAGAGTACCAAAGAAAGGGTCTTCGGAGGGGGTGATGGGAGGGACATGTGATTGGTCTGAGGTTATCTAGAGATGTTTTTTTTCCTGATGTCCTAATATTCTACCATCACCTTGTAGCTGCCAGATGAAACTTACTCATAGAGAAAATATGAGAGTTTTGCCCTTTTCCGAGAGTAATAAAAGATAACAAGCTTAACAAAGAGTGACTTGCTCAGACCTTTATTTTATTCTTTTTTCTACTCATCAGATTTTTTATTCACTTGATTTTTATTTTTATTTTATTTTAATTATTTATTTTTTAAAGACTTCTTTTTTTAAAATATATTTTATTGATTTTTTAGAGAGGAAGGGAGAGGGACAGAGAGAGAGAAATATCGATGAGAGAGAGACATTGATCAGCTGCTTCTTGCATGCCCCACACTGGAGATGTGCCCCCAACCAAGGTACATGCCCTTGACCAGAATCAAACCTGGGACCTTTCAGTCCGCAGGCCAACGCTCTGTCCACTGAGCCAAATCGGTTTCGGCTATTCACTTGATTTTTAGATTCACTTGTTGATAGATATGTATTTGTTGTTTATAATTTTTATTTTTACCTTCTCCTCCTCCCCCTCTCCCTCTCCCTTCCTCTTCCTTCTTCTTCTTGAAAAATTTCTTTCAGCATTTCATAAAATACTGGTTTGGTGGTGATGAACTCCTTTAGCTTTTTCTTATCTGTGAGGCTCTTTATTTGACCTTTAATTATGAATGATAGCTTTGCTGGATAGAGTATTCTTGGTTGTAGGTTCTTGCTATTCATCACATTAAATATTTCTTGCCACTTCCAGCTGGCCTACATAGTTTCTGTTGATAAATCAACTGACAGTCATATGGGTGCTTCCTTGTAGGTAACCAACTGTTACTCTCTTGCTGCTTTTAATATTCTCTCTTTGTCTTTTGCTCTTGGCATTTTAATTATGATGTGTCTTGGTGTGGTCATCTTTAAATTCCTTTTATTGGGGTTCTGTGTGCTTCCTGGACTCGTAAATCTATTTCTTTCACCAGGTGGGGGAAGTTTTCAGTCATTATTTCTTCAAGTATGTTTTCAATATCTTGCTCTCTCTCTTCTTTTGTCACCCCCATAATTCAATGTTGGTATGCTTGAAGTTGCCCCACGGGCTCCTTACACTATCTTCATATTTTTGGATTCTTTTTTCTTTTTCATTTGGGTGTTTTTTGCTTCTTTATATTTCAAATCTTTGACTTGATTCTTGCAATTCTCTAGTCTGCTGTTGGATTTCTGTATATTATTCTTTATTTTAGTCAGTGTATGCTTAATTTCAAGTTGGTCCTTTTTCATATCCTCAAGGGTCTCACTAAGTTTATCAGCCTTTTCTAGAAAATTCTTGAAAAACATTATAACCATGGTTTTGAGCTTTATATCCAGTCATTTGCTTTCCTCCATTTCTTTCATTTGTGATCTATTTCTTTGTCTCTGCATTTTGGCTGCTTCCCTGAGCTGATAGAGTGGCTTTGTGTGCTACGTGTTCTATAGGGCCCAGTGGCTCAGCTTCCCCAGTTACCTGAGCTGGAAACCCTTGGTGCACCCCTTCGAGGGCTGTGTGAGGGCAGTTTTGTGGTTAAGCCTTGATTATTGTTGGTATCACTGGGATGAATTGACCTCCAGGCCAATTGGCTGTGAGGATCAGCTGTGTCTCTGATGAGAGAACTTTTGTGCTAGAGACACACTTATGAGGCAAGACTTGCTTCAGTGGGGCTTTGGAGCTCACTGAAGCTGCTCCCCTGAGTATGTCACTTATGGATCTGAGGAGTTGTAATCTGGATGTCCTACTCTGACCCCTGGGTACACTGGTGGATCTCCAAGGAGGTGCTAATTTAGCCTCTTCCTGAGGCCACTCAGCAAGAGTTACAGAGAGATCTGTAGATTCCTCTTCTTTGTTTGGGTTTTTGAGGTGCCCAGATGAGGCCCAGCTGTGAAGCAATTCAAGCTGCCGTGAGGCTTTGGGCCTTCTATTGGATGTTCTGAATCTTTCTGACTTAGTTGCAGTTTATTAGATAGGTTTATATTCCATAGGACCAGGCCATTCATATGTTAAAAGCTTCTGCACACAGCTGGGGTGGGGTAGAGTCTCAGGGCGGAGCAAACAGCAATGGCTTCCCATCAGCCCTCCCCTATAGGCCCCTGGGTCTCAGTGTAATTGCTGCAAGCACCTCTGAGAGAAAGCTGCCCTCGAGTTCCACCCACTGCCAGACAGTCCATTTTCTCCCCATATGAGTTTGGGTCTTCAGAATCTCACCCAGAACTGGAGTTCAGAGCAGTCAGGAGCTGTGTCTCCCTGTGTATTGAAAAAGCCAGCCGTGTACTCAGTTGCCAGCCCTCTCTGTGTGTGCACCTCCCTACCAGTCACATAATGTCACACAGTATATGCTGTAGTGTTCTAAAGTAAATGATGGAAATCATACCTGTCAGACTACCTGAGCCTGCAGGGAGGTGTTTGCCCAGTGGCTTATGGTCCATTTCTCCTTATATAGGTGGGAGGACCAAAAGGAAGCACCAAAGCAGTGACACACACAATGACCAGAAACCATGTCCCCATACCCGGCATCGATGGGATTTGTTTGGCCATGATTGGGGCTGGTGCACATGGCATTGTTCATTCAAACTGTTAGTGAGCACCTACCATATACCAGATGCTTACAGTAACTACTGGGACACAAGGATGACAGAATCAATACCAGGCCATACAGTCTTTGGGGATGCAGGTGACAATGACAGAAAGTATTTATGGGAAGCTGCAGGAGTTTAGAAATCAGAGGGAGGCCACTGAAGGCTCCCAGAGGACTTACCTCCTTCTCAGGACCTTCCTGTTAACAGAAAGGAACCTATGAGGGCACAGCTGGCATGACTCAGTGGTTGAGTGTTGACCTATGAATCAGGAGGTCAGAGTTCAATTCCCAGTCAGGGTACATGCCTGGGTTGCAGGCTCACTCCTAACAGGAGATGTGCAGAAGGCAGCTGATCAGTGATTCTATCTCATTATTGATGTTTCCATCTCTCACTCCCTCTCCCTTCCTCTCTGAAATCAATAATAAATAAATAAATAAATAAATAAATAAATAAATCATAATATATAAAGAACCAGTGTCTGTAACATCCAAAATGGCCAAACGCTAGGCTGTGTGCACATCAGGCTCAGCTGGGATCGGACTGGTGAGAAGGCTGAACTGCTGACCTCTTGGTCCCTCCTGGGTTGTGGGTGCCATGCTGACCCAGCACTGACTGCCACTGCCAAGGCAGGTGCAATGCAATTGGTCGGGGGACCCCATGATTACCCCTCAGAAGGAGGCCCAGACCACCCGTTGAGAGGGCTCTGTGATTGCCCCAAATGAAAGCCAGGTTACCCAGCTGGTGGCAGTGGGCCTGGTTCCCTCTGCGAGGTGATCCATCACAGGACTCCCAGACTGCAAGAGGGCATAGGCTGGGCTGAAGGACCCTCCCCCAGTGCACAAATTTCATGCATCCAGGCCTCTAGTAAATAAAAAAGGAAAGAAAGGAAGGAACACGTGAGGGTATGACTGCAGGACTTAATTAGGTTATGTCTTGTCATCTTGAGATCGAAGGTGCATGGAGAGCAGATGGCAAAGGACTCAGTATTTGGGACACGTTTTCCCACACACCACTGAAGGTTGGGAATGACGACACGGGAGACGTGGCCTGTGACAGTTATCACAAGATCGCCGAGGACGTGGCCGCCCTGCAGAACCTGGGGGTGTCCCACTACCGCTTCTCCATCTCTTGGCCTCGCGTCCTCCCGGATGGAACCACCAAGCACATCAATGAAGCTGGCCTTAGCTACTATATGCAGCTCATCGACGCACTGCTGGCTGCCAACATTAAGCCCCAGGTGAGGTTGGGCCTGGGAGGCCTGCCCATGTTGGGGAACCAGCTGGGCCAGAGAGCTCGTTCATCATTCATCATGTAAACAAAAGCTGTTTTCAAATTTAATTTTGAATTGTTAACAAAATCATGTGAGAAGAGGTCAAAAAGTGTAAAGGAGTTTGCTGTGTAGATTTTCCTTCCGTTCAGTTCCTCTTTCTGTGGGCCCAAGTTTGCTATGTTCTCATGTTTTTTTGTGGGTAGAAACCAGTAGATGTGTCTGTGTATATATATTTCTTTTCCCCTCTTTTCTCATAATGGTAAGATACTTGCTTTTTTTTTTTTAATGTTTTTATTTCAGAGAGAGAAAGGGAAAGGAAGAGAGACAAAAACATGAAAACATCAATGAGAGAGAAACATCAATTGGCTGCCTTTTGCATGTCCCCTACTGGGGATTGAGCCTACAATCGGGCATGTGCCCTGACTGGGAATTGAAACTGGTGCATGGGATGACATTCAACCAATGAGCCACATGAGCCGGGCAAGATACTTGCTTTTATTTAACAACTAGAGGCCCAGTGCATGAAATTTGTACATAGGTAGGGTCCCTAGGCCTGGCCAGTGATCAGGGCAGAGTGGAGCCTTCCTTTGTTCCACACTGCCCCCCAGTGGTCAGTGCACATCATAGTGACCTATAGAATTCCCGGTCTCCTGGTTGAACTCCTGAGAGGATACTTTGCATATTAGCCTTTTATATAGAGAGAGATATTTCTTACAGATATTTTCATATCCACACAGTTTCCTTTTATTTTTGTTATGTGGAATTGCTTGCACCTTACCTCTCTAATTACTTCCCTAAAGGGCACTCTCCCGTGTGGCATTTCCACTCTTTTGCCACTATAACCAATGCTATGAAGATTAACCTTAGACATACAACCCCATATAGGTAGTTTATCTGTAGGATCTGGTCCCAGGGGCAGAACTTGGGCAAAAGTGTGTGTATTCATAAGACATGAGTTATTATGAATAACGCAGAAGCTCATGTGCGGGCTGACTTTGCTATCACCAAAATTTTCAAACTTGAGGCCTAAGAACATTTTCCTTTCCCGGCCATTTATGGTAACATGGGGAAGAGCGCCCGTTCTGTGAAGCCCAGCGGCTCCTCTGTTGCATGGTTGGGATTATGCGTGGCGGCCAGAGCACAGCCCCACATAACAGCCCCTGTCCCCACCCCACTGTTATCTAGACTCTCCCCTCCCTGACAACATTGCAGGGACAAACCAGCCTTGCAGTGTTTCTTATGGTGTGTGGGGGGCGAGTGGGGAAGATGGAGGCTGAGTGGCTCTCTCGCAGGACCCCCTGATCTGGATGGACATCAAGATTCATCACATACAATTCGGAACAAGATCAGAGAGCACACACCTTAGAGCCATTTGATTCCGTCCCACTCAAGGGCACTGAGGCCATGCAGGGAGGGGCAGTGTGGCCCGGAGCTCCAGGGAGGCGCAGGCGGGTGTCAATAAAGAGAAGCAGGTGGCCAGGTGGGTGTGCAGGGAAAGGCATTTCAGGCAGAGGGAAGGGTCTGGGCTGACGATGGGTGTGGCCCAGTGCAGACTGAGGATCAGTGGAGAACTCAGCTTGGCCAAGATGGTGTGTGTTGGGGACTTCTAGGGGAAGGCCGAGAGAAAGGCTCCTCCCCAGCCAAGGGTTCCCTGCCCAGATACAGTGGGTGATGTCCCTTTACAGTAAAATGCTCCATCCACCTGGGACCCTCAGGGTCTCAGATCCTCAGGAGTGGGTCCAGGTAGGTTCTGATCTGAGAACCACCATGGGTCACACTGAAGAAATGTTGGCCTCATGCGTGGGCCTCACAATAGCATCATGAAGTGGAGGCCTTAGCGCCTGAGCCCAGAACAGTAGATTATAGCTGAGACTCAAACCCAGGCTTCTCTGATCCACTTCAGCTCTGTGCCCGCCCCGTGCCGCCAAAGACCCATTGAGCCTCCTTGGTCTGATCATTCGTTCCGTGTCAGCAGCACACGTGTGCTGGTGCATGTCTAACACCAGTGGCTGCCTGTGCAAAGCAGATTGATGGTCTGCCTGGTCTCCCTCGCTCATAGGTGACCATTTACCACTGGGACCTGCCCCAGGCCCTCCAGGATGTCGGTGGCTGGGAGAACGAGACTATCGTGCAGCGCTTCAAAGACTATGCCGACATGCTCTTCCAGAGGCTGGGCAGCAAGGTGAAGTTTTGGATCACGCTGAACGAGCCCTTCGTCATTGCGCTGCAGGGCTATGGCTACGGGACAGCAGCTCCAGGTAGGGGCCCAGGCCCAGCTGTCAGCTGGATGTGGCTTTCTTAGCCCGTGAGACTGAAACCGGGGAGCTTTGGAGGGGGGCCAGGAGAGCCCAGGGCAGGGCTTCAGAGTCCCTGCTGCTCGCTCAGGCTCCCACCACCGCAACAGTTTCCCCTCTGACACCACTTTGGCTCAACGTGAATTTCATATCAGAGCTTCCCAGGGCCTCTCTTTGCTCTGAGGCTGCTATTCCTCAGAGGAGAAGCTCCTGAGTCGGGACGTGGACTAATTGCTGTAGGAAGGGGCAACCCCTCAGCTGTTCAGATCCACAGTCTGTTTCCTGTGAACCCCAAACCCTCCAGTTTGGGATAACTGATTTGGCTGCCCTGCTCAGCCTGCCCTGACCCAACATGAAGCTGCTCCAGGCCTTCCTGCCTGAGTTTGGCTGCAGGCAGGTCGGGACCCCTGGTGAGAGCTGCTCCAGGCCCTGAGGGGCCATATGTCAATCCCATGTAGGTGATTCGTTACTTTTCTAAGGCAAAAAACGTTTTTGTCTCAAAACACATTTGACCCCCAAAACGCTGATAGGGATTGTGGGCCTGTCCTGCCCTTTCAGAGCCATCTGCTCTCCTTTCCTCTAGTTCTTTTTTTTTTTTTTTAATAAATCTTTATTGTTCAGATTACATTTGTTCCTCTTTTTTCTCCCCATAGTTCCCCTCCACCTGGCTCCCACCCCTCCCCCTGCATTGACCTCATCCATAGGTGTATGATTTTTGTCCAGTCTCTCCCTGCATCCCCCTCACCCCTTTTCCCCTGAGAATTGTCAGTCCACTCCTTTTCTATGCCCCTGATTCTATTATATTCACCAGTTTATTCTGTTCATCAGATTTTTTTATTCACTTGATTTTTAGATTCACTTGCTGATAGATATATGTTTGTTGTTCATAATTTTTATCTTTATCTTCTTCTTCTTCTTCTTCTTAAAGAGTACCTTTCAGAATTTCATATAATACTGGTTTGGTGTTGATGAACTCCTTTAGCTTTTTCTTATCTGTAAAGTTCTCTATCTGCCCTTCAATTCTGAATGATAGCTTTGCTGGATAGAGTATTCTTGGTTGTAGGTTCTTGCTATTCATCACTTTGAATATTTCTTGCCACTGCCATCTGGCCTGCATAGTTTTTGTTGAGAAAGCAGCTGACAGTTGTATGGGTGCTCCCTTGTAGGTAATGAACTGTTTTTCTCTTGCTGCTTTTAATATTCTCTTTTTGTCTTTTGCTCTTGGTATTTTAATTATGATGTGTCTTGGTGTGGTCCTCTTTGGATTCCTTTTTATTTGGGGTTCTGTGTGCTTCCTGGACTTGTAAGTCTATTTCTTTCACCAGGTGGGGGAAGTTTTCCATCATTATTTCTTCAAATAGTTTTTCAGTATCTTGCTCTCTTTCTTCTTCTGGCACCCCCATAATTCAGATATTGATATGCTTGAAGTTGTCTCAAAAGCTCCTTACACTATCTTCATATTTTTGGATTCTTTTTTCTTTTCCAGTGAAGTGTTTTCTGCTTTTTTGTATTTCAAATCTTTGACTTGATTCTTGTGTTCCT
This sequence comes from Lasiurus cinereus, assembly GCA_011751065.1. NCBI lineage: Eukaryota > Metazoa > Chordata > Mammalia > Chiroptera > Vespertilionidae > Lasiurus > Lasiurus cinereus. Next base: position 49,361,955 of record JAAGEH010000393.1, read on the forward strand.
CTAATCTGCTGTTAGGTCTCTGTATAATATTTTTAATTTCAGTTAGTATACGTTTAATTTCAAGTTGGTCCTTTTTCATCTCTAGTTGGTCCTTTTTCATCTCCTCTTGGATCTCGCTAAATTTATCCATCTTTTCTAGGAAATTCTTTTTTTTTTAATTAAATCTTTATTATTCAGATTATTATATTTGTCTTTTTTTCCCTCCAGAGCTCCCCTCCAGCCTGCTCCCACCCCTCCCTCTACCCTTACCTTTCCCCCCAATTGATGAGTCCATAGGTGTATGATTTTTGTCCAGTCACTCCCTGTACCCACCTCCTGCCTTTCCCCCTGAGAATAATCAATCCACTCCCTTTCTATGCTCCTGATTCTAGTATATTCACCAGTTTATTCTGTTGATCAAATTTTTAATTCACTTAATTTTTAGATTCACTTGTTGATAGATAATGTATTTGTTGTTCATAATTTTTTATCTTTTACCTTTTTCTTCTTCCTCTTCTAAAAGAGTACCTTTCAGCATTTCATATAATACTGGTTTGGAGTTGATGAACTCCTTTAGCTTTTTCTTATCTGTGAAGCTCTTTATCTGGCCTTCAATTCTGAATGATAGCTTTGCTGGATAGAGTATTCTTGGTTGTAGCTTCTTGCTATTCATCACGTTGAATATTTTTTGCCACTCCCATCTGGCCTGCATCGTTTCTGTGGAGAAATCAGCTGACAGTCGTATGGGTGCTCCCTTGTAGGTAATGAACTGTTTTTCTCTTGCTGCTTTTAATATTCTTTGTCTTTTGCTCTTGGTATTTTAATGATGATGTGTCTTGGTATAGTCCTCTTTGGAATTCCTTTTATATGGGGTTCTGTGTGCTTCTTGGACTTGTAAGTCTATTTCTTTTACCAGGTGTGGGAAGTTTTCAGTCATTATTTCTTCAAATAGGTTTTCAGTATCTTGCTCTCTCTTGTGGCACCCCCACAATTCTGATGTTGGTATGCTTGAAGCTGTCCCAGAGGCTCCTTACATTATCCTCACATTTTTTGATTCTTTTCTCTTCTTGCTTTTCCAGTTGAGTGTTTTCTGATTCTTTATATTTCAAATTTTTGACTTGATTCTTGCCTTCCGCTAGTTTGCTATTAGGTCTCTGTATAATATTTTTTATTTCAGTCAGTGTATGTTTAATTTCTGTTTGGTCCTTTATCATCTCTAGTTGGATCTGTTGCATCTCTAGTTGGTCCTTTTGCATCTCCTCTTGGGACTTGCTAACTTTATCCAACTTTTCTAGCATATTCTTGAAAAACCTTATAGCGTGGTTTTGAACTCTATATCCAGTTGTTTTTTTCCCCTCCATTTCTTTTGTTTGTGATCCCTTCCCTTGTCTTGGCATTTTCACTTTGCCAGGAGAACTTCTGTGTTGGATTCAGCCTTATGAAACCAGACTTGAAAAACCGCAAAAGCCTCTCTTGAGCTTGGGAGGGGTGGAGTCTCAGGGCTTAAGGGACTGGCTTGCCTTCCAGTTGGGCCTGCCCTCCACGGCCCCTGAGTCTCAGGTGACTGGGTAATCGCTGGAGCGTTCCCTGTGTGTGCGCGCTCTCTCGCAGTACCTCTAAACTGCTGCCCCTCTGGCTCCCCTGTGCTCTGGGACCACAGGAATCTGGGTCCCCAGGGTTTCGCCCGAAACTGGGGTTTAGTGAAGTTAGAAGTGGCACAGTTGGGAGGGTCTGTCTCCCGCCCACTCGTGAAAGCCAGCAGCACAATCAGCAGTCTGTCCTCTGCGGTGCAGTGCCGTGCGCGCCATCAGACCGCTGATCTTTTGCGACTCCCCTAAATCTCCATACACGTCTCCCTTTTCACAGTCCAAACTACCCCCATATGAGTTTCAGCTGGATCTGGGGTTTAGTGTCGTAGGATACGGAGTTCAATGCCGTTGAGAGTCTCTGTTTCCCTCCCGCCAGAGAAAGCCAGCCAGGTTCACCGTCACTTGCTCTCTCCACACACGCGTCTCCATACCTCAGCTGTTTGCAGCTCCTCTGGGTTTCTGTGAGCCCCTCTCTTTCCTTCTAGTTGTAGAACTTCCACTCAGCCAGCTTTCCTGTGGTTCTGGATGATGTCTGTTCTGTCTTTTAGTTGTAGTTTTGAAATTGTTGTGCGAGGCAGCAGGGTAGGTGTTTACCTATGCCGCCATCTTGGATTCTCCTCTTCTAGGAAATTCTTGAAAAACCTTATAACCGTGGTTTTGAACTCTATATCCAGTCATTTGTTTTCCTCCATTTTTTTTCGTTTGTGATCTGTTCTTTTGGCTCTATATTTTCACTGGAATCAACCTTATGATACAAGACTTGCAAAATTGCAAAAGCCTCTCTGTTGAACTTGGACAGGGTGGAGTCTCAGGGCTGAGCAGAGACAGCCTTGGCTTCTAGTCAGTCGCACCCTACACGGCCCCTGGGTCTCACTGTCTCAGTAATAACTACAGCCCTCTCTGTGCGCACATGCACACCTCCAGACCTCTGCCTTTCTGATTCCCATGTGCTTGGGGAACCCGTATGAGTCTGGGTCCCCAGGGTCTCACTCGAAACTGGGGTTCAGTGCAGTCGGAAGTGGAGTTCAGCACATTTGGGAGGTTCTGTCTTGCTCCCGCTAGAGAAACCCAGAGGCACAATCAGCAGTCTGTCCTGTCTGCGTGCAGTGGTGTGCGCACCTCTAGACCTTTGCCTTTTCGTGGCTGCCCTAAGTTTCCATGCACTCCTCCCTTTTCACAACAGTCCTAACTCCCCTGGTATGAGTCTTGCCCAGAACTAGGGTTCAGTGCAGTCAGAGTTTTCGTCTCCCTCCCGCTGGAGAAAGCCACCCAGGCACTCCGCCGCTCATTCTCCACACGTTTGTCTCAGTACCTCAGCTTTTTGCAGTTCTTCTGAGTCTCCTTGAGCCCCTCTCTTTCCTTTTAATTGTAGAATTTCCACTCAGCCAGCTTTTCTGTGGTTCTGGATGATGTCCATTCTGCCCTTTTTAAAAAAATATACTTTATTGATTTTTTACAGAGAGGGAGGGAGAGAGATAGAGTCAGAAACATTGATGAGAGAGAAACATTGATCAGCCGCCTCCTGCGTGCCCCCCACTGGGAATGTGCCCCTACCAAGGTACATGCCCTTGACCGGAATTGAACCTTGAACCCTTCGGTCCACAGGCCGATGCTCTATCCACTGAGCCAAACCGGTTTTGGCCCGTTCTGTCTTTTAGTTGTAGTTTTGAAATTGTTGTGGGAGGCAGCAGTTTAGGTGTTCACCTATGCTGCCATCTTGGTTTCTCCCCCTTTCCTCATGTTCTGAGCTTAGGAGTAAATCTGTGCTCATCTCTGTGACTCTGTCATCAATATAAAAGCTGGGAAGTCACAGCAGGACCTTGGAGTCATTATCAGATGCAGCTCCCATGGGTCCTTGGTTGGCACTTTGGTTTTCCATTCCTTCGGCCCGAGAGGTGACCTCAGACCATCAGCTCTCAAGGACTCTGTCAGCTGCTTCCATCAGTTGTATTTTCCAACCTCTGCTTCCATAGTGGGCTCCCCAGAGTGCCGGGTGTCAGAACCCACCTGCAGCGGCTCCTCTGGGCACTTTGCCAGAGGTACCTAAGCACTCTGTGGGGGAGAGTTGCAGAACCCAACATTCATCCAGCGCCTTATCTGGGCAGACACAGGCTGCCAGGGTTCCACATGCACTATTCCACTTTCTTCTCCCATCAACTCCCAGAGGAAGAAGCTGCAAGGCTGAAATACTCGCCCAAAGCTATACAGCTGCTAGTAGGAAGTGGAGCCAGGATTTAAGTTCCATTCTTCCCCCCAAACACATAGCAGAAGTCTCTAGGCAGAGAGTGACATTCTTGGCCACATTCCCTCTTTACTGACATCCATGTGTGTTTCCAGGTATCTCCTTCAGGCCTGGTACTGCCCCCTACATTGCTGGCCACAACCTAATCAAGGCCCATGCTGAGGCCTGGCACCTGTACAATGACGTGTACCGTGCCAGGCAAGGCGGCCTCATCTCCATCACCATCAGCAGTGACTGGGCTGAGCCCAGAGACCCCTCCAACCAGGAGGATGTGGAAGCAGCCAGGAGATACGTCCAGGTCTGTTTTCCCTCCAGGCATTGTTTTTACTCTTCCCTGTTTCCTCTCCTGTCATGATCTCATAGGAATAGAATCACATCGCAAAACAAAGCGTTAGGGTGCAGCCTTGTTCTGCTATTATCTGACTTTGTGAACTTGGTAATATCACCTAACCTTATTAGACCTTCATTTTCTCATCTGTGAAGTGGAGAGGACCTACCTATCTCATAAGTTTGCTGTAATGAAAGTTCTTTGGGGTTATCTCTTATGTCTTAAAGATGATCTGTATATGTAGTCCTTGCTGGGTTTAACATTGGCTTGAAACTAACACAGGAATTCTCTCTCTTCAGTGTCAGGTTTGACTCCAGTAAACAGAACTCGGCTGCAATGCCACATACAACCTCTAGGTGTCAACATAAAACCTTACTTCCTCAGCCTAAGGATTCCATAAATTGTGGACTTCAGACTCAGTGAAACTCATGAGTGCCCTCAATGTCACGTGTTTAACATAAGGACATGCATTTCTTGATCATGGAATTTTGCTCCTAGGAAGTAGAGACTAGTAGGCAGATGCCAACAACATGACTTGCCCCTCCTTTAGCCTGGGCCCTCACAAGAGGAGATAGAAAAGAATGGCTTTTCTCTGGCTCCTGTTAATGTCTTTGAAGGGGTTAGAGGGCACCCTCTCCCGTTCGCCTCAGGAAGCATTTTGGCTTTGAGGAGGAGCTTCCAACTGCAGCTCTTGGAGGGGACACCAAAGGCCTGGGTTTGTCAAAACTCCTCACAAGAAAATTTGACCAAAAAAAAAAAAATTTGACAAAGACAGTCAAATTAGTAAATGAAAATAGAAGCTTAATTTTCTTATTTGCTAGCCAGCTTGGGGGGAAAGTATTAGAACAGAATCAATGCATTCCTCATTTCAGATATATTGATATAGAGCAATCATTTTCTGTAATCCAAAGCCCAAACCTCAGGCAATGTTAGTCTCATTAGATTGAGACACCTGCTGGCAGACTGTGGAACTGCAGCCCAGAAATGGGACACAACCTCTGGTAAAATCTGCTTCTAAGAACGGCCCCAGGTTACCTCAGAATGCCGGAACGGCTCTTTTACCAGAGTGTGTTCCAAGCCACATCTCAAAAGGGAAGGGTCCCCACATCCCACAGTATGGGCATCAGCTGCAGGTGAGGGGAGGATGTGGGAGACAAGAAGCCTCTCAGGACCCCAGCCTCTAGACCTCATTCAGGAAAACAGATAGGAAGGCTCCCACTCTAGGCCTGTGGATCCAGTGCCCATGAGACTTCATCCTCTGCCTGGGCATCGGGGCAGCCTTGCAGCTCAGCCCTCCCCAGGAAATTCTGTGTGAGCTTTAGGTGCGATGATGGGGAAGGAGCCTCTCTGTGGTGAGAGGGACTGCAGCCTGGAGGTGGTAGTTTCCCCCCTCTCCCACGGACCTTCTAAGGGATCCCAGCTCAATGCATCTCCCTTCTGGCTGCCCTAAGCGGAATGGCAGCTGACAAACCAGAGGAGAAGAGGGCTTTGGGCACTTGAACTGCAAAATGCAAACGGCCACAGAGATGAGGGTTTAAGAACCGGATTTGGAACAAGCCAGCAGAACAGAAGCAGACTCATAGATATAGAGAATATTTTGGTGCTTGCCAGATGGGAGGGGGCTTGGGGAATGGGTAGAAAATGTGAAGAGCTTTAGAAGTACAAATTGGTAAGTACAGAATAGTCGTGTAATATAAAGTACAGCTTAGGCAATATAGCCAATAATATTCTAATAACAAAGTATGGTGTCAGATGGGTACTAAATTTATCAAAGTGATTATTCATAAGTCTAATCACAGAGTTGTACACCCGAAACATTGGACATCAACTGTAACTGAAAAAATAAAATTTTTACATTTTTTTTTCTCTTGAAATTGATTTTAGATGAGAGAGAATTATTGATGGGCTGCCTCCTGGGGACTGAGCTCACAACACAGGCATGTGCCCTGACGGGGAATCAAACTGTGACTTCCTAGTTCATAGGTTGATGCTCAACTGCTGAGCCATACCAGCCAGGCTAAACTGTTCTTTTTTTTTTAATAAAATGGCAACTGAAAAGATACCTGAAAAGAAAAAGGATGACCCAGCTGGTGTTGCTCAGTGGTTTGGCTTCAACCCATGAACCAGGTCATGGTTTGATTCCCAGTCAGAGAACAAGCCTGGATTGTGGCCTGATCCTCAGTGTGGGGCATGCAGGAGGCAGCCAGTCAATGATTCTCTCTCATCATTGATGTTTCTCTCTCTCTCCCCTTCATCTCTGAATTCAATAAAAACATTAAAAAAAAAAAAGAATGGGATATGGAAAGAATGTGGGGGTGAGGGGAAGTGTCCAGGGTATACCTGCTAATGCTGAGGCTGCCTGTCCCCCACCCCACCTGCAGTTCATGGGAGGCTGGTTTGCACATCCAATTTTCAAGAACGGAGATTACAATGAAGTGATGAAGACCCGGATCCGTGACAGGAGCTTGGCTGCAGGCCTCAGCAAGTCTCGGTAGGTCCTGGTGCCCACACACTCGGCCAGGAGAAGGTTGGGGGAGTCTGGTCTGTGGGTTCAAACTGAAGCTCCTGGGTGGACAGCATGGTGGTGAGAGCATGGCTGTTGGGGTCAGAGAGGCGTGTCTGAGACAAGTTCCTGTATCTCTGAGCTTCCTGCTTGCTGGGAAGATTGTGTATGTGACTCCCTCTGCTGAGGTCCTGGCACTGCTATGTGCTTGACGAAAGGCAGTTGCTATTATTATCCTTCAGAACAGCCAGAAAATCTATCTTCAAGGGCACCCACTTCTTATCAACCCACTACCTCCCTCTAAGGACAAATTCCCCAGCTCATCCTACCCGATTCCATCACCTATGAGTGAATGTGGATAGCAATGGGTGATGGCTAGCGTGTTGGTTGTTTGGCCAGTAGGTGGCAATGGTGTGAACAAAGCAGTCCTACTTCCTGTCAAAAAAGTAATGGCAACATCAACAGCTAACATGTATTCATCCTCTATTGGTACTTCTATTCCTATTTAAAGATAAGGCACAAATACTGGAGCAAGGTTGTCCATCTATTAAATGATGGAGCTGGGATATGAAACCAGGCTGTCTGATTCCAGGGCCCACACTGGGTTTGAATCAACCAGCTGGGATTAGAGGTATGGGACGTGGATGAGGACAGAATGGCCTGGCTTTATGGAAACAAATCCACAAGCTCCAAGTTGGTGCATGCTGTTACCATAGGTCAAAAGGCCCTTCAATCTTTCCCACAGACTACCCCATAGAGCCCAGTTGTAAGGATTAAGTAATCCAGTTCCCACACTTAAACACATCCTGTTCTGGTTAGAGCAAGTCCTGCTAAGCAGTCTGTGCCTACTGGTCTGATGAGCCAATCTGGTCTCAAACAAGCAAGTGAGCACTTCTGTCCATCAGCATAGCTTTGCCCAGTGCCAAGTCAGAGTCTGTGAAAGGAGGAGCCTCCAAGTCAGGCTCCTCATGTGGCCGACACACCAGCTGGGAAGTCAGTCACCCTCATCACTCCAGGGAATTCTATTCCCCAATTTGTTGATTCAGTGAAAGCTCAGAAGATATCATGACAAGGCAGGGCACCAGCTGAGCTGGGCCTTGGGGGTGAATAGCATTTGGGAGAACGGAGGGCATTCATTCCATCCAAGAGGAATGGTGTGAGCACCAGCCCAGCGGTAGGAATGAGTGGGGCATGTGCAGTTGATGGGGGAGGGATACTGGCCTGGCGACCATGGAGGGGCTGAGGCCACACGGTGAAGGGCCTGGAGGCCAGGTAGAGGGGCTCAGCTTTGATGCCATGGGCCCTGAGGAGCCACTGCTGGCTCCTGGGCATGGCTCCAGTGTTCTCCCAGCAGTCTCAGGGACAGAGGGTTTTGCTCCCCCAGGTTAATGACAACAGGAAGGTCAGGACAAAGATGTCAGCCACCTAGCAGAGTAATCCCCAGGCAACCCTAAACCAGTCTGCCTGTCAGAGGCACCTATAGGCAGTTGGGCTGAGAGGAACCTGTATGTGTTGCTGCAAGCATATGTTAATCCAATTTTATACGAAAGTCTCAGAGAACATGAAAAATGCTCCAGCAAATGCTTAATTTACAAAAGTGTAGTGAGATCAGAAAAATTCAAATCTCCAAAGTTCAAAAAATTTAATCTGTAAAAATATTTCCCCTACTAATAAGGATAGACTTTGGAGAAAAGAGGCAAACCTACAGAAACCAGAACAAAAGCAGTACTGTACCTAGAAAGGGAAGATTATGGAAATACAAATTATAAAAGATAAAACCGTAAGGGTTAGTCTTAAGGTATATGCCTCAGACATGTCCTTGATTTCAAAATCTATCAGAGATGGTAAATGTCTGAAGTTGCAAGTTAAATTTTGAAGGAAATAAAAAAATATGTGTATCTGTGTCTGTGTGTCTCTGACCAGGTTTATAAAAGAGTAGCTTTTACTTTCATTTGCCAACAGGAAGAGATGGTCCTGTAATGGAAGTGATGGTGGAGGGGGAGATGCTGCAGTGGGTTACAGGGCGATAGGAGGAGCCTCGGTACCTCCAGCAGCAGTAGCAGGGCTTTTCCTTGCCCCTGGCCACTGCATCTGTCACCTGTAGTTTAGAGCACCCGACCTTGCCCCAGAACATTCTCCTCCCAAAGCCTGGCTGCTCCTGAAGTCCCGCCTTTTTTTTTTTTTTTTTATATGTTTGTAACCTTTATGTCACTCAAAAGGGTGGGATATTTTAATTAATTTTTATTAATTTTTTATACATATCTCCCCATTGCCCCCCCTCCCTCCCAGGCGTACCCCGACCCCCCAGTGTCTGTGATCATTGGTTATGTTTATAAGCATGCATACAAGTCCTTTGATTGATCACTTATTTACCTCACCTAACTTTAATCTTTCTGCTATAATTTCAGTCTGTTTGATGCTTTATGATTTTTGTCCTCCTGAGAATTATCAGTCCACTCCCTTTCTGTGCTCCTGATTCTATTATATTCACCAGTTTATTCTGTTGCTCAGATTTTTAATTCACTTAATTTTTAGATTCACTTGTTGATAGATGTGTATTTGTTGTTCATAATTTTTTGTCTTTTACCTTTTTCTTCTTCCTCTTGTAAAAGAGTACCTTTCAGCATTTCATATAATACTGGTTTGGAGTTGATGAACTCCTTTAGCTTTTTCTTCTCTGTGAAGGTCTTTATCTGCCCTTCAATTCTGAATGATAACTTTGCTGGATAGATTATTCTTGGTTGTAGGTTCTTGTTGTTCATCACGTTGAATATTTCTTGCCACTCCCGTCTGGCCTGCATCGTTTCTGTTGAGAAATCAGCTGACAGTCGTATGGGTGCTCCCTTGTAGGTAATAAACTGTTTTTCTCTTGCTACTTTTAATATTCTCTCTTTCTCTTTTGCTCTTCGCATTTTAATTATGATGTGTCTTGGTGTAGTCCTCTTTGGATTCCTTTTTTTTGGGGTTCTGTGTGCTTCCTGGACTTGTAAGTCTATTTCTTTTACCAGATGTGGGAAGTTTCCAGTCATTATTTCTTTAAATAGGTTTTCAGTATCTTGCTCTCTCTCTTCTTCTGGCACCCCCACAATTCTGATGTTGGTACGCTTGAAGCTGTCCCAGAGGCTCCTTATATTATTTTCACATTTTTGGATTCTTTTCTCTTCTTGCTTTTCCAGTTGAATGTTTTCTGCTTCTTTATATTTCAAATTTTTTACTTGATCCTTGCCTTTCTCTAGTCTGCTGTTAGTACTCTGTATAATAGTTTTTATTTCAGTCAGTGTATTTATCATCTCCTCTTGGGTCTCACTAAATTTATCCATCTTTTCTAGCATATTCTTGAAAAACCTTATAAGCGTGGTTTTGAACTCTATATCCAGTCGTTTTTTTTCCTCCATTTCTTTTGCTTGTAATCCCTTCCCTTGTCTCGGCATTTTCACTGTGCCGGGGAAACTTCTGTGCTGGATTCAGCCGAAGAAGCCTCTGCTGAGCTTGGGAGGGGTGGAGTTTCAGGGCTTAAGGGACCGCCTTGCCTTCCAGTCGGCCCCGCCCTCCACAGCCCCTGAGTCTCACGTGACTGGGTAATGGCTGGAGCGGTCCTTGTGCACGCGCGCGCACCCGCAGTGCCTCTAACCGCTGCCTTTCCGGCTCCCCTGCGAACCAGGACCACACGAGTCTAGGTCTCCAGGGTTTCGCCCAAAACAGGGGCTTAGTGGAGTCAGAAGTGGCACAGTTCGGAGGGTCTGTCTCCCGCCCACTCGCGAAAGCCAGCGGCACAATCAGCAATCTGTCCTCCGCGTGGTGCCGTGCGCGACCAGACCTCCGATCCTTTGCAACTCCCCTAAATTTCCGTGCACCTCTCCCTTTTCACAGTCCAAACTCCCCCCGTATGAGTTTCAGCTGGATCTGGGGTTTAGTGTCGCAGGACAAGGGGTTCAATGCCTTTGAGAGTCTCCGTCTCCCTCCCGCCAGAGAAAACCAGCCAGGTACTCCGGCACCCGCTCTCTCCTTGCGCGCGTCTCCGTACCTGAGCTTTTTGCAGCTCCTCTGGGTCTCTGGGAGCCCCTCTCTTTCCCTCTAGTTGTAGAACTTCCACTCAGCCAGCTTTCCTGTGGTTCTGGATGATGTCCGTTCTGTCTTTTAGTTGTAGTTTTGAAATTGTTGTGTGAGGCAGCAGTATAGGTGTTTACTTATGCCGCCATCTTGGATTTCTCCGAAGTCCCGCCTCTTCACGGCTCCTTCCTCGCAGGCTCCCGGAGTTCACGGAGAGTGAGAAGAGGAGGATCAATGGCACCTATGACTATTTTGGATTCAATCACTACACCACTGTCCTGGCCTACAATCTTGACTATGACTCTTGGATCTCTTCCTTTGATGCAGACAGGTAATACATCCAGCAGGGCCTCCAAGAACAGTCTTTAGAAAAGACAGTAACCCCCACCTCTTGCTTGAAGGCCTGCGTGGCCCTGGAGAAACGCCTCCAGATGCCGAAGGGGTTTCTGCGGTGAGTCCTGTCTCCTGAGACTCCTAATCAAATCGCATCAGCCTGACAGTAATACACTGGCTTTCCAAGACGCCTCCCATTGAGATAGTCATGCCTGGAGGTCTTAAATAACTTTGAGAAGAAACTTTTTTTTATCCCTTTTCCTTTTCTGTCAAATTTGTTTTACTTATTAGATGATGTATTTCAGTTAAAATAACAATAAGGTCTTTTTTTTTTTCCCTTTTCAGAGTAATGGTCAAAGTATTATTTTTGTATTACATGAATAATGTATGTTCACAGTGGAAACATTAGAAAGCAAGAATAGGCAATTCTTGAGTTTTAATCCTTACCCAAGGACATATTCCCATTGATTTTTAGAGAGTGAAAGGGAGAGAGACAGAGAGAGAAACATCAATGTGAGAGAGATACATCGATTAGGTGCCTCCATACTCGCCCAATCCAGGGTCGGGAATCGAGCTTGCAACTGAAGTACATGCCCTTGACAGGAACTGAACCCAGTAGAGGCCAAAGCTCTATCCATTGAGCCAAACTTGCTAGGGCAGATAGGAAATTGTGTGTCATTTCAGAAGTGTATGTGGGTATATATGTATATTCACATTACATAGTTTATATAGTATATATTTGTATATGTATTTACTTGTTACAAAAAAACAACAGGATTAGCCCAGCCAGTGTGGCTCAGTGGTTGAGCATCAACCAATGAACCAGGAGGTCACAGTTCGAATCCTGATTAGGGCAAATCCTTAGCTTGCGGGTTCAATCCCCAGCCCGCAAGGGGAGCGTATAGGAGGCAGCCGATTGATGATTTTCTCTAATCATTGATGTTTCTATTTCTCTCTCCCTTTCCCTTCCTCTCTAAAATAAATATGTATATATTTAAAAACCAGGATTATATGTATACACACTATTTTCATTTCAATTTTTTAATTTTTATTTTTAAAAATATATTTTATTGATTTTTTACAAAGAGGAAGTGAGAAGGAATTAGAAACATCGATGGGAGAGAAATATCTATCAGCTGCCTCCTGCACACCCCCTATTAGGGATATGCGTGCAACCAAGGTACATGCCCTCGACCAGAATCGAACCTGGGAGCCTTCAGTCTGCAGGCCTATACTCTATCCACTGAGCCAAACCAGTTAGGGCCATTTCAATTTTTTAAAAACTATGTTTTTATTGATTTTAGAGAGATGAAGGGAGAGAAACATCGATCAACTGCCTCCTGCATGTCCCCCTACTAGGGATCAAGCCTGCAATCTGGGCATGTGCCCTGACCAGGAATCGAACTAGCGACCTCTCAGTGTATGGGATAATGCCCAACAAACTGAGCCACACTGGCCAGGGCTGTTCCTTTTCTTTTGTTTCTTAAGTTCTTTTTTTAATATTATTACTAGAGGCCCAATGCACGAAATTCATGCAAGGGGCTCAGCCCTCGCAGCCCCTGCTGCCTCAGCTGGCCCTGGCAGCCCCTCGCAGCCCTGGCTTCATCCAGCAGGTCATCTGGATGGTTGTTTGGCTGCTCGGTCTAATTAGCATAATAGCTCTTTATTATATAGGAATTAAATTTAGAGAGAGGAAGGAGGAGGGGAGTGAAAGATTTGTTGTCCCACTTACTTAAAAAATATATTTTTATTGATTTCAGAGAGGAAGGGAAAGGGAGAGACAGAAACATCAATGATGAGCCTAAACCGGTTTGGCTCAGTGGATAGAGCATCAGCCTGCGGATTGAAAGGTCCCTTGATTCCGGTCAAGGGCATGTATCTTGGTTGTGGGCATATCCCCAGTGGGGGGCGTGCAGGAGGCAGCTAATTGATGTCTCTCTCTCTCTCTTGTTGTTTCTAACTTTCTATCCCTCTCCCTTTCTCTCTGTAAAAAATCAATAAAATATTAAAAACAAACAAAAAACAACATCAATGAGAGACAACCATTGGTTGGCTGCCTTCTACATGCCCCACACTGGGGATCGAGTTGCAACCTGGGCATGTGCCCTGACCAGGAACCAAACTGTGACCTCCTGGTTCATAGGTTGATACTCAACCACTGAGCCACGCTTGCTGGACTCCACTTATTTACACATTCACTGGCTGATGCTTGTATGTGCCGACTGGGGATCAAACTGGTAACCTTGGTGTATTCAGATGGACCTCTAAGCAACTGACTACCACGCAGAGCTATTCTGTTCCTTTTCTATCAAGCATCCTTCCATCCCAGTAGTGTAAATCTTGTCCAGGTTTTTTCTTTGAAAACAAATGCATACACCCCACTGTGTCTTGAATCTACCATTCAGGCTTGGCAAGGGGGACTGAGAAGACCCCTGTTGCTCCCCAGTAGGCACCCATTGGACTCTCGCTGCCTCACTGGTCGCTGGATGCCTCCTCTGTGCTCAGCTCTGGAATACCCCCCATTTACTTTCAGCTGAATAAGATAAATCCAGTTGTTGGTAAAACTAAATGGTAGGGTTTTGTTTTTTCAAAAATTTGCATGTAAGTTAAATAACTGTCTTTGAAATGTTTGGCTCTTAAGACAGTTGTTTCCGTGCCTCCCACAGCAGGCACTCCTTTGGCATAACCTGTTATCTGTCACTGGAGAGAGAGGCAAGGTCTTGGGCACTTGAAGCAGGTCCCAGCCTACTACCCTGTCCTCACACAAAGGAGTTGGTGCCTGTGGCACTGACCAGACACAGATGACTCAGGGAAGCATGTCCTGTGAAGACGTGACACATGCACCCACCAGAGACTAGGAAATCCAGAGCTCTTCCACATTGTGTGAGGTGTTGAACCTGTGGAGGGTTAGGTCTATGAGTGAGAACATATCCTTGCACAGGTGGGAGCTGGAACAGAGAGCTAGCATGGCTTGTCCAGTTACACCAGTACTAAGCAGTGAACCTAGAACTTATGGAGAGAGAATTGGGGTTGGTTTGACTATTCTGGGTTCACTTATGACTTTCACCACTAGACAAAACCTAAGGTTTCTCCTAGTATAATCCTGCTTTGTCTTTTGTGCAAAGGGCCTCTGGGAATTTACAAGATGGATCTAATCTTGTGTTTGAATTGGCAGGGGAGTTGCTTCCATCACAGATCGCTCTTGGCCAGACTCTGGCTCCTTCTGGCTGAAGATGACACCCTTTGGCTTCAGGAGGATCCTGAACTGGTTAAAGGAGGAGTACAACAACCCTCCGATCTATGTCACAGAGAACGGAGTGTCCCAACGGGGAGAAACAAGCCTCAATGACACTGCAAGGATCTATTACCTCCGCAGTTACATCAACGAGGCACTCAAAGGTATGGCAGGCCCACTCTTCCTCACGTGCACCTCGCACTGTGGAAACATCTCACTTCTGCATTCAGTGTGGTTTTGCACCCAGGAACCCCATAATGAGAAAGATGAAGCTTCTTCCTCCTGTTGGGTTAGTTGCACTGCTTTTTTTCCTTTCTAGACTTAAGCTCAGCAAGTGGATGAGTTGCCTGAGCTCTCCGTATCCTCATTGATGTCTCAGGCCCCTGAATAGCAGTGCCCTCCTGAGGACGGTTTGGGCAGGGCTAGGAGGAATGGGCTTAGGGGACTGTCTGAATGGTCTTTTGTTCCTGAAGCAAAAGTTTGAGATCAGCAGAACTTGGGAGGAGACTATGACAAGGAAACAGTAACACAGGTGAAAGAGAACGAGCAATGCAGCTCTGAAAACATCAGGAAATCCAATTCCAGCTAAAATCTTTCCCAAGAGCCTCTTACTAGTTAGTATTTTCATAGAGAGAAGCACTGGTGTACCCATGTTCCTAACATCCTTCAGGGATGATCCTAAAAAAAAAATGCTGATGGCTCTGCAGGTCCATCCACAGAGGACCAGATAACAAACACTGCATGCAGTGCCTGAGCAACTTTCTCAAAGAGCTAAAGAAAAGCTGGCCTGGACTGCACATAGGGACTGTGGGAGAGCTCTGGACAGCAGGGCCTCAGCAGGCCCGGGGGGAGGGTGTCTTATGCAGGAAGCTCATGCCAGGCCTCTCTTTGGACAGCTGTGCAGGATAAAGTGGACCTTCGAGGATACACTGTTTGGAGTGTGATGGACAACTTTGAGTGGGCCACGGGCTTCGCAGAGAGGTTTGGTCTACATTTTGTGAACTACACTGACCCTTCTCGGCCAAGGATCCCCAAAGCATCAGCCAAGTTCTACGCCTCTATAACTCGGTGCAATGGCTTTCCTGACCCAGCCGCAGGCCCACACCCTTGTCTCCAGCCAGAAGGTGAGATGCAGCTCTGGGAGAGACTAAAGCCAGAGGGAGGAGGTGAGAAGGGCCTTTTCCAGTCTTTTAGTTTATTACCCTCCTCTCTCAGCCTTTCCATTCCCTTCATTCATCAACCAGTATTTTCTTTAAATGTTCTAAGGATGGAACAAGGCAATGTTATATCTAGAAACTAGGTCCTGCTCTGGGAATAAATAGCAGGTCTAGAGTCTCATCTCAGCCCTGACGTTAACCTGCTGTGTAATCTTAGGCAGTAAAGAAGGCAAATGTCTGGGCTGATGCAGGATCAAACACAGTGCCTGACATAATGAAAGATGACAGGATTTGTGAATGATTGAAAAAATATGGATTACTATACAAACATGAATTACCTAATTTAATTATTTTCTAAATTGCTGATAGAGATGATTAAAAATAAATCTACTTAACTTCATTCAGAGGCTCATCTATTAGTGACAGAGATGTGCCCTCAGCAAGGCACTCACTTGGGGCACCTGTGCCAGGGATCTAGGGCTTAAAACAGGTTAGCACAGTCCAGGAACCACCATCGGTGCTAGTGTGAACAGGCTTCTGTTGTCCTCTCCTAGATGCTGGACCCACCACCAGTCCCAAGAGAGAAAAAGTCCAGTTCCTGGGCCTAGCACTGGGTGCAACAGAAGCCCAGACCGCGTTGTACACACTCTTTTCTCTCATGCTTCTTGGAGCCTGCGCTGTGGCGTTTCTGTCCTACAAGTACTACAAGCGCTCCAAGCAGCGGAACACACAATCAGGCCAGCAGGAGCTGAGTCCTGTTTCTTCATTCTGACCACAGGTATCACCTCTTCCAGTTCTGCGAAACAAGTCCAGTTTCTTTGTACACCTTTACCACCCACAAAACTCCTGAGGATCTCACAAAAGGCCTCCTATGCGGTCAGAGACGCACCTGCAAGAATTTCAGTCCCTGATTAAAATGGGAATGTCTGTATCTTGCCCCAGGATCAGAAATTAATTTGGGCATTAGAAGCCCCTGCACCTGGCTCTTGTACAAATGTGCAGATACTGAACTCATCCAGTGGTTCTGTGAGCCACTTAACTAGGCAGTTCCAAGTTGAAGAGATTTTAAAGATAGAAGCAGGAGTGAAAACCAATCCTTTTTCTAAGAAATCAGCCCCATTGCATACATGGACTAGTGTAATCTCCTGCCCTCTTCAAGCTCCCTTCCAGCTTCATATCTTGTGTCCTATCCCCTGTGAGAGATTCTCCTTGAGAAAGGAGGTTCCAAAGAACTTATGAAGTCACACAGGCCATTTGGAATATCTATGCTTTCCCACCAGACCAAGGCTTCCTGCTTACATTATATACTCCCTGGCAGAGAAACCCTAACATACAAAGAGATGGCCTACGAATGATCCTTTACTCCCAGCACTGCCACCTTCTATGTCCCCCTTCCCTGTGTAGAGGCAGGCATGTTAAGGACCCAAGCATGGCCTTCAAGGCCTATGTGATCTCACCTGGGTTCACTCAGCCTGTTTCCCTTTTCCTCACTCAATCTGTGGTAGTTCTAAACTGCATGTAAATCCTTGACTATTCCATGCTCCTTTGTGTCCTTGCAAATACTATTCCTTCGGCCTCGGACGCTCTTTTTTTCTGAAAATGCTTTCAAGCCTCAGCTCAAATATGTACTTTTTCCTCTATATAGCTACCCTCAATTCCCCGGGCAGACACTTTGCTGTATATACCCCATGATCACATATATACCCTCTTATTTTGCTGTATATACCCCATGATCATATTTTACTGGAACTGCAAATTCCCCTGCTAGCAACTTCTTGAGGCCGAAGGACCATGTCTCACTGTCTCTAGCAAGCACATTTGAAGACAGGACATAGAAAGCACACCTGCTCCTTTGGTGTGTTTATTCACAGAAAATATCCAGAGTAGGAGCACAGAAAGATGTGCTCTTAATTCCCCTGTGCACGCCTCTTCCCATGACCATATCACAATTATAACTAAATTACAGAACCACCAGCATCAAGAACTATCTGAAGACTAGTTGAATAGAAGTCCTATAACTAAGGATATTAAGAAGCTATGTTGAGACCAGTAGGAGGGGTGGAAAGGGCAGGTCTCACACCCATTCAGTGGTGATTAAGAATTGGGAGGGAGAACTGGAAAGTGCTGCTCAGTGGTTAGAGTGTCAGCACTTGCACCAAAGGGTCATGGATTCAATTCCCGGTCAAGGCATGTACCTGGATTGCAGGTTTGATCCCAATGCTCTCCCCTCTCTCCTTTCTATTTTCTCTAAAAATCAATGGAAAAAATATCCTAGAGTGAGGATTAACAACAATAAAAAACAACCAAACAAAAATAATTGTGAGGGATAGCTTAGCTGTGGAGATACCCCTGAGAAGTGAGGAGTCCCAGCCCCAAACAGGTTCCCCAGCCCCTGGCACCAGTACCAGAAAGGGGAATCCCTAGAACATTGGTTCTCTAATGCCGTGACCCTTTAATACAGTTCATGTTGTGGTGACCCCCAAACATAAAATTATTTTCGTTGTTACTTCATAACTGTAATTTTGTTACTATTAGTGAATCGTAATGTAAATATCTGTGTTTTCCGATGGTTGAGAAACTGCGCGGTACTAATGTGCCAACATTAATCAAGCGACCCACAGGTTGAAAACAGCTGCTATAGAGCCTAAGACCATCGGAAAACACAGATACAGTGGTACCTCGAGATATGAGTGCTCTAACATACCAGATTTTTGAGATAGGAGCCGTCAAGCGAGCGATTTTTGCTTTGAAATACGAGCAATATTTGAGATAGGAGTAATCGCGCGGATCCGCCGGCTGCACACGACTCACCAGTTTACCGTGACTCAAGCATCTCATAGTTTCCCACGCCTCAAGGTTACGGAACGAATTAAACTCGTATCTCGAGGTACCACTGTATTTACATTACATTCATTAACAGTAGCAAAATTACAGTTATGAAGTAGCAACTCTTATCTGGCTGTAAAAACCAGTGAGGATTTTGTCCAAGACAGAGGGCTGCTGGAGACTTAGGCATGCCTCTTAAAGGGGTGGGGGACAGGCACAGACTTACCCGCACACAAACTTAATATGGGACCGCAGCACAGGGGCAGCAGTTCAAAAAGTGCCAGGTACATTTAAGAACTAAGTTGACTCACTTCAGAGAAAGGGCTGAAGGGGCAGGTAGTCAGGAGAGAGCCTTCATCGTTCCTTTGCCAAATGCTCCTCTGCTGCAGCCAAGTAGCCTCAGACAAGTGCCAACTCTGTGCTTTCCATTAACCAGGCTCACACAGGTCGCCCCACCCAACTCATGCACCCTGACACGTCTCTTCTGACAGCTTTTCTGCACAAGTGGCCTGCTTCCATCAGCACTGAAGACTTTCCCAAAATCTTTCTAAGGACCACAAACTCCAAACAAGCAGTGGCTGGCCTCAGCATGCCTTGTAGCTCTTGCTAAGTAGCTCCAAGTCCAGCACAAGCAACAAGTGGTCTCCACTTGCACTGCTACTCCTATCGGGTGGTCCCAAGCACATGCAGCAGCCAGTTTTGGCATATACCGTAGCTTCAACTAGGTGGCCCCAAGCTTGGTACAAGTGGCAGCTCACCTTGGCCCACCCTGGAGTCCCTGAGTGAGGCTTCAGAACCAACACATGTGATGGCCAGCTTCACACCACACCAGACCACCACCAACGAGCTCCACAAACAACACTCCTGAAGGGCCTGGCACCACAGCCTTGCTAACGGGACTCCTGCTCTGAGGTGTTGGCCCACACACAAGTCTGTTGTAGTCATAGCCTGAAGATCAACCCCACCCACTAATATGCCAACATTAATCAAGGCTCAACTACAAGATAAGGGCACACACAACCCACACAAGGGACACCCATGGATCAACTGGCTCAGGTGAATAGGGAGACTGCACCATTGGGCCCCACAGACCACCTACTATATAAGACCAGGAGACGTAGCAGCTCTATCTAATACACAGAAACAAATATAGGGAGGCTGCCAAAATGAGGAGATAAACATGTTTCAAATGAAAAAACAAGACGAAACTCCAAAAAAAAAAAAAAATTAAATGGGGCAAGTAATCTACCAGATGGAGAGTTCAAAACACTGGTTATACCCTGGTTGGTTCGGCTCAGTGGATAGTGCCTCAGCTATGAACAGAAGGGTCTTGGGTTTGATTCTGGTCAAGGTCATGAACCTTGGTTGCAGGCTAGACGCCTGGCCCTGGTTGGGGTTTGGGGTACATGCCAGAAGCCACTAATGGATGTTTTTCTCTGTGTCTCTCGCCCCTCTCTTCCTCTCTCTCTAAAAATCAATGAGAGCCCAGATGGCATGAGTCAATGGTTGAGCGTTGACCTATGAACCAGGAGGTCACAGTGCGATTCCAATCAGGGCACATACTGGGGTTTCGGGTTCGATCCCCAGTGCAGGATGTGCAGGAGGCAGCCAATCAACTATTGGCTCTCAGCATTGATGTTTTTCTATCTTTCCCTCTCTCCTTTCCTCTCTGAAATAAATGAAAACATATATTAAAAAATAAATCAATGGGAAAAATACCCTTGGGTGAAGATTAACAACAACAACAAAAAACAACAACAAACAAAAAAAGAAATAAGGATAGGTTAAGAGACCTCTGGGACAACATCAGCATACCAACACTTGCATTATAGGCATATCATAGGGATAATAGAGAGCAAGGGTCTGAAAACTTATTTGAAGGATTAATGACTGGCCCGACCAGCATGGCTGAGCCTCAACCTATGAACCAGGACGTCGTGGTCTATTCCCAATCAGGACATATGCCCAGGTTGCAGGCATATTCCTCAGTGTTGGGCATGAAGGAAGCAACTGATCAACGGTTCTCTCTTAACATTGATA
This sequence comes from Lasiurus cinereus, assembly GCA_011751065.1. Taxonomy (NCBI): domain Eukaryota; kingdom Metazoa; phylum Chordata; class Mammalia; order Chiroptera; family Vespertilionidae; genus Lasiurus; species Lasiurus cinereus. Next base: position 49,382,237 of record JAAGEH010000393.1, read on the forward strand.
TTTTTATCTCAATCTCTCCCTCTTTCTGAAATCAATAAAAATGTATCTTAAAAAAATAAAATGACTGAAAATGTCCTTAACTTTGCAAAGGAAATAGACATATAAGTCCAGGAAGCACAGAATACAAAACAAGATGAACCCAGAGGCCCACACCAAGCTGCATCATAATTAAAACGCCAAAGTTTAAAGACAGAAAATCCTAAGAACAGCAAGAGAATAGTAGTTAATTATGTACAAGAAAGCTCCCATAAGACCGTCAGCTGATTTCTCTCTCAACAGAAACTTTGCAGGCCAGAGGAATTGGCATGAAATTTTCAAAGTGATAAAAATCAAAGACCACCGAAACCGGTTTGGCTCACTGGATAAAGCGTTAGCCTGTGGGCTGAAAGGTCCCAGGTTCAATTCCGGTCAAGGGCATGTACCCTGGCACATCGCTAGTAGGGGGCGTGCAGGAGGCAGCTGATCAATGTTTCTCTCTCATTGATGTTTCTAACTCTCTATCCCTCTCCCTTCCTCTCTGTAAAAAAATAAATAAAAATTAAAAAAAAATATATCAAAGACCTACAACCAAGATTACCCAGCAGAGCTATTATTTAGAATCAAAGAGAAAGAAAAAGATAAGAAAAAGCTAGAGTTCATCACCACTAAACCAGTATTATGAAAAAAAGTTAAAGGGGCTTCTTTAAGAAGAAAAGATAGCCCTAGTCTGGCTCAATAGATAGAGCATCAGCCTGCAGACTGAAGGGTCCAGGGTTCGATTCTGGTGAAGGGCTCATGCTGGGGTTGTAGGCTTGATACCCTGTAGGGGGTGTGCAGGAGGCAGCCAATCATTGATTTTTCTATCATCATTGATGTTTCCCTCCCCACCTCTCCTTTTCTCTCTGAAATCAATAAAAATAAAAATAAGTTTTCTAGGGAAAAAAAGGTAAAAAATATGAATAAAACAATATAGGAAAGAAAAAAATTCTCAGTGACAAACGCAAACACTTTATAAAAGCAGTGGACCAATTATAAATTCAATATAAAGGTCAAAAGACAAAAGTAGGAAGATAATTTGTAATAAAAAATTAAGGGATACATACAAACACACATGAAGTAAAAAATGACAAAAACATAAATGAGAATAGGTGAGTGATTTTAGGATATGTTGAACTTATGTGACTATCAACTTAAAATAGACTAGTAGAGCCCTGGCCAGTGTGGGTTGGTTGATTGGGCATCATCCCATGCACCAAAAGGTTGCTGGTTCAATTCCTGGTCATGCCCCTGCCCCAGTTGCAGGCTCAACCCCAATAGGGGGTGTGCAGAAGGCAATCAATTGATGTTTCACTCTCACATGAATATTTCTTTAAATTCTCCCTCTCTCTTCCTCTCTAAAATTCAAGTTTTAAAAAAGTCTTTAAAAATACTGTTACAAACATAGCTTGGTATATATACAGTGGTACTTTGAGATACGAGTGCCCTAACATACAAGATTTTTGAGATGCGAGCCATCAAGCGAGCGATTTTTGCTTTGAAATACGAGCAACATTTGAGATAGGAGTAATTTCGTGGATCAGCCGGCTGCACACAACCCACCAGTTTACCGCGACTCGAGCGTCTCAGTTTCCCACGCCTCAAGGTTACAGAACGAATTAAACTCGTATCTCGAGGTACCACTGTATATATATATATAGCACATGGTAGCCACAAACTGAAAGTATGCAAGAGAAAAAATAAAGGAACAGGAATCTGAACACAAAATTATAGAAAGTTATTAATATACAGGAGAAAAAAGTAAGAGAATAAGAAAGAAACAGAGGAAAGAAATCATAAAAATAAAATAGCAATCTATATCTATAAAAGGCTAATATTCAAACTGTCCCCTTGGGAATTTGATCAGGCGACCCAGAGTTCGATTGCTCACTATGACATGTGCTGACACCAGGAGGCGGGTTGGAACTAAGGAAGGCCCTGACAGGTAGCCAGAAGGCTCTGAACGCCAGCCAGGCCTAGGGACCCTACCCATGCATGAATTTCATGCACCAGGCCTCTAGTAACTACCCAGTCAGCAATTACTTTAAATGTAAATGGATTAAATGCTCCAATCAAAAGACATAATGTGGCTCTTTACAGCAGCGCTGAGCCATGGGCTTTTTCAAGACAACTGGCACAAGCACAAGACCTGGGGCAAGATAAAGGCACACCACAAGAAGCAACAATATGACCTGGGTCACCCACATACACAGTTCACATGCAGGGAGGCAATAAGAAGTACCATACCTTTAGGCTGAACATGGGCAACTTCTCCTGGGCTCAGGAGTGTTGTACACACCAAACAGGGATTACTGATGTTATCTATAACTCATCCAACCAGGAACTGATTTGCACCATGACCCTAGTAAAGAACTGCATCATGCTCATTGACAGTTCACTGTGAGGACAGTGGTATGAGTCCCACTATGTACTGCCCTTGGTCCACAAGAAAAGGGCCAAAATCTGACTCCTGAGGAGGAAGAGATTTTAAACAAAAAACTATCAAAGAAAATTTAGAAGAAATATGATGAAAGGAAAAAGTATGCCACAATCAGTAGTGTTCTAGAGGAGCAGGCTCTAGCATGTAGCACTTGAGACGAGGCCAACATGGTCATGTGTTTGAGGGCAAAGAGCTGGAGTTATACCCAAGGAAAATCAAGGCCCCCAAAGGCAAATAATCTTCCTCTTTCCTCTCTTAGCTCAGGCAATAAAGGTGAAAAAAATAAATAAGAAAAGACATAATGTAGCTGAATGGATGAAGAAACAAAACCTGTACATATGCTGTCTACAAGAGATCCATCTCGGAAAGATACACACAGGACGTAAGAGATGGAAAAAAACATTTCATGCAAAGCAGGTGTAGCAGCAATATTTATGTCAAACAAAATGGACTTTAATACAAAGGCTGTAACAAGAGACAAAGGGCCTTTTATAATGATAAAGGGACCAATCCAATAAGAGGATATAACTCTTGTATATACCCATTGTAAGAGTACCTAAATATATAAAGCAAATACTATCAGACATAAAGGGAGAGAGTAACAGAATTCAATCATAGTAGGGGACTGTAGCATCCTATTAACATCAATGGATAGATCATCCATGCAGAAAATCAACAAGGAAACAGTGGCCTTAAATGACACATTAGACCAGATGGACTTAATATTTTTAGATCATTTCACCTAAAAGCAACAGAATATTTTTTTCAAGTATATGGGGAACATTTAGCAAGACAGACCACCTGGTTAGGCCACAAAACAAGGCTCAATAAAATTTAAGATTAAAATCATATCAAGCATCTTCTTTTATAACAATGGTATGAAACTAGAAGTCAATATAAGAAAAAAATCTCACAGGTAAAGTCAAATGTCCATACTACCCAAAGCAAATCTATACATTCAATGCAATCTATATCAAAATACTAATGGCAATGTTCACAGAACTAGAATAATCCTAAAATTTATATGGAACCACAATAAAACCCGAACAGCCAAAGCAATCTTGAGAAAGAAGGACAAAGAGGAATCACACTACTAAATATCAAACTATACTATAATACAAGGCTATTGTAGAAAGCATGGTACTGAAATAAAAACAAGACACATAGATCAATAGAACACAATAGCCCAGACATACACTCATACCTACATGATCAATTAACCTATGACAAAGAAGGCAAGCATATACAATGGGTGACAGTCCTTCTATGAATAGTATTGGGAACACTAGATACATATAAGCAAAAATTATGAAACTAGGCCACTTTCTTACACCATGTCCAAGAAAAAATTCTAAATAGATTAAAGACTTAAATGTAGGCCCTGAAACCATAAAACATAGCAGTAAATTCTCTGACACTGCTCTTTGCATTTTTTTTTTTTTGGATATGTCTTCTCTGGCAAGGGAAACAAAATAAAAAATAAACAAATGGAACTATCTCAAACTAAAAAGTTTTTACGAAGTAAAGGAAACCATCAACAAAGAGACAACATACTGAATGGAATAAGATATTTGCTAATGATACATCTGACAGAGTTAATATCCAAAATATGTAACCTGAATGGTATGCCTCAGTGGTTGAGCATCAACTTATGAATCAGGAGGTCAAGGTTTGATTCCCAGTCAGGTCACATGCCCAGGTTGCAGGCTCGATTCCCAGTGTGGGGGCAGGAGGCAGTCAATCAATAATTTCCTATCATCACTGATGTTTCTCTCTCTCCCTCTATTCTTCTTCTCTGAAATCATTAAAAATATAACAAAAAGCTCTAAAACATGAGTGAAAACCCCCCCCACAAAAATATATAAAGCGCTCAGACAACTCAATACCAATAAGACAATCCAATTAAGAAATACAGAGGATCTGAATAGACACTTCTCCAAAGAAGACATACAGAAACCAACAGAAATATGAAATGATGCTGTTGTAACATTGTGCACCTGAAGCCTGTATAATTTTGTTAACCAGTGTCACCCAAATAAATTCAATAAAAAGGGAAAAAAAATGCTTAACATCACTAACCATCAGAAAAATGCAAATGAAAACCAAGTAAGTTATCACTTTACACCTGTCAGAATGGCTATGATCAATAAATCAACAGAAAACAAGTGTTGGCAAAGAAATTGAGAAAAGGAAACCCTTATGCAATATTGGTGTGATTGTAAATTGTTTTCTAGCTCTAGCCAGCTTGTTCAGTGGATAGAACATTGGCCTGAGAACCAAAGGGTTCTGGTTTTGATTCCAGTCAAGGGCACCTACCTTGGTTGCAGGTTCCTCCCCTAACCCAGGCTTTGGTCAGGGCACGTGGAGGCAACCCAATGGATGTGTTTCTCTCACATTGATGTTTCTGTCTTTCCCTCTCTTTTCCTCTCTCCCTAAAAATCAGTGGAAAAATATCTTCAGGTAAGGCTTAACAACAACAAAACAGATAAATAAAAATAAATAAGTAAATTATTTTCCAGCCACTATAGAAGACAACAGAGGCTCCTCAAAAAATTAAAATAGAACTATCATATGACCCAGCAATTCCACTCCTTGATATTTATCTGAAAAAATCCAAAACACTAATTATACAAGATATATGTTTACTGCACTATTACTTACAAAGCCAAGATATAGAAGCAACCTAAGTAACCATGGATAGACAAAGAAGAGGTGAGCCCTAGCTGGTTTGACTCAGTGGGTAGAGCATCGGCCTGTGGATTCAAAGGTCCCAGGTTCGATTCCAGTCAAGGGCACGTGCCTGGGTTGCAGGCTCCATCCCCAGTAAGGGGTGTGCAGGAGGCAGCTCATCAATGATTCTCTCTCATCATCTATGTTTCTCTCTCTCTCTCCCTCTTCCTTCCTCTCTGAAATCAATAAAAATATATGTATATTAATAAAAAAAAGAGGTGGCACATATTATACAATGGAATATGATTCAGAATAAAAAAATAATGAAATCATGCCATCTATAACAACATGGATGAACTTTGAAGGGTATTATGCTAAGCAAAATAAGTCAGAATAAAACAAATATAATGTAATTTTACTTATATGTGCAACCTAAAAAACAATAAACAAAACAGAGACAAACTCAGAGAACAAATAATGGTCACAAGATGGGAGGGAGGTTTGGGGGATGGGTAAATAAGGTCAAGGGAGTAAGGACAAACTGGCATTTACCTCAGTTGCAGCTTGATCCCCGGCCTTGGTCAGGGATTGTGCAGGAGTAACCAGTCAATGTGTCTTTCACCTTGTTTCTCTCTCCTTTGCTTCCTCTCTCTCTAAAAAATAAACAACAACAAAAAACAATGGCCTGGCCGGCGTGACTCAGTGGTTAAGCATCAACATATGAGCCAGGTCATGGTTTGATTCACAGATCGAGGCACATGCCCGGATTGTGGCTCGATTCCCAGTATGGGGTGAGTGGGAGGTGGCTGATCAGTGATTCTCATCACTGATGTTTCTTTATATATATATGTATATATATCTCCCTTCTTGTCTAAAATCAATAAAAAAAGTTATTTTAAAAATTCAATGGAAAAATACCTTGGGTGAGTGTTAACAACAAGAAAATAATAAAGTACAGCATAGGAGAAATACTAGTAGGTAATACTGTAATAACTATGCCTGGTGCCAGTTGGATACTAGAAGTATTAGGAAGAACATTTTGTGAGGTATACGATTTTCTAATCACTATGCTATACACCCAAAACTAGTACAAAATACTGAATATAAACTGTAATTGAAAAGGAGTTTTATTACAAAAAAATAAAGAGCATGAAAAAATTCGGCAGTTATAAAAATAGTCACAGGAAGGCCCTACCAATCCCTGGTCTGGGCATATACAAGAATCAACCAATGAGACAACAAATGTTTTCTTTTCCTCTCTCTAAAAATCAATAAATTAAAAAAAATAAAAATCTATAAATTGAAAAATATAGTCATAAGTATGTAAAGTATTTCAAAGGAAATACAGCCAATCTATATATATAAGCCAGCAACCAGAACACTGTAACAATCAGAATGACCATTTGCTATGATGTCCACTGCAGCCAGCAAACCAGCATGATCAGTAGTGGGGCCAGCCGGCCAACCTCCTGAGGACCATCCCCCAGCTGGACCCGCCCCCAATCGGCCTCCCCTTCCTCAATCAGGAGCAGGACCGGGATGGCCAACCTCCAGCAGCCCATCCCCCTAACCTTCCCTCCCCCAATGGGCTCCTACCACCCTGATGGGCCCAAAGCCTCTCCTCCCATCTGGTCTTGCTCCAGATTGGCTCCCCTATTCTGATCAGGGGTGGGGCCAGCTGGCCAATTGTTTGTGGCCCCTACCCCTGGCGGGCCCTGCCCCTGATTAGCGCCCCCTCCACTCCGATCAGGGGCAGGGCCAGCTGGTCAACCACCTCCCCCGCAAATGGTCCCGCCCCCAATGGGGGCAGAGCTGGCTAGCCAATTTCCCATGGTCCCTCTCCCTGGCTGGCTCACCACTCACAGCTCCTCCCCATGGCCAATCACCTGCAGCCCCTCTCCCAGGCCAACCTGACCCTGACCAGGCCCAATCAGGGTGGGCCAGCTGGTCAACCTTCTGTCATCTCCTCCTGATAAGCCCAGCCCAGATCTGCCCGGATTGGAGGCCAGGCCGGCCAGACCCCACCCATGCACAAATTTGTGCACTGGGCCTCTAGTAATATTATAGTAATGTATGTCAGGTGGGTACTAGCCTTATTGAGGTGATCGATTCATTATATAAATGTCTAATAACTATGTTGTACACCTGAAACTAATAATATTGTATATCACTGTAATTGAAAAAAATAAACTAGCCTGGCAGGTGTGGTTCAGTGGTTGAGCGTCGACCTATGAACCAAGAGATCGTGGTTCTATTCCTAGTCAGGGCACATGCCCAGGTTGTGAGCTCGATCCCCAGTGTGGAGCATGCAGGAGGCAAATGATCTATGATTCTGTTTCATCTTTGATGTTTCTATCTCTCTCCTTCTCCCTTCCTCTCTGAAATAAATTTAAAAAAAATTTTTTTTAAAAGAAAAGAAAAAATAAACTAAAAAGCAACAACAAAATGAAAACACTTGGAAAAAAGTTTTCAACTGTTTTAAAAGAGTTATATATCCTTAAAATTTTGTTTCTCATAAGCATTCCTTACCTGAATTGTTGTATCTATAGAAATTTCTATGCTCGTCTGCCACAGGCCCCAACTTGGGAGTCAAGAACTATGGTACACAAATAATTTTCTCCATTAATAGGTAGGAAAGGCTTATTAGATGGGGTAAAGATGGTTCTAAAATTGTTATTAAAGATGTTTCTTAGGTAAAAAGATTCAGTATTATAAGCTGTCAATTACACCTAAATTAATTTCAAAACTTAGTAGCCTTTTATTTGGGGGATGAGGACATGGGAAAAATATAAAGTTTTATATTAAATAAACTTGTAAGAGGAGCCAGGACAAATTGGGGAAGGGGAGGAAAGAATGTTAAAACATCATATAACCAGTTATAAAAAGTAGTTTGGTAGCAGAGAGAATAGAAAGATTATCAAAGGAAAAGGAAGCCTATGACAATCAAGTATGAGACAAAGGTGACATGCCAAATCGTTGGGAGAGATGCATTATTCTACAAATGATGGTAGGTCAACAGATTAGATCGTGAGGATGTCAGCCTCAAGCATGGGGATAGGAGCTGAAGCTCTTCCTGGGATACCAGATTTAAATGTAAAAAAAAACACAAAGCCATGAGAATAACTAGAGTGAATTTTTAAGAATTATTTCTTGCCCAAACTGGTTTGGCTCAGGGAATAGAGCATCGGCCTGTGGACTCAAAGGTCCCTGGTTTGATTCTGGTCAAGGGCATGTGCCTTGGTTGCGGACACATATCCAGTAGGGAGTGTGCAAGAGGCAGCTGATCGATATTTCTCTCTCATCGATGTTTCTAACTCTCTATCCTTCTCCCTTCCTCTCTGTAAAAAAATCAAAATATATTAAAAAAAAAAGAGAGAATTATTTCTTGAAGTGGGAAAGGTATTTATAAGCAAGACTTAAGACCCAACAGCGATAAAGAAAAACAATGATAAATACTAGTATGAACACATAAATATTGTGACAAAAATTACCAATAATATATTCATGAAAAGATAAACAGGAGAAGATATTTATATCATATATTAGACAAAGGGCTGATTTTCTTAATATACATGGAATTCTTATAAATCAGTAAGAAAAAGATGGGAAAAAAAACAAAGTAAAAACTGGCCAAGAACAAACAGGTAGATCTCAGAAAAGAAATCAAGATACCAATAATATTAAAAGATGCTAAACTTCATGTCCAACACAATGCATAAAAAATGCAGAGTTTTTCATCTATCATGTTGAAAAAGATGAAAAGGTATAATACAATGTTGGCAAGGATATGTGGGGACATAAATTCATAGAGCCATAAGAGGAGGCAATTTGGTAGGATTTTTTAATAATCCAAACTGCAAACATCCTTTGACTCAGTAAGTTATACAAACCTACATGTATATTTTCATACCGAAGAAGACACCTTCACAAAGATATTCGTACCAATGTTTGTAATAGGAAAACAAAAAGAAGCAAAAAAATAACCAATGGCACTAGAGCAGTGGTTGCCAACCTTTTGAACCTTACAGACCACCAGTGGTCCAAGGACTACCAGTTGGTGACCACTGCACTAGAGCATATAATAAGTTGGGATACATTTATCAAGTAGAATGCTAGTTATTAATAAGATGATATAACTATGTACTTATAGGGGAAGATCTTCAAGACTAAAGTAAAAAACAAGTTGCAGAGTAGTATATATAATATGACCCCATTTATTTAAAATATAAAGATTACATATTTGCTTATTATGTATAAAAATTTTTTGAGGATTACAAAAGGAACTGTTAATAGATTAAGGTTGCTTTTGGAGAATAAAACTGGGGGTGAGATGCAAAGAGGGACATTTCATTTTCATTTTATAGCCTCTTATATTACTCTGAGGTTTTCTTTATCATGTGTACTTTTTAAAATACAAAGTTGAGAAGGGATCCTCTTATTCAAGGATTGTGAACCATTCTTTTATGTATATTTCTCTAAGATCTATATTTGATTTTTTTCAAGGCAAACTGATGAGGTTCTCCAAGATTTTGCAAATATATATCTAACTAGAGACCTGGTGTACAAATTCATGCACAGGTAGGGTCTGGCCAGGCTGCCCCAATTGGGGTCGGGGGGCCGACTGGGACTGGCTGGGGGTGGGGAGGAGGTGAAGGGTTGCAGGCAGTTGGCCAGCCAGCATTGCCTCTAATCGAACTCCCAGTAAAGGAAACAATTTGCATATTAGCTTTTTATTATATAAGGATGGGCTCACACCCAGGTGTTTTTTTGTTTTTAAATCACATATTGCTGTATTTTTTAAGATGACAAACTTTACTAAAATGAGATGCTTTAATTTTTCTTTTTCAAGCTCACTTTTTAAATTATGGAAGTAATATGATCATTGCAGAAAATCGAGAAAACATACAAGGGTGCAAAAAAAAAGAACTAAAATCACATTTGACCACTCTTACCAGTTAATATTTGGTGTGTTTTCTTTTTTCTTTGCATTATGTTAATGCACAGTAGTGTCTATATTTAAAATATGTGTACAATAAGATCATACTGTACCTATAGGTATATTTTGTGCCTCCTCTAATATATAACAGGTACTCAATAAACATATTAAAAATTGAATTGCTAAATTAGTATTGTACCATTTCACCTTACTGAAAGTTCTTTCTACACAAGGCATTCAGTTGATTTCTAGTTCTTAGGTAAAATAAATAATAATGAATATAATTATATCTAAACTTTTCTGCATTTATGATCATTCCTCAGGAAAAATTATGGGATCAAAGAGTATGAAATATTTGTTACTGATGTTTTTCAAAAAGGTTATACCAGCTTTTACTTAGACCTCTAGCACAGCCTGTCTTACTATTTCCTTGCCTAAATTATTACCGTTACCATTTTATAAAGTCATTTCTATTTCATGGTGAAAAACAGAAAGTTTGCTGAGAAAATTTCTCCCTCCCATTACAAAATAAAGTCCTACATGTTCACTCCAGAGTGGTATCTTGCAACCTAAAAGTAGGTTAAAAGGAATTGTTGAGCTTACTCCCTTTTTCAAGCATTATTCGTTTAGTAGGATTCTAACAAAAACATATGGATAAAGTAGCATGTAAGTCAGATAAGAATCTTTTACATTATGCAAAGTGATGCCTCACTGATGTAGGAGAGACAGTATCATAGCATCAATGTGTGTCAGAAAATTTCTTCCTGCAGTGATATTTAAGGTAAGGTAGTCAGTTAACTTTCCTGAGATAGCTCCAGAGCAATACTGGTGGGAAAACAGACACATGACCTCAACAGAGCCCTGTGCAACAAAAAGATGCTAGGATAATAAAACTTAAAGCAAAAATAAGATCATTCTGATTTTTGGAAAAGATTTTTTATTTAGAGTTTAAGATTAAAAACTACAAGAATTTACTTGCAGCTGATGAGCAAAGAGAAAAAAACATAAATCATCATCTGATTGGCTAGTTAAAATGCTCTGACTCTGAGTCAAATTACTCAGTGACATGTAGTTACTCTGTGTGGGATTAGGAATTCTGGAGCAAAATAGTTCGAAACAAAACATATCATCTGAAAGCACAGGGCTAATGGGTATCTGAAATACTGAGTAAGAAAGCTGATAAAGGGAGGTTGTTGGCAGACCTTTTGATTCTTTTAGGTTTCTAGCAGTTGGTTACCATATGCAAGAACCTAGCAGCGAGTTATTTTATCTCTTGACTTGTCTGAGTTAAACAACTTTAACCCACTAAGCAGGAATAAAGAGACATTTTATAGATCAGTTAAAAAACATAAAGTAGTCCCACCTCTCCAATAGAATTTTAGTTGAATTAAATCATAAGAGAAACAATGATTATTGCACATAATGTACTTTGTCACACTACATCTGTTGAGTAGAATTTCCATTCCAAGTGTTGTTTTCATCTTCACCATCATCTTGAGTCCTCAATCTATATATCTTCCCCTCTTTTTTAAAATCTTCTCCCCGTTTCTCCAGCACTCTTTTTCTGACGGGTTCCCTGATATAACCAAAGAGGGAGAAAAGAGATGTCATAAAATGAAAACAGCAGTAACAATTCTATTAGAATAAGCAACTATATTTTAAGGAAAGTTCATGGGAGATAATTATATCTACTATTGCAGTATTAGATTTTATATGTTCTTGTCAGTTTAACTTCATCTGTTCTGTAAGACAAACCAGCTCAATTATATTTTCCATTCTCATGTATTTCTTGATGACTTACTAAGCTTTCAAAGAGTGTGACTATATGCCAACTAATCTTTCTTTTTATTTATGCAAGCTGACATATTTACTAAAACATTTATAACTTACACAGCACCCTAGAAGCTATCCAAAGCTCCAATCATAGCCTAATTTCCAGAAATGGTAATTAGCAATTTTAATCCTTTTATAATGTTTAATCATTTATTTATGCAATTAAGAACAAGCCTAATAGAACGTTTAACTATAGTAGGTATATATTAAAATAAATTGTGGTATTATGAGAAGAGGGTATAATCTCACCAAAAAAAAATTTCTGTTAAATCTTAATATGTAAAACCTTAGTCATTAGTGTTATTAGTATTACCATTCTGACCATGACTATCTATAATAAAAGATAGGTCTCTTGGTTAAGGGACTAGTCCAATTAACTCTCTGAAGGAGGCATCATTTAAGTGAATATACAGTTTCCTTGGTTCAGTCCTTCTCTAAAGGACCCAGAGAAGATAGCTAGCAGATTAAAGAACCACTAGGTTTAAAATTCTCCAGAGCACAAACTCTCTAAAGAAATTATGCAAAATGACTGTGAGAAATTAATGGAATGAAGTATCTTGTCAGATTAAACATAGCTAGCAAGAAAAAAATATTTACTATTTAGACCTGGGTGGGTGGGGTGGGAGGTGGGGGGAATGATCTGCTTTTACAGTTATAGGATGAAGAGAATTAATAAATGAATTAACAAAACCAGCAGAGGTGAAGTAGCTTTCCATGGACTAGGTTTTAAAAAGATGGCTGCCAAAACCGGTTTGGCTCAGTGGATAGAACGTTGGCCTGCGGACTGAAAGCTCCCAGGTTCGATTCCAGTCAAGGGCATGTACTTTGGTTGCGGGCACATCCCCAGTAGGAGGCGTGCAGGAGGAGGCGTGCAGGAGGCGGCTGTGGATGTCTCTCTCTCATCAATGTTTCTAACTCTCTATCCCTCTCCCTTCCTCTCTAAAAATATCAATAAAATATATATTAAAAAAAAAAACAATAATAAATAAATAAATAAATGGCTGAGGAAACTCATGTAAGTTAGCTTCCCAGGAGAGATGATATAAAATCTTCAGAACAATTAGTTTTTTCTCCATATACAGAAAGAAGGCAAAGTACCTTTAACAATTTTTTTTATTTTGAATAAGGTACTGGGCATTACTAACATTTTGCAAATGGGAAAGACAAAAAAAAAAATCAACATTTTGCAAATGGGGAAAACACAAACGGATACCTTTTCTCTGAATTGCTAGACGAGGCAAGGTTTGAGGATTCAGAAGATGCTCTCACAGAGGTCTGTGCCGGAGGAGGATTACTAAATAAGAAGTTGCTAATCAATCTCCAGATGGCAAGGAATGGGTAAAGTACTGTCCCCAACAATGTCCAAAAGTCTCCACTGGAAGAATGTACCATAGATGTAGTTGGTCTTCCTGCCTAAAAATTAAGAAAAAAACCTAGATGAAGCCCAATCTTACATTACAAAGTTCTAGATGAATCTTTTATCTGAAAAAAAAAGTCCCATTAATTTTAGTTTATTGCAAGAAGGAAAAACCAGCTTTGCTGTATTGGTTTTTTTTAAGTGTACATAAACCTCTGGGGACTCTTTTTTTTTTTAAATTAATTTTTATTAATTTTTTATACATATCTCCCCATTGCCCCCCCTCCCTCCCAGGCGTACCCCGACCCCCCAGTGTCTGTGATCATTGGTTATGTTTATAAGCATGCATACAAGTCCTTTGATTGATCACTTATTTACCTCACCTAACTTTAATCTTTCTGCTATAATTTCACAGTCTGTTTGATGCTTTATGATTTTTGTCCTCCTGAGAATTATCAGTCTGCTCCCTTTCTGTGCTCCTGATTCTATTATATTCACCAGTTTATTCTGTTGATCAGATTTTTAATTCACTTAATTTTTAGATTCACTTGTTGATAGATGTGTATTTGTTGTTCATAATTTTTTGTCTTTTACCTTTTTCTTCTTCCTCTTGTAAAAGAGTACCTTTCAGCATTTCATATAATACTGGTTTGGAGTTGATGAACTCCTTTAGCTTTTTCTTCTCTGTGAAGGTCTTTATCTGCCCTTCAATTCTGAATGATAGCTTTGCTGGATAGATTATTCTTGGTTGTAGGTTCTTGCTGTTCATCACGTTGAATATTTCTTGCCACTCCCGTCTGGCCTGCATCGTTTCTGTTGAGAAATCAGCTGACAGTCGTATGGGTGCTCCCTTGTAGGTAATAAACTGTTTTTCTCTTGCTGCTTTTAATATTCTCTCTTTCTCTTTTGCTCTTGGCATTTTAATTATGATGTGTCTTGGTATAGTCCTCTTTGGATTCCTTTTCTTGGGGTTCTGTGTGCTTCCTGGACTTATAAGTCTATTTCTTTTACCAGATGTGGGAAGTTTTCAGTCATTATTTCTTTAAACAGGTTTTCAGTATCTTGCTCTCTCTCTTCTTCTGGCACCCCCACAATTCTGATGTTGGTACGCTTGAAGCTGTCCCAGAGGCTCCTTACATTATCTTCACATTTTTGGATTCTTTTCTCTTCTTGCTTTTCCAGTTGAATGTTTTCTGCTTCTTTATATTTCAAATTTTTTACTTGATCCTTGCCTTTCTCTAGTCTGCTGTTAGTACTCTGTATAATAGTTTTTATTTCAGTCAGTGTATTTATCATCTCCTCTTGGGTCTCACTAAATTTATCCATCTTTTCTAGCATATTCTTGAAAAACCTTATAAGCGTGGTTTTGAACTCTATACCCAGTCCTTTTTTTTCCTCCATTTCTTTTGCTTGTAATCCCTTCCCTTGTCTCGGCATTTTCACTGTGCCGGGGAAACTTCTGTGCTGGATTCAGCCGAAGAAGCCTCTGCTGAGCTTGGGAGGGGTGGAGTGTCAGGGCTTAAGGGACCGCCTTGCCTTCCAGTCGGCCCCGCCCTCCACGGCCCCTGAGTCTCACGTGACTGGGTAATGGCTGGAGCGGTCCTTGTGCACACGCGCGCACCCGCAGTGCCTCTAACCGCTGCCTTTCCGGCTCCCCTGCGAACCAGGACCACACGAGTCTAGGTCTCCAGGGTTTCGCCCAAAACAGGGGCTTAGTGGAGTCAGAAGTGGCACAGTTCGGAGGGTCTGTCTCCCGCCCACTCGCGAAAGCCAGCGGCACAATCAGCAATCTGTCCTCCGCGTGGTGCCGTGCGCGACCAGACCTCCGATCCTTTGCAACTCCCCTAAATTTCCATGCACCTCTCCCTTTTCACAGTCCAAACTCCCCCCGTATGAGTTTCAGCTGGATCTGGGGTTTAGTGTCGCAGGACAAGGGGTTCAATGCCTTTGAGAGTCTCCGTCTCCCTCCCGCCAGAGAAAACCAGCCAGGTACTCCAGCACCCGCTCTCTCCTTGCGCGCGTCTCCGTACCTCAGCTTTTTGCAGCTCCTCTGGGTCTCTGTGAGCCCCTCTCTTTCCCTCTAGTTGTAGAACTTCCACTCAGCCAGCTTTCCTGTGGTTCTGGATGATGTCCGTTCTGTCTTTTAGTTGTAGTTTTGAAATTGTTGTGCGAGGCAGCAGTATAGGTGTTTACCTATGCCACCATCTTGGATTTCTCCTCCCTCTGGGGACTCTTGAAGCTCTACTTTTTTTGTTGTTGTTGTTATCCTCACCCAAGGATATTTTTTTCCATTGATTTTTAGAGAGAGTAGAAGGGAGGAGGAGAGAGAAACATAGATGTGAGAGAGACATTGATTGGCTGCCTCTCACACATATCAAGCCTGCAACTCAGGTACATGCCAGTGCCCTTGACCAGAATCGAACCTGTGACCTTTCAGTCAACAGGCCAACACTCTATCCACTGAGCCAAACCGGCTAGGGATGGAGTGTACTTTTTATTTTATTTAGGCATATGAAAATTTCACCATCAAAACTTATGATCTTGGTTTTTCCTTCTTGCCTTTATATAAGGCCAAACTAGACACACTGGCTACTTTGACAACCTGAAAGCGAACTCCAGGAATGTCACCAACAGCATGACCTTTTTTTTTTTTTTTTTAAGCAGGCTTAAATCACTTTATTTTTCTTGTATAAAATTATGTGGTGGCCACAGCTGGAGCTTGGGTCCCCTGCACAGAAACTCTGGTGTGGGTCTTTACAAGATGGTCAGTGAATTCCTGATAGGGAGACTTGGTGAACATAGTCTCTTTCCAGAGATCTGGGGTGAGATAGCTGTAGGTCTTAGAGATGGCATCAAAGGTGGCCTTGACAAAGTTGCCCAGGGTGGCAGTGCAGCCCTGGCCGAGGTGTAGCAATCATCAATACCAGCCATCATCAGCAACTTCTTAGGCACAGGAGCTGAGACAATGCCTGTACCCCTGGGGGCAGGGATGAGACGCACCAGTACAGAGCCACAGCGGCCAATCACCTTGCAAGGAACCGTGTGGGGCTTGCCAATCTTGTTTCCCCAGTAGCCTCGCCGCACGGGCACAATAGAGAGCTTGGCCAGGATAAGGCTCCAAGGATGGCAGTGGCTACTTCCTGTGAGTACTTAACACCCAGACCAACATGTCCATTGCAGTCCCCAATGGCGACAAATGCCTTGAACCGGGTCCTCTGGCCAGCACGTGTCTGCTTTTGCACAGACATGATCTTTAACACCTCATCCTTGAGGGATGCCCCAAGAAAAAGTCAATGATCTCAGATTCCTTGATGGGCAAGGAGAATAGATAGATTTCTTCTAGGGATTTGATCTTCATGCCCTTGACTAGGCGGCCCAGCTTGGTGACAGGGATCCACTCCTTGTCCTCGGCCTTGCCTCCACGAGCTCCGTGGCCTCGGCCCTGGCCCCGACCCTGGCCGCGACCCCGGCCCCGGATGCCGCTACCAAATCCTCCACGGAAGCCGCCGCGACCTCCTATTCCGGGGCCCCCGGGGCCTCCGGGCCCTCCCGCAGCACCGGCATCATCCGCCATTTGGTGTTTCGTCGGAAAAGAAGCAACAGCATGACCTTTGCAACCAAATCCAGCAACTAGAACTTCATCATTTTCTTCAATAAAATTCAAACAACCATCACTGGGTACAAAGTCTGTGATTATTTTGCATTCTTGATCAGCTAGATCCTAACACACTTCCTGATAGCAGAATTTGGCTGTTTGACTTCAACCCCTACTTTTTTCAGCACAATTCCCTTTGCACGGGAAGCGTCTCCAAAAGGGTTGGCCTTCAGGGCTGCACCCAAATGGACTTTCTTGTACTGTTTCATCATGCCACTTCTGATGTCCTCAGTGGTTCCAGAGCTTCCAGTCAGTACAAAGACCACAACACTTGCCCATCCTGCTGATGTAATGGGCCTTGTGCTTTCTATTGTTTAAAAACGTTTTTATTGATTTTTAGAGAGAAAAAGGGAGAAGGATAGAAAGATAGAAACATCGATGAGAGAGAATCATTGATCGGCTGCCTCCTGCACACCCCACTCTGGGAATCAAGTTCGCAACCTGGGCATGTACTCTGACTGGAAATCGAACCAGTGACCTCATAGTTCCTTGGTCGATGCTCAACCACTGAGCCACACTGGTCGATCAAGAGTTCTACTTCTTAAAGGAGTAATCACAGCATAGAAACTAGAAGGTAGTTTTTGGTAAAATGAACCAATTATTTTTAAGAGAACGAAACTTTTGTATTAAAATTATAAGTCTGGGAGGAATCCAAGATGGCGGCATAGGTAAACACCTACACTGCTGCCTCGCACAACAATTTCAAAACTACAACTAAAAGATAGAACGGACATCATCCAGAACCACAGGAAAGCTGGCTGAGTGGAAGTTCTACAACTAGAGGGAAAGAGAGGGGCTCACGGAGACCCAGAAGAGCTGCAAAAAGCTGGGGTACGGTAACGCGCGTGGAGAGAGTGGATGCCGGAGAACCTGGCTGGCTTTCTCTGGCGGGAGGGAAACGGAGACTCTCAAAGGCATTGAACCCCTTATCCTACGACACTAAACCCCAGATCCAGCCAAAACTCATACGGGGGGAGTTTGGACTGTGAAAAGGGAGAGGTGCACGGAGATTTAGGGGAGTCACAAAAGATCAAAGGCCTGGTGGCCTGCAAGGCACTGCGCGCAGGACAGACTGCAGATTGTGCCGCTGGCTTTCGCTAGTGGGCGGGAGACGGACCCTCCCAACTGTGCCACTTCTAACTTCACTAAACCCCTGTTTTGGACGAGACCCTGGAGACCTAGACTCGTGTGGTCCTGGTACGCAGGGGAGCAGGAAAGGCAGCGGTTAGAGGCACTGCGGGCTCCTGCACAAGGACCGCTCCAGCCATTACCCAGTCACGTGAGACTCAGGGGCCGTGGAGGGCGGGGCTGACTGGAAGGCAAGGCGGTCCCTTAAGCCCTGAGACTCCACCCCTCCCAAGCTCAACAGAGGCTTCTGCGGCTTTGCACGTCTGGTATCATAAAGCTGAATTAAACACAGAAGTTTCCCCGGCATAGTGAAAATGCCGAGACAAGGGAAGGTAGTACAAACAAAAGAAATGGAGGAAAAAAAACGACTGGATATAGAGTTCAAAACCATGCTTATAAGGTTTTTCAAGAATATGCTAGAAAAGATGGATAAATTTA
>JAAGEH010000393.1:49401108-49452563 GCA_011751065.1 Lasiurus cinereus
AGATATGTATAAAAAATTAATAAAAATTAATTTAAAAAAAAACAAAACAAAATAATAAAATTATAAGTCTGATAAGGTCTTCTTGATTATTAAAAAGAAGGTGGGAAAGTTTTAAATTTCAGTGAATACAACTAATCTGATTATTGGAGGGCTGTTTCAGAGTGGGACTCTATTTTAGAGTAGAAAAAACTATATTAACCCTGACACAGAAGACCCAGTTCTCATCCCAGTTTTGGCATGGCAAAGTCATTTAAGCTTTCTGAGCCCCTTTTCCTCATAAGAGATTAAAATATTGTTGTAAGGAACAAATGGAGTTAATGTCAAAATTTAACGTTATTTTTATGTTAAAATGTTTTTTAAAAATCTTGGTGAATAGTATAGTAGTACACAAATAAAACCCAGTAGGTCTGTAAATTAGAAACTCAGCATTTATTTACTTTTCCCACTGGTCATTTTTTTGTCCATGAAAATAGGCAAAGAGCCCTGGCTTATTTGGCTCAGTGGATAGAGCATCAGCCTGTGTACTGAAGTTTCCTGGGTTCAATTCTGGTCAAGAGCACATGCCCAGGTTGTGAGCTTGATCCCCAATAGGGGACGTGCATGAGGCAGCTAATCAATGATTCTCTATCATCACTGATGTTTCTATCTCTCCCTCTCCCTTCCTCTCTTAAATCAATAAAAATATATTAAAAAAAAAAAAGGTGAGGAACAAAGTTGAAAATTAAACTGGTGCCTCATCAGCAATAAAAATACATAAAGCACAGGATAATGGAGCCATAAACTGACCTAACATATATGGATAATGTGGATTTTAATTATCCATAATACACCATTCACCTTCCCTTTCTGTAATTATAAGAAACAATGAAGAATAGAACAAACAGGTCTGTAAGAACAGAATAAATATATATGTATATGTTTATACATACTGGCAACAGTACCACTGAAGCACTTGGGGCAAGTTCTAAATCCAATAATTTCTTCTTATAATCTTCTTTGGTAAATTCTCTCCTGGGAAACATGGTTGCTAATGAAAAATTACCATACGTGTTGCCAACAGTCTGTAACATAACAATAAGTTTTAAAATATTACATTAGTGCCTTTAAAAAGATATTACATACTCATATGCATCTAAAATGACTGCTTTAACCAAAATTGCCTTGATTTTAAAAGTTCTTTTAAATATAAACTCAAAAAATATTTCTAAAATCTTGGCATAGCTGAAAGCTGTCAAATCCAAAACATATTTAAAAGTTTTCATAACTCAAAAATGACCATAAAATAGCAAATTGAATAAAAATAAACAATTAGGCATCTCTTAAAGATAGCTTCAGTTTGTGATGAGAGTTTTCGCTCTCCTTTACAAACTTATATTAACATCTCATATTATAGATATTCCCCATTAAAAATTTAGAATAGATCACAATTTCCCCCACATATATCACATCAGAAGTTTTTGTCTTCTCCTCTCAAAAAAGATAAATGGTCCATAATCAATCCACACCATACATATAATTCTAGATCCAGGAAATTACAATGAGCAGCATCATAGCCACCCTCACAATTTTAGATCACCCATACTTGTAAAATCTTAGCCAACTGTTTATCTAGAAGATTCCAAAGAAAAACACTAACACTTTTTTGGTACTTTTTTTTATTTTGTAATTTTTCACTGTATATGTTATACATACCTCTCATTGTTTTCACTTTAACATAGGGACATACAAAAATACAAAATCAGGTCATTCTGCTGGGGAGAAGTTCTAATAGGAGATCTTTTTTTTCTCTCTTATGGTGCTCTCCTTTCACTTACTTGTGGCAGAAGCAGTAAGACGCCGGCCAGGGCACCCTCTCTTAGGCAGCCCCAGGTGTGGATTCAAGGCAAAAGAAGAATGAAAGTGGCTATTTGGGTTGGTTCTGCTATAAAACTTAGGGAAAAGAGTTCTTAAAATAAGTTTTTGTATTTTCCAACCGAGGTCACTAGTAGAGGAAGGCAGCTAGCAGGTATGCTTTCCTTGGGACACATAAGTGAGGCACCAGGCTAAATGCAGAGAGATCTAGTGGAAACATTTGAACTCTAATTTTAACAAATGAAGTGATATATATGACAAATACTGGTATATATAATGAGCCTAGATTCTATAGGACATCTGATGTCTATAATCCACTAAGAGAAAATAAAAATGGAAGCTACTCATTTTATTTTATAAGATACAAAATTTCACACCCATGCCAATTTTAGAGTAAGCCCACATTTTGGAAGTAAATTTCTGAAGAAGATACCTATTGCCAAATGAAGATTAATGGTCTTTGGGTTTGGACAACTGGTGGGATGGTAGGAAAATGGCCAGCTCAAAAGCATTCTAAGTAACTTAAAGGAAATGTGGAGAGGACCAAGAAATATACCCTTTTTACTAGGGACAACTCCCTAAGATTAGACCTCTGGAAAATCATTTGATTTTCACTCCTCCAGTTAACTATATTAAGCAGTGAAAAAAATTTTTCCAGAGCTTCTTGTACAATATCAGCAAATTCCTATTTGGGCACGACAAGTAGATACACTATTCTCATGTGGCACTAATCCATAATGGAAGCTCCATAACATTCCAGAGTTGTCCTGTGCCTCCCTCCTGAGGATAAGTCATGACTTGTTCACATTCTTTAAATCCTGCTTGAAAATGTTCCCCTCCTATATTTAAGTAACATATTCATCTATCTTTACAACAAGGCAGGACAAACTTACCTGTGCAGCAAACTGCCTTGCCTCTTCTAGAGGAGCATCAGAAGGGAACTGATTTGTAAAGGAAGAACCATCAGGAAGACGAAATTGAATTCTTGCAACAGTGCTGTGACGAAAGAAAATTTAAGTCAGCATTTTTACCTCTACATATTTTCAAACAATGCCAAAAGTTAGAGAAAAACTGAAGTGAAAATATACAATGAAAATGTGTTTTTCCCCACAATTTCACGTCTTTTAGTTTATATTTTTTAAAGCTTTACTGAAATATAATTCACATAATGTAAAATTCACCTTCTTAATGCATATGATTCAGTCATTTTTAATAGTCAGAATTGTACAATCATCAATTTCTAATTCCAGAATATTATTATCAGCCCAAAACGAAACCCCAAACCCACTAATATTCCTCTCTCCCCTAACTGGCAATCACTAATCTACTTTCTGAATCTATAGATTTGCCTACTTTCAGCATTTTATCTGATGGAATCATACATCATGTGACTTTTTGGTGACTGGCTTCTTTCATGTACCATTGTTTTCAAGGTTCATCAATGTTGTAGTATGTATACTTCATTCCTTTTTATTGCTGAATAATGTTCCATTGTATGTCTTGTTTATCCACTCTTTAGTTGATGAACATTTGGGCTATTATCACATTTTGGCTATGATGAAGAATGCTGCTATAAATATTCAAGTACAGATTTTTGTGTGGACATTTATTTTCAATTTTTCTATTTTGAAAAAATATATTTTTATTGATTTCAGAGAAGAAGGGGAGGGAGAGAAACATCTATGATGAAAATCACTGATCAGCTGCCTCCTGCATGCCCCACACTGGGGATTGAGCCCATAACTCAGGCATATGCCTTGATAGGAATTGAACCATACCTCTTGATTCATAGGTCGTCACTCAACCACTGAGCCACACAGGCTGGGCTATTTTCAATTTTCTTGAGTATATATTTAAAAGTAGAACTGCTGGATTATATGGTAACTCTATGTTTAACATCTTGAGGAACTATGAAATTGTTTTTTCCATCATTTTATAATCCCTTCAACAATGTAAGAAGGTTCCAATTCTCTACATCCATGACAATACTTATTGCTGTCTCTTTAAATGTAGAAACCCTAGAGGGAACGAAATAATATCTCACCATGGTCTTGATTTGTATTTCCTTCTGACTAGTGATGATGAGAATCCTTTCATGTGCTTATTGACCATCTGTCTGTCTACTCTGGAGAAATGTCTATTCAAATACATTCCCCATATTTAAAATGAATTGTTTGCTTTTTACTGTTGAGTTATAGAAATTCTTTCTATATTCTAGATACAAGTCCTTTATTACATACTAGAAGCCTGGTGCACAAAATTCATGCACGGGGGTGGGGGGAGTGTCCTTCAGCCCAGCCTGGTCCCTCTCAATATGGGACCCCTTGAGGAATATCTGACTGCCTGTTTAGGCCTGATCCAAGTAGGTCCGATCCAAATAGGATTGGGCCTAAACAGGCAATCGGATATCCCTCTCACAATCCAGGACGACTGGCTCCCAACTGCTCACCTGCTTGCCTTCCTGATTGCCCCTAAATGCTTCTGCCTGCCAGCCTGATCACCTCTAACCATTCCCCTGCAGCCTGATTGATGCCTAACTGCTCCCCTGTTAGCCTGTTTGCCCCTAACTGCCCTACCCTGTGGGCCTGGTCACCCCCAACTTCCTTCCTCTGCCAGCCTGGTTACCCCTAACTACCCTCCCTTGCAGGCTTGATCAGCCCCAACTGCCATCCCCTGCTGGCCATCTTTTGTCCACATGAGGGCAGTCATCTTGTGTGTTGGAATGATGGTCAATCTGCATATTACTCTTTTATTAGATAGGATAGAGGCCTGCTGCATGGGTTGGGGCCAGCTGGTTTGCCCTGAAGGGTATCCTGGATCAGGGTAGGTGTTCCCTAGGGGTGAGGGGCGACCTGGGCGAGGGGCCTGTGGTGGTTTGCAGGCTGGCCATGCCCCCCAGCAACCCAAGTGGAGGCCCTGGTATCTGGGATTTATTTATTTTCTACAATTGAAACTTTGTAGCCTGGAGTGGAGCCAAGCCTTCTACTCACACAGCCATTGAAACTTTGTTGCCTTAACCTCTGCCAGCCAGGCTTTGCGGAAAGCTTGGCTTCTTCCATCACAAGGGGCAACCCAGGCCTCTCTCCTGTGCTCTCTGTGGCTGTAGCCATCTTGGTTGGGTTAATTTGCATACTTGCTCTGATTGGTTGGTGGGGATGGCTGGTGAGGATGGCTCGTGAGTGTAGCGGAGGTACAGTCAATTTGCATATTACTCTTTTATTAGATAGGATACATGATGCAAAACATCATCATTGATGTTTCTATCTCTCCCCCCCTTCTTCTCTGAAATCAATAAAAATATTTTTTAAGAAGTTTGTTTTTTAATTTGGTGAAGTCCAACTTATCTATTGATTTCTTTTGTTGCTTGTAATTTTGATATCATGTCTAAGAATCCAATATCTATTCCAAGATCACAAGATTTCCTTCTTTTCCCTAAGATTTTATACTTAAAAGAACAAAAAACAAAACTTTAATATAGCACAGGAGAGCCATCCTTGGGCAATAGCCCTCAGAGTTAAAGCAAGGATGGGAAGGAACAAGTATGAACAACAGGAAGTGTAAAAGGCAGACTCAATAGAAACAGGCAGTGTGCAGAAAGTGTAGCCACTGAAAAATCCTAAGTCAAACCATAAGTCAGGGACTGTCTGTATTTAGTACTATCACATTGAACATTCTCATTCAATAACAAATACCATTGGCAGCTGCCAAACTCGTCAGTATGTCCTTCTAGAATTACTTAAAACCACAGCACACACATCAATGTTAAAAAGCAGCCCACAACCACTGTTCTTCTCGGCTGCTACATATACAAAGATGTTTAAGCAGAAAATAAAGTACCTTCTTTCTCTTGCAGAAGCATCCCTCTTAACTTCCATTTCTGCTTGCTTAACCAGCAAGGCAGCAGCTTTAGCAGCTTCTACTTCTTCCTTTGTCTTTGCAAAACGAGCAGCTCTCTCTGCACGATCCTTTAAAACAGTTAGATGCTAAGTATCTTTCACTGCCAGAATACTACTCACATATTTCCAAACACAAGGAACAAACACATGCATGCATGAAATCCCTTAAAGCCATACATGTTAACTTTATCAGTCTGGATCTGGTATTCTTTAGTTTTATAACTGCAAGGGACCAGAGCTGTTATTGAACAAACACCGACTTGATTTTGGTCACTACTGTATAACCAGAGCCTGGAATAAGGCCTAGCATATAGTACATAAGCATTTGTTGAATAAAGAAATAAGCAATATAAAGATAGATGCAATTTTCACTTTTAATGTGTTACAACTGCTCAATTCTAAAAGCAATTGTTGCTAAACCACCCTAAGCTTCTATTTGATGTTCTAAATTCTTTGAATGTCCCAAAAAAGAATGCTCATGACAAGAGGAAACTGCTTAGCTTCTTTTCTAGAGAATCTTTGAAAATTACCTTTTGACTACTGGTAAAATTCATACCATTAAGAAAAATTAATTTGAAAAAAATAATCTCAAATTTAACATTAACTGTATTTTAATTCACTGTACAATTTCTATAAAAGGAAGCTGAGAATTGGTACTTTTCAGTTTTTTAATTTCAAGAAAAATGACTTTAAATATGTTATATGCAATAAAACTTAGTATTTCAAGAAAAATGAACTTAAATGTTACATGCAATAAATATCAATTATTCAAGAAAAATGGTCTTACATATATTACATGCAATAAACATTAATATTTTAAGAATAAAAGGATTTTAAGTATATTATTACCAAAACTGAATACAGTGTATCACAAAAGTTGTAGGAAATACTAAAAATCTGCAAACAGTAAGATTACTGCTATTATATTCTAGAAAATTTTTATTCCCTTTGGCTCTATTTTTGTTCACCAGTTTATGTTATTCTACAAATGAGTGAGATAAGATGAAATATTTTTCTTTATCTGGCCAGCTTATTTCGCTTAGCATGATGCTTTGCTACTTTAGCTTTTTTTTTCTTTTCCATTTGCATGGAAAAACTTTTTCCATCCCTTCACTTTCATCCTGTGTGTCTTTTGTTTTGAGGAGGGTCTCTTGTAGCCTGCATACAGTTGGGTTATGTTTTTGTATCCATTCAACTTCCCTACACCTTTTAATTGGAGCATTTAAGCCATTTACATTTAGGGTTATTATTGAGAGGTACAGTGGTACCTCGAGATACAAGTGCCCTAACATACAAGATTTTTGAGATACGAGCCGTCAAACGAGCAATTTTTGCTTTGAAATATGGGCAACATTTGAGATAGGAGTAATCGCGCGGATGAGCCGGCTGCACACACCGCACACGACCCACCAGTTTACCGCGACTCGAGCGTCTCATAGTTTCCCACACCTCAAGGTTACGGAATGAATTAAACTCATATCTCGAGGTACCACTGTACTTGTTTATAGTTATTTTAATTCTATGTGGCTAGATTTCTCTGTTTCTTCTTCTCGGCAATCCCTTACAGCAATCCCTCTAGCATTTCTTGTAATGCTGGCTTGGTGGTGATGAACTCCTTGCTTTCCATTACCTTGAATACTTCATGCCATTCCCTTCTGGCCTGTAGTTTCTGATGAGAAATCAGGTGTCAGCATTATGGCAACTCCTTTGTAGGTAACAGTTTTCTTTTCTCTTGCTGCCCTTAAGATTCTTTGTCTTTAATTTTTGGCATTTTAATTATAATGTGTCTGGATGTAGGTCTGTTTGGGTTCTTCTTGTTTGGGGTTCTCTGTGCCTCTTGTACTTGTGTGACTTTTTCCTTTACTAGGTTAGGGAAGTTTTCTACCATTATTTCTTCAAACACTTTCTCTATTCCTTTCTCCTTTCTGCCTCTTCTGGTAGAATTAGTACTTTTTGAGCCACTAAAATCTACTATTTTTGTGTACACTGATAATAAACCAAAACCATTATGCATGGAGAAAGAATTTCACAAATGTTCTATAGTCAAGCAGTAAAAATAAACTTAATACTCACCAATGCAATCTGCTGTTTTATACGCTCTCGAGCTGCCCTATCTTCTGCCTTTTCTCTGTTTCTTTCCTCTAACATTCTTTTTGTTAATTCCTCTTCTTGCTTTCTTTTATAATCCAACATTTCTTTTCCAGTTTTTCTCCTCTCAATTTCTTTCTTAATCTCTCTCTGAATTAAAGAGAAGGTTTTATGAGCTCTAAACATTATTTAATAATCTGCCTTAGATATTATTCTGTATACAGAGAAAGCAAGTTGGAGGTACATTTACTTCATAAAATGTAAGAGGTCAGTAGAATCTATTAACAGCATGGGATAAAGGTCAAATTTATACAACTTTGCCAATGGTTCTATTAAGAGTATGATGTGATCAATGAAAACAAAGAGAATTGCAGGTCACTGGTTTCTGAGATGAATATGTTACTGTTCAAGGACAACAAGGCAGTCATTTATTTGACTTTCCTATATTAAATGATAACTTTTCTTATATTAAAACCCTAAACAGATGATGAATGGTGAGAAAAAATGCAGCAACACGACAGAAAAAATTCAGCAAAATGTCTATACTTTTTTTTTTACAAAAAGGAACTAAATTTTTGATCTGTATCAAAGCAAAAATATTTTAGTTCAAGTCCCTTTATTCTTAATGTAAAAAGACTCATAGCAGAGAGAGAAATAATGAGCCAATTTACTCAGAGCAATTTACAAAAAGAATACTAAAAAAGTGTATACTACAGAAGACAGATAATTCCCTTCTCTATGCTCTAACACTGAACTATAAGCAGGAAGCCATCTTAGGTCTGCCAACTGAAAAGGGAGTCAAATGTTCCCTCACTTAATGGAAGAATAAAACAATGTTAAGTGTACAAACTTTACCTGTTCTTCCTCTTTCCTTTTCTCTTCTCTCCTTTCTTCAAGTTTTTTGGTTAGTCTGTATTATAAAAGTTTTTAAAAAATACATTCACTGAGACATATCATATTAATATAAAATGTATTTAGAAGATTTCTTTACCTACTGACAACTGGGGAAACACAGAAACAAACAAACAAACAAAGCTCCTGAAGACAAAGCAACAAATTATTTGCCTTGCCCCTGGCCGCTAGAGAAATCCATGGTGGGTCTGTGGAAGCCCACTGGGAAGCTGGCTCTATTCTAAGTGCCTGACCTCCTACTTACTACTAGTTTCTTTTTTATTTAATATTGATTTACAATATGTACATCTATGCCTGGCCGGCGTGGCTCAGTGGTTGAGCGACAACCTATGAACCAGGAGGTTAGATTTGACTCCTGAGCAGGGCACAGTGTGGAGAGTACAGGAAGCAGCTAATTAATGATTTTCTCTCATCATTGATGTTTCTCTCTCTCTCTCTCTCTCTCTCTCTCTCTCTCTCTCTCTCTCTCTCACTTGCTCTCCCTTCCTCTCTGAAATCAATAAAAATATATTAAAAAGTATATATATATATATACACACATCTACATTTTCAAACAAATATATAAATCAATGACTTACAAATGCTTTACCCCTTACACAAAAGTAAACAGCAATATTGTACAAAATTGTTAAAAAATAAAAGCAAAAAACTAAAAGGTAGTATTTATAAAAACTAATAAGATTAATTCTCAACTGTAATAAATTTACCAATTAAAAAACTAATGGCTCTGAAAGCAGACAGTGGTAATAGTTTGCAGAATGTGAATATATTAAAACATACTGAATAATAAATTTTGAATTTTACAGTATGTAAATTGTATTTCAATTTTAAAAAATAATAGAATTTTCTCTGAGAGGGATTTAGGTTACACAGGTATATATAGTTGCTAAAATTCAGCTGAACAACTTATGCCAGAAATCAAGGGAGTGCTCAAAGAATGATGAGACATTTGTCCAAAGCACAGAAGACTCAGAATGAAGGGGTTCTACTAGCCAAATCTAGGGCAATCTGTGCAACAAAAAGAATAAGAGAAATGAACTGTAATACATTAGAGGGGGAAAAAAGTATTTTTGAAACATCTTACTGCTGAGGGGAGTTATAAATTGGTATAACCATTTTGGAAAACTGGCCAGTACCTATGACAAAGAAATTCCCATTCCCTACAAATTCAGCCAAAAGACATGTTCACCAAGGCATGTACAAGAATGTTCATAGTGCCCTAATCATAACAGCCCCAAACTGAAAACAATTCAAATATCCATCAACAGTAGAATAGATAAATTATACAATAATAAAATAATAGAATACCATATAGCAATGAGAGTGCACCAACTACTGCCACATGCAACAGCACAAAAGAGCCTCACAAATACAATGCTGAACAAAGGAGTACATGTGATTTGTTTCATCAGATTCAGGTTAGCAGGCTCAATCCCCAATAGAGGCATGCAGGAGGAAGCCAATCAATGACTCTCATCATTGATATTTCTCTCTCTCTCTTCCTTTCCCTTCCTTCTAAAATTAATAAAAATATATATTTTTAAAAATCAAATAAAATTCAGTGAATGATCCTTGAATGGATCTTGAATGGAGAAAAAAAGTTATAAAGGACATTATTAGTATAACTGCAGAAATATAGATATGATCGAATATTAGATGATATAATTTACAATTTCTTTAGTATGGTAAAATTATTGTACTAAAATCTGAAAATGTCTTTATTCTTTCATTATATTACCACTTGCAGATACAATTTTGTTCTAATTTGGTTGAAAAGCCATTGCATCTTACTCAACGACAAATCAACTATTTTATCACTTTTGCATCTGGGAATCTACTACTCAACTGGTGTTTTTTAAAAATATTTTTCTATTGACCTCAGAGAGGGAGAGAGAGACAGACAGAAACATCAATGATGAGAGAGAGCTATGCAGCCTCCTCACACGACTCCCTAGTGGGGATCAAGCCCATAAACCAGGCATGTGCCCTGACTAGGAAATCAAACTGTGACCAACCTCTTTATTCATAGGTTGATACTCAACCACTGAACCACAGTCACTGGGCTCAACTGTTTGTGTGTGTGTGTGTGTGTGTGTGTGTGTGTGTGTATTTGTGTGTTTTACTGACCTGAGGGATGGGGCAGAGGATGAGTGGTGGGTATAAAGCCCAGTCTCCAAACTAGGCTGGGCCCCTGCTCAGAGTGAACAGAAACTCAGCCAATTTTGTTATTATTAGTAGATACACACTCAAGCACTGAGAGTGAAATAAAATATCTGAAACATTCAAATGAATCAGCAAAAAAAGGTGATCATTATACTATCCCTTCAATTCTTTGAGGCCGAAACCTTCCCAAATAAAAGGTTAAAACTGATGGTACTATATATTATCTTTCCCAGAATGATAGAAATAACAGGAGTGGATTGAGGAGATAGATGAAAAAGGTAAAGAGATTAAGTAGTACAAACTGCCAATTATAAAAATAGTCACAGGGATGTAAAGTACAAGACAGGAGATATAGTCAATAATATTATAATAACTATGTATAGTGCCAGATGGGTACTAAATTTATCTGATTTAATCATTTTTGTAAGGTACCTAATGTATAATCACTTGTACACCTGAAACTATTATTGTATGTCAACTATAATTAACAATAAATTAAGAAAAACAAAACTTCACTTTCCCACTGAATTAAAGGGCCATCTGTCTTATTTCTTCTCATTCCCACCAAGCCTCCAAATCCTTTTCTTAATTTTTGATTTTCTACTTCACCCCAAGATGGTCCAAGTAAGAGTGCCCAGTGGTGGGTTTGGTGTTAGCCAAGAGAAGAAAACAAAGAGGATGATTCCTTGGGAACTTCAGTTTCCTGCTGCTGCTCCTCCAGCCTTCCACCATTTCTTACCACTGAGAGAGGATGTATCCTGCTTTTCACATCAATATCTGACCATACCCAACTCCTTCAAGAACAATCAGGCCTTAACCAGTTTGGCTCAGTGGATAAGAGCACGGGCCTGCAGACTAAAGGGTCCCAGGTTTGATTCCAGTCAAGGGCATGTACCTAGGTTGCGGACACATCCCCAGTGTGCAGGAGGCAGCTGAATGATGTTTCTCTCTCATCGATGTTTCTCGCTATCCCTCTCTCTTCTTCTCTTTAAAAAAATTCCTATGTTATGAAAGAGTAATATGCAAATTGACAATCACTCCAACACACAAGATGGCTGCCCCATGTGGATACAAGATGGTCACCACAAGTTGAACAACAGGGGAGGGCAGTCAGTCCAGCAGGGAAGGCAGTTAGGGGCAATCAGGCCTGCAAGGGAGGATAGTTAGGGGCGACCAGGTCTGCAGGGGAGGACAGTTAGGGGCAACCAGGCCTACAGGGGAGGGCAGCTGTGGGCAACCAGGCCTGTAGGGGAGGGCAGTTGGGGGCGAACTGGTTGGCAGGGGAGGGCAGTTAGGGGTGACGAAGCGAGCAAGGGAGGGCAGGTAGAGGCAGGGAAGCAGTGGCTAGCAGGAGTGGTTAGGGGATGATCAGGTAGGCAGGCAAGCGAGCAGTTGGGAGCCAGCAGTCCTGGATTGTGAGAGGAAAGTCACAGATGGAGAGGGTGCAGACTGGGCTGAGGGACACCTACCCTTCCCCCCATGCACGGATTTTGTGTACCAGGCCTCTAGTCAATAAAATAAAAAATAACAATCAGAATCTAGGCTTTTCTGAAAGCAAGCTGATTTTTAAAAAATATATATATATTATTTATTTTTTTACAGAGAGTAAGGGAGAGAGATAGAGTTAGAAACATCGATGAGAGAGAAACATCAATCAGCTGCTTCCTGCACACCCCCTACTGTGGATGTGCCCACAACCAAGGTACATGCCCCTGACTGGAATCGAACCTGAGACCTTTCAGTCTGCAGGCTGATGCTCTATCCACTGAGCCAAACCAGTTCAGCAAAGCTGATTTAAAAAAACATATTTTTTCTTTCTTTCTTTCCTTATTTATTAATTTAATTTTAAATATATTTTATTGATTTCAGAGAGGGATAGAACCATCAAAGATGAGAGAGAATCATTGATCAGCTGCCTCCTGCATGCCCCCCACTGGGATTAAGGCCCCCCACTGGGATTAAGCCCACAACCCAGGCATGTGCCCTTGACTGGAATCAAACCTGGGACTCTTCAGTCTTCAGGCTGATGCTTTATCCACTGAGCCAAAATGGCTAGAGCATGAAGCTGATTTTTATAGAGTCCTGAATGAACCCAAATAGCCAATATCAGCAATCATGTGAAACCTTGTTTCTCCATAGGATCTATGTGAAACAAGAAAATGTCAAGTTTCTCTAAGGAATTTTTCCTTTTTAGGTTTTCATTGCATGAGTATTTTTATTTTTTTTAATATATTTTTTATTGCTTTCAGAGAGGAAGGGCGAGAGAGAGAAACATCAATGATGAGAGAGAATCATTGATTGGCTGCCTCCTGCACACCCCCTACTGGGGATTGAGTCCCCAACCCAGGCATGTACCCTTGACTGGCAAAGGCTGATAGATGCTCTATCCACTGAGCCAAACCGGCTAGGGCTAAGGAATTTTTCTTAATGTTCATATAACACTAAGTGGTTTTAAGTCAAGATTAAAAAATAAAATCCTGCTCATCTGTTTACCATTAATGCATATAACTTTTAAGAATCATAATAAAAAAGACTATGATTTACTATTTACTAAATCAGTGGTCAGTAAACTGCAGCTGGCTCACGAGTCAAGGTTTGCCACTCTGTTGACTAATGAGTTTGCCGACTACTGATCTAGACTCTCGATTCCAGTAATTACAGGCTGTTGTTGTTCCTTGTGATTAAGCCCCTATCCCAGTGATCGGCAAATTCTAGTCAACAGAGCGGCAAACCACAGCTTGCAAACTACAGTTTGCCAATCACTGCACTAAATCATTGAAGTATTAAATTAGAAATCAAAAGCCAGACATTTGTATCTGGATTATCAGACCAACCAATAACACATGACATTTAGCAGACACCCACTTATGCAGAACCCAGGCTCAGTATATAATCATAAAATTAGCAGAAATTCTTGCCCATCTGGAACTTATCATCCTATGGCAGTGGTCGGCAAACTGTGCCGACCGCTCTGTTGACTAATGAGTTTGTCAACCACTGAGTAAAGCATTACCCTTACCCAGAAGTTTTGACTTCAGGTTAAAGACATTAGTACATTATTAAAATGTTTTTTAAGTGTTTTTCCCTAAGGCAGTGGTCGGCAAACTCATTAGTCAACATAGCAGCACACCGCAGCTTGAGAGCCAGTTTGCTGATCACTGTCCTAGGGCAGAAGTGACAGGTGACAACACTTCTGTTACAAAATGCCAGTGAAGCCTTAGCTGGTTTTGCTCAGTGGTTAGAGTGTCAGCCCATGGACTGAAGGGTCCCAGGTTCAATTCCAGTCAAGGGCATATACCTCAGTTGCAGGTTGGATCCCCAGTCCCCGGTGGGGCATGTGTGGGAGGCAACAAATTGATCTCTCTCTCTCTCTCCTTATCCCTTCCACTCTGTCTAAAAAAAACAATGGAAAAATATCCTCAAGTAAGGATTAATACAAAACAAACAAAAACAAAACAAACAAAAAAACCCCACAAAATGCAAATAAAAAGGATTCTTTGAATGGTCAGACCTAACACTGACTGATGACTTCAGAGATACAGAAGAACTTTACTTCCAAAATTGATCTTCCAGGATACAAACAAGTAGATCAGGTAATAAAAAGTTTTCAACCCAGAATTCTTAAACTTCATTTGTACAATTTTAGCTCTTACTCAAATTAAAGAAATAACAGAAAACCACTGTCTTTTAAAAAAACTAATATTTGCAAAAAATAAAAGCAAACCTTTCCACTTTGACAGTGAGGTCCTCCGAGGATCTTGGATTTGAACATCCTCTAGTCTCCTGAGATGAAGTGGCATGGCCTGATTTTTCTCCTCCTTATTTATTAAATACAAAGAAGTAAGAAAAATATTTCATTTAATACCAATTTTTAAATGGTATACATTTTTTCCAGTTACAACTTTTCTTAATCTAGTTTCTTAAACATTACAT
Source organism: Lasiurus cinereus (assembly GCA_011751065.1). NCBI lineage: Eukaryota > Metazoa > Chordata > Mammalia > Chiroptera > Vespertilionidae > Lasiurus > Lasiurus cinereus. Next base: position 49,415,952 of record JAAGEH010000393.1, read on the forward strand.
ATTTTCACTAAGAATGCAGCAGGAGATAAAAAATGAGCTATTACTAATTCTGAAGTATGGACCTGAATTTTACATAATAAAAGGCTAATATACAAATCAACTGAACAGTGGAACGACTGGTTGCTGTGACGTGCATTGACCACATGAGGGCAGATGCTCAATACAGGAGCTGCCCCCTGTTGGTCAGTGCACTCCCACAGAGGGCACTGCTCAGCTAGAAAGTGGGCTCACAGCAGGTGAGCACAGTGGCAGCAGTTAGATATCACTCAACGGGTCCTGGACTGTAAGAAGGCACAAACCTAGCTGAGGGACCACCACACGGAGTGCACAAATTTCGTGCACTGGGCCTCTAGTCCTATCTAATAACAGTGATATGCAAATTGACTGAACCTCTGTTGTGCCCACAAGCCACGCCTCCAGCCAATCAGGAGTATGCAAATTAACCCATCCAAGATGGCTACAACCACAGAACCAGCAGGAGGCTTGGGTTTCCCTGACAATGGAGGAAGCAAAGCTCCCTGCACATCCTGGCCAGCCCAGTATTCCACTCAAGGATACAAAGTTTCAAATATAGAAGATAGACAAATCCCAGGGCCTCCACTTGGGTCACTGGGGGACGTGGCCCGCCTGAAAATCACCACAGTCCCCTCATTCAGCCCACCCCATGCCCCAAGGGAACCTGTACCCTGACCTGGGACACCCTTCAGGACAAACCAGGCCTCTATCCTATCTAATAAAAGTGTAATATGCAGACTGACCATCACTCCAACACACAAGATGGCTGACCCCATGTGGTCAAAAGACCCTGCCCCCATGTGGATACAAAATGGCCACCACAAGATGGCCAGCAAGTCAGGGCAGTTGTGGACAATCAGGCTAGCAGGGGAGGGACCAAGCCTGTAAGGAAGGGCAGTTGGGGGCAATCAAATCTGCAGGGGAGGGCAGTTAGGAGTGACCAGGCCAGCAGATGAGGAAAGTTGGGGGCAACTGGGCCTACAGGGGAAGGGCAGTTGTGGGGGACCAGGCCTGCAGAGGAGAGCAGTTGGGATGTGGGGGGGGCGGTGACCAGGCCTGCAAGGGAGGGCAGTTGGGGGTGATCAAGTCTGCAGGGGAGGGCAGTTAGGAGTGACCAGGCCTTCAGGGGAGGGCAGTTAGCGGTGACCAGGCCTGCAGGGGAGGGCAGTTAGGCATCGACCAGGCTGGCAGGGGAGTGGTTAGGGAGAGATCAGGCTGGCACATAGAAGCGGTTATGGGCAATTAAGAAGGCAGGCAGGTGAGCAGTTGGGAGCCAGTAGTCCTGAATTGTGAGAAGAGTATCCAGCTGCCCATTTAGGCCTGATCCTACGGGCAGTCGGACATCCCTTGAGGGGTCCCAGATTGGAGAGGTGCAGGCTGGGCTGAGGAACAACCCCCCACATGCACAAATTTCATGCACCGGGCCGTCTAGTAGTATATAAATAGGAAATAAGGCAGTTACCCAGTTGATGTTACCAAGGTAAAAGTTAGAGGTAAAACATGAATAAACATTCATTTGGCATGAGGGTATATAATAAAAATAAAGCACGCATGCCTGGACATGGGTAGGCTTCACTCTACAGCAGTGGTTCTCAACCTTCCTAATGCTGAGACCCTTTAATACAGTTCCTCATGTTGTGGTAACCCCAACCAAAGAATGATTTCCGTTGCTACTTCATAACTGTAATTTTGCTACTGTTATGAACTGTAATGTAAATATCTGATATGCAGGATGTATTTTCATTGTTACAAATTGAACATAATTAAAGCAAAGGGATTAATCACAAAACAATATGTAATTATATATTGTGAAATATTTATTTCTAATTACAAATAAATGAAATTTTGTCTTGAATTGTGGTGTAGCATGGGCAACAGTCTTCATATGACAACAGTAAACTACATTGCTACATTTTGCTACACCGAGGAGTGGTGTGTTGGTTCCTAAGACCATGGGAAATAGGTGTTTTCCCAATAGTCTTAGGCGACCCCTGTGAAAGGGTCGTTTGACCCCCAAAGGGGTCGCAACCCACAGGTTGAGAACCGTTGCTCTAGAAAAATGTTGTCCAATATCTATGTGGTATCCAATACAGTAGCCACTAGCCACATGTGACTAATGAACACTTGAAATAAGGCTAATGCAACTGAAGGTCTAAATTTTTAGTTGTATTTCAGTTTAATTAAAATAGCCACATGTGGCTGTGCCTATGGTATTCAACAGTGATGCTCTAATCCTGATATTGCTCTAGATTTACATTGGCCCAACAAATGCCAAAATGTATACCAAAATGATTCCTCAGAGAAGCTTTTTGTATTCCTCTACACTAATATATAGATATTTTTTTAATATATATTTTATTGATTTTTTACAGAGAGGAGGGGAGAGGGATAGTGAGTTAGAAACACTGATGAGAGAGAAACATCAATCAGTTGCCTCCTGCACAGTCCCTACTGGGGATGTGCCCACAACCACGGAACATGCCCTTGATTGCAATCAAACCTGGGACACTTCAATCTGCAGGCCGATGCACCATCCAACCGGAATCAAACCTGGAATACTTCAGTCTGCAGGTTGATGCTCCATCCACTGAGCCAAACCAATTCAGGCAACTATACTAATATTCTTTTAAGAATTTCCTAAAGAATTTTGTCCTGGCCTGTTGTAGAGGATAGTTATAGTCTCGCACTTCTTTTTAGAATCTCTACCATTTCCACCAACTTGGTAACTTTAAAAAAAAAAAATATTTTTATTGATTTGAGAGAGGAAAGGAGAGGGAGATCGAGATAGAAACATCAATGATGAGAGGGAATCATTGATCAGTTACTCCCTGCATGCCACACACTGGGGATTGAGCCTGCAACCAGGGCATGTGCCCTGACCGGGAATCAAACCTTGACCTCCTGGTTCATAAGTCAACGCTCAACCACTGAGACATGCTGGCCAGGCACTTGGTCCATTTTTGATCTTTGAAAAAGCAAGGACGATGGAGCAACCAAGTCTGGGTTCAAGTCCTATCCTGGCACTTCAGTAAGTTACCTAATCTCTTTATGCCTCATCATCTATAAAATGGGGATAGTAATCTTGTAGAGTTGTTTTAAGAAACATTTTAATAGAAGTAAAATGTTTAGACTTTTACTAAGACTGGAATATAGTGTTTTAGTTATAGCCATAGTGGAAATGCTAGAATTACTAAGTAGAGCAGATGGTTTATGTCTCTTCCTACCCCTGTATTCACTTAGATAGCTAAAGTCTGCGACAGTAGGAATATTTACACATTGAAAATTAGCAAACCCTATAAATAGGGCTTTTTTCCCTCAAAGACTTTTTGTTAAATATTTACCAACACACTGCTAAATGCAACCCATTCCAGAAGCAGCTCCCAGTTAGACATGCAATCACAAGAGTAAACAATAGATACTCTACAGTGTACTGTGTTGCCATTGTTTTTTGATATTGTGTTCTGAGCACATTCAAGGTAGGCTCTGCTATGCTATGTTGCTTGGTAGGTTATGCTAATTAAATGCATTTTTAACTTGTATTTTCAACTTCTGGGTTTATTTGACATAACCCCTTTTGGTTATGTCCAAAAGAGAATGAAAAATTTTGGAAATGATATTCAGGTAAATGTGAAAGATAACTATTCTGCTGTATACCTAAATGGACTACATCCATAACAGAGTCCCTCAGTCCTATCTGCATCCAGAATTTGAGTGATCTATGCACGTAAAACCTTAAAATTAGACCATTAAAAACGGACCTGATACTTTCCCTCAAATATTCAAAAACCTGGTATGTGTAACTCCATTAATAGCACTAAAGTTAATGGGAAATGATATGGCATCAAATTTCAGCTCAATATAAGAATTTTTCTAAAATCTAGGGCTATGCCCTGGCTGATGTGGCTAAGTAGATTGGGGTCAAGTCCCATACACCAAAAGGTTGTGGGTTCGATTTCTGGTCAAGGCACATACCCAGGTTATGGATTCCATCCCTGGTTTGAGTACATGTGGGAGGCAACTGATCGATGTTTCTCTCTCACATCAATATTTCTCTCTTTCCCTCTCTCTAAAATCAGTTAACATATCCTTAGGTGAGAAATTTTTATTTTATTTTAAAAATTAAAATAAGCCCTATCTAGTTTGGTTTAATTGGCCCTCAGACTGAAGGGTCCTGGGTTTGATTCCAGTCAAAGGCATGTAATCAGTTGCAGGCTCGATTCTAGGCCCCAGTTGGGGCAAATGTGGGAGGCAAGCAATCAATGTTTCTCTCTCTCCCCATTCCTTCCACCCTCTCTAAAAATCAATGGAAAAATATCCTCAGGTGAAGATTAACAAAAAATAAAGAAAATTAAAATTAATAAAAATGAGGGTTTCAATAATAGAATAGACTTTCCAGGTGAGAGAATGAGCTTCCTGTCATTAAATGTATTCAAATAGAGGCTAGATGATTATCCAGGATCATCTTTTGGGGTACTAATGTTCTAACTTCTTGGTTTATCTAACCCTACATTGTCTACTGCAAAGCTGTTATTACACCAAACAACTCTGACCACAACCCTAATGCACAGTATAAAATTTATTTTTGCCTTGCCCAGCCAGTGTGGCCAGGAGGTCATGGTTCAATTCGCATCAGGGCATATGACCAGGTTGTGAGCTTGATCCCCAGTGTGGGGCACTCAGGAGGCAGTTGCTGAATGGTTCTCTCTCATCATTGATGTTTCATTTTTTCTCTCACTCTCCCTTCCTTGCTGAAATCAATAAACAATTTTTTTCTTTGCCTTTTCTATCAACCCTTCTTCAACTGTACTTCTTATTTCTGCAAGCTCTATTTTAGTTATCTTTCATTCTAATTTTAAAACTACAATATTATTCTTTTAAATATGTATTGTATTTTATTGGTTATAAAAACAATTCCAAATACATTAGCTCATTTGGAACTTTCAAATTCTCTGGCTGGAAAGAAATTTATAAAATAGCTGAGAGTCGCCTGCTGGTATAGCTCAATAGTTAAATGTCAACCTATGAACCAGGTCATGGTTCGATTCCTGGTCAAGGCACATACCCAAATTGTGGGCTCGATCCCCAGTAGGGAGCTTGCAGGAGGCAGCTGATCAAGGATGCTCTCCCTTCATTGATGTTTCTATTTCTCTCTCCCATTCTCTTCCTCTCTTTGAAATCAATAAAAATATCTTATGTGATAAAGAGGTAACATGCAAATTGGCCATCACTCCAGCATACAAGATGGCCACCACATGATGGCCAGCAGGGGAGGGCAGTTGAGGGGAACCAGGCCTTCAAGGGAGGGCAGTTGGGGGCAATCAGGCCTTAGGGGAAGGCAGTTAGGGGTGACTGGGCTGGTAGAGAAGGGCAGCTGGGGGCAACCAGGCCTGCAGGAGAGGACAGCTGGGGTGGACCCAGGCCTACAGGGGTGGGCAGTTGTGGGGGTTACCAGGCTTACAAGGGGAAGATAGTTAGGGAAAACCAGGCCTGCAGGGGAGGGCAGTTGGAGGCAACCAGGCCTGCAGGGGAAGATAGTTAGGGGAAACAGGCCTGCAGGGGAGGAGTTAGACATCAATCAGAGTGGCAGAGGAGTGGTTAAGCGGTAATCAGGCTGGCAGGCAGAAGTGGTTAGGGGCAATCAGGCAGACAAGCAGTTGGGAACCAGCAGTCCTGGATTGTGAGAGGGCGGTCAGACATCCCTTGAGGGGTCCCAGGTTGGAGAGGGTGCAGACTGGGCTGAGGGACACTCCCTCCCCACCCCGTGCATGAATTTCATGCACCAGGGCTCTAGTATATTTAAAACAAACTAACAAACAAAAACAGCTGAGTGTCTAGTGAGTCTCTGAACCATAGCACCGAAGCAAAAAATACAAATCAACTATTCTGGACTGTGGCCTATTTGGATTTGAAGGGCTTACTCACTGACTTTATCCTCTTCTGCCACTAAATGACAAACATATGTATTTAAGACAACCCATAAATATTAAGTTAGATGAATGTGAGGAGGGGAAAGGCAATGTTTTTATTTTTAAGGCTATTAATCTAAAGCCTTTAAAATGAAGTGAAAGAGCCCTAGCTCAGTGGATAGAGCATCCGCCTGTAGAATGAAGAGTCCTAGGTTCGATTCCCATCAAGGGCACATGCTCAGGCTGCAGGCTCGATCCCCACTGGGGGGCATGCAGGAGGCAGCAGATCATATTTTCAGATGAGGATTAACAAAAATTGATGTTTCTTTCTCTCTCTCCCTTCCTCTCTAAAATCAATTAAAAAAATTCAAATGCAGTGAGGGAGTACTTCTACTGAATCAAAAAGTACACTGAAAATTACCTGTTGCAGAATCTGTCTTTGTGTCAGAAGTGGGTGGTGTCTCAGAAAGTTCTACATTTCTCGACTGAGAGTTTTCAGAAGTACTGTTAGGATCAAATGAGGTGGATGGAGTAGAGAGTAAACTTTCTGACTGGCTGCCATTTGCCTCTGATGTTTCACCTTTTAATGAGTGCATCTAGAAAGAAAACACACTGAAATTTAATTTAACAGATAAAAATCTAAATTTACCATGGCAGATGAGACCAAAATAAGAGTCAAGTATATACTTCCTAAATAGATAAATCTAAAATATATAATCCTAAATATGACATAATCATGTTATGAAATTCTACTATAAACTGACAATAGCATAAAAAGATTTGAAAGTAAAAAATGTTGCTTTTCCTTCAAACTACAATTCAAGGGAAGAAGTTACAAGCTATCTTAGTCATTTTCCCAAAGTGGATACAAAGGAGATCTTAAGTAAGGTCCTCAAAATATGTCAAGCAATATACTGCTAGATATCTTAATGTGACAGGAACTCTTGCAACAAAGAATACTATGCATTTTTGGACTGAGTGAGGGGAAAAAAGAGAAGGGGAAACAAGAAGTCAATTAAATATTAGATACAAGCACCTCTAACTTCGTAATACTATTTTCAAAACCAGTCCAGGAAGAAAATATTTACTACCTTTCCAATTTAATGGCATGGCAGGTCCCTGAATATACAGAGCACTTGCAAAAATACTCCAATGTCAAGTTCCTGGCTAATCATTTTCATATGTTTATACAAAGAGCAATTATGTTCCTTCTCACCTGCCGGACTTTGTGAATTCTGGTAACAAGTTCATCTGCAGAAACACTTCCTGCTATTACTTCCAAGGGAATTCCACTGTCTCCAATAAAGAAACTGGATGGAACACACACTACAGGATCTACACAGTTTAATTAAGTTTAACAATTCATGGAAAACAAGGAAATAATTTTATGAAACACTATTAATAACAAAGCAAATCATCTCTGAATTCCACAAAATAATCAGCTAACATATTTACAAAGTAATTTCAATTACTGAATGTGACATGGGAATTGATTTATGACTTATTTGTATTACATATCTGAGCGGAGAACATCTACTACATTCCCCTCTATCATAACTTTTACATCTATATTGCCTCTTGCCAACTACTTCTAACATGGCATCCATACTGCTCCATACTACTTTCTTGATGCTTGCAATAAACTCCCTGATTCCATTTGCTACAATGCTGTCTCAAAGAACACTTAGTAATATAAAGTTCCCATCCTATATAATAAAAGGCTAATATGCAAATTGTCCCCTTGACTGGGAGTTTGACCAAGAGTTTGACCAGGGGGCAAGGCTGGCCGGCAAACTGCCCGTGGCCTTTCCCTCAGGCCAGCCCCACCCTCGATTGGGGCAGACCAGACCCCACCTGTGCATGAATTCATGCACCAGGCCTCTAGTTAACAAGAAGGCATAAGTTTGTAAATAAAAATGAGTAACTTAAAAATTTCATGAAATAAAGAATAAAAGGGTAAATTCTCAAGTAAATATGTAAAACCGATTCTTCGTTGAAAGGATACAGATTTGTGAAAATTGTAGGCAGGCTTCACTGTAAAAGAAGAAAATCAAACAGAATAATCACTAGATGAATACATGTTTCCCAAATACTGAGTTGCTTTTATAAAAATTTACTATACCAATTACAAGCATTTTTCTAAAACTACTATTTTCTTTCATAGCCAACGGCTGGAAGGAGAAAAATATTCTTATTTCTTTCTTGTTTTATAATTTTCAGATTAAAGAACTTACTCTTGCTACCCACTAAGAAGTGGCTGGATCTGGTGGCTAAAACGCAAGTTAGTATCTGCCATGTTGCTTCCTCAGCAGCAAGTATACCCAAACACAGTATCTTGTAACAAGATATTAATGCCTATGACTTACTTGTGCAAGTGACAATACAATATCCGTAATAACAAAAAATTGAAAAAAAAACTAAATATCAACCAATAAAAATTAATTAATTATGCAATCATAAAAAGAAAAATGGTGCCCAGTGGCATGAATCAGTGGTTGAGCATCAACCTATGAACCATGAGATCATGGTTCAATTCTGGTCAGGGTTGCAGGCTTGATTCCCAGTGGGGGTAGGTAGGAAGTAGCCGATCGATGATTTTCTCTCATCATTGATGTTTCTCTCTCCGCTCCCCTCCTCTCTGAAATCAATAAAGATATAAAGATATAAATATATATATTTTTTTTAAATGCTAGATAAGCCTATATATATATATTCTCAAGAATTCTGAAATTCCTCCTTCTTCCACATTCCCAATAAAGCCCTACATTCTTCATGCCATTACTGACACTTAAAAGATGCTTCTGGAAGGTAATGGACAATATAAATGACACAATATACATTAAAATAATATTCTTTTAAAAAAACTATTACATCCCTGATCAGTGTGGCTCAGTAGATAGAGTGTTGACCTGCAGACTGAAGGGTCCCTGGTTTGATTCCGGCCAAGGGCATGTACCTTGGTTGCAAGCACATTCCCAATTGGGGGTGTGCAGGAGGCAGCTTATCGATGTTTCTCTCTCATTGATGTTTCTAACTCTATCCCTCTCCCTTCCTCTCTAAAAAATCAGGAAAATATATTTTTTTAAAAAAAAGAAACTATTACAGCTCAATAAATATATAGTTCAATAATATTTTGAAACAGACTACACTATAATTTGCTTTATGCAGTTTTTTAAGACTAAAAATTTTAAATAAAAGTTTCTAAACTTAGAGATTAATTTCTGAATTTTTTAAATTTTGACAGTAACTGTCAAATGTTATTCATTCTGATATTATTAATATCAAATCATGTTGTAATTCCTAATGAATTAATGTTTCCAGTAATTGATGGCTACTGCTATCATCATAAAAGAGAAATAACAAGGGCACTATGCTCTTTTGTAAGCTGCTTCTAATGGAAGACACACTACCACAGATGAAGTAATCTTGAAGGGGAAAAAAAATCCAACCTGAATCCAACTGTCAGAGGAAAAGAGGACAGAGGAACAAACCAAATGACACAACATAGCTGCAATCAACAAAATCCATACTGGAAGAAACTGGTATTTTCAAAAAATAAATTGCAAAGAAAAAGAGAAAGAGAAGCTGCTACACTAAAAGAGACTTAAGACATATCAATATATGACAATGTGTAAAACTTGATGGATCCTAACTCAAACTGCAACAAATCAATAAAACTGTGACTCTGATGAGATAATTGAAAATTTGAGCACTGGGTGGATGTCTGATATTAAAAAATTATTATTTTCTTTTTGAATATTCTAATTATATAAAAAATTAAGAATCCTTATCTTTCAGACACATACTAAAATATTTATAGATGAAGTGATATGACAGATTTGTTTCAAAATTATATAGGATAAGCAGAAATGGATAGGGCCGTGGTCGGCAAACTGCAGCTCCCAAGCCATATGTGGCTCTTTGGCCCCTTGAGTGTGGCTCTTCACATGGCCTGGGTGAGTCTATTTTGAAGAAGTGGCATTAGAAGAAGTTTAAAAAAACTGGCTCTCAAAAGAAATTTCAATCATTGTACTGTTGGCTCTCTTGACTAATGAGTTTGCCGACCACTGAGATAGGAATATACATGAAACAAGACTGATCAAGAGTTGATAATTATTGAAGTGGTTGACAGTATATGGGGGTTTATTACATTCTTCAGTCACTTATATGTTTGAAATTTTCTGTAATTAAAATAAAATTTTTAAAGGGGAAGAGGAGATATATTAAATAAAAGACTTGTGGATAGCAGGTTCTATGAGGGACCTATAAATGTCCTTATTCCTATTAAACATCTCCTGCCTGGCCCTACCCAATCATTGTGGCTGAGTGGTTGAGCATCGACATATGAACCAGGAGGTCACAGTTTAATTCCCAGATTGCAGGGTCAATCCCCAGGAGAGGCCATACATGAGGCAGCTATCAATGATTCCTCTCATCATTTGTTTCTATCTCTCTCTCCCTCTTCCTCTCTGAAATCAATAAAAATATATCTTAAAAAAAATTAAAAAACTCCATTTCCAGAAATAGAATTCAAAAGAGTGGTAAGCCTTTAAGAGATATTTATTATATGGTTTACAGTTACTGAGGCTCACAGTATTTATGTTACTTTTTAGTAGACTAGAAGACCTTAAGTTTTCAGCAATATATAATAATGAATTTGAAAAACAGCAATCTGAATTTAACAATCTAATATGCCTTAGATAAAAATCAACATTCTTATAGTCTAAAAGCATCATCATAAGTCACAACCAAAGACTACAGTTGAAATGTTTTTTAAAAACAAAAGATTAGGGCATGCAGGAGGTAGCCAATTAAGGTTTCTCTCATCAATGTCTTTATCTCTCTATCCTTCTCCCTTTCTCTCTCTAAAAAATCAATAAAAGCATTTTTTTAAAAGAAGCCCAAAAGATAAAAACATTAAGCAAACCTTTTGGTATCGATTTTAATAGCAACAAAACTGTTTGAAGATGCTTCTGTCACTTTCTCATCTTCCCAACTTGCAGCCATCTGTGTAGACTGCTCATCATCACCTATAAAACATTTCAAGGATTCTTATTACATAAAGCCAGTATCTGCTGATTCTTTTTTCCCCAGAAATCTAGAATTACAAATAAAATATAATACAATAAATACTGTTTTCCAAATTTTAAAACTGAATTTTTCTATAAAATGAAAAGTATGACTATGCATTAATAAAAAGCAATAAAAAACACAATATTGCCATTTTGCATCCACAATAATTGGATCAAAATGTAGTGACTATTTTGGCTTTTCAACATGATTTTAGATATACCTGTATAATATTCCTCCTTTATGTAGTACCTTTCTGTTGAGTTCAATATCCTCCACAACATTTATTCTCCAGAATTCTTCCAAGGCAGTGGTTCTCAACCTTCCTAATGCCACGTCCCTTTAATGCAGTTCTTCATGTTGTGGTGATCCCCAACTATAAAATTATTTTCATTGCATTAAAGGGACGTGGCATTAGGAAGGTTGAGAACCACTGCTCCAAGGTAGATAGGGGCAGATACAAGTCTGTAGTCTTGGACTTGCTTTTTCTTATAGGTATGCTAATCATAAAAGTTATGCTGACCCAAAACTAATCTATGGTGTAGGTGCTAGGAAAAGAACATGAAGAATCTTCTGGGCTGCTGAAAATATCTGTATCTTATCTGGATGACAGTTATAGAAGTGTACTCATATGAAAAACTTTATCAATCTGTCTCACTTAATATATCTCACCTAATATACTGTATGTTATACCCCAATGACAAAATTTTAGAACTTATACCTATCAAGAGATTATTTCCATTTCAGTTAACATAACCACTTATGGCTAGACAAAAGGAAACTTAACTTAGTAAGTCACTCAAAAATATTTCTGACATCATTCTCAAAAGGTGAGCAACTTTTGCCAATTTACAGATTTAACAAAACAAAACAAAACAAAAAAAAAAACATTTCCAGACTACATTTTTTATTTTACAAAAATGAGATCATTCTGTACCTGCTCTTTTGTAAGCTGCTTTCATCACCAATACCCAATTTATTAGCCTTCCCCAACTCAGTTATCTGTTCATGCTAAGTCCATTCTTTCAGGTCTCAGGCTAAAACTTCAGTTACCATTGACTTCAGTTGATTCATCTCCAAATAGTTGAACCTTGAACAACACAGGGGTTAGGGGTGCAACACTCCCCAACCCCCAAGGTCAAAAACCTGCATATAACTTTTAACTCTATGTATTTATTGAAAAAATACCACATACAATGGAACCCATGCTGTTAAAGGGTCAACTATATATCCAGAATGTAATTATCTCTTACCACCCTGACTTATGCTACCACATCTCAAATAGATGATTGCAATACCCTCCTAATTGGTTTCCCTGCTCAGTCTATTCTTAACACAGCAACTTTCCTTAAACTTTCAGATCACATCAACCCTCGGTTCAAAATCCTACATTATCTCCCTATTTTCCCTCAAAATATAAGCTAAAGTCCTTACAAACGTCCAGTTATCTCTCCCTGTCCTCATTTCCTTTTATTTTCTTGCTATTCCTTTCCTTTCTATTCCTAAAATTATTAAAGACACTCTCATTTTAAGGTCTTGGTACTAGATGTTTCCTCTGCCTGGAATGTTCTTCCCACAGTATCTACAGAGTTAACTATCAACTACCGTTAGTCCTTGCTCAAATACTATCTTCTCAATAAAGCCTTCCATAATCACCATTTTAATAAAATCATACACCCTTCAGATATTCCCAAAGGTTCCTTATTTCATGTGTGTGTTTTTTTTCTGAAACATATATCACCTTTTAATAGAGTATGTTTTTTAAAACTTATATTTACTGTTTAGTGTCTGTGTCTTCCATGAGAATGCAGGCTCCAGAAGGGCAAGGATAGTTTTCATTTTTACTTAATGATATGTAATAACTCAAATGCCTACAATAAAACCTGGCATATGATAAGTAGGTGGCATATAGCAGACTCTCAATAACTATTTTGCAGAATAGATAAGTTTTTGGTAAAGTATCTTGGATATTTATACTACTACTTGACGGATGCTGCACTTATGAGTATATTAGAGGCCCGTTGCACAGATTCGTACAGTGGTGGGCTTCCTCAGCCTGGCCTGCGGGGATTGGGCCAAAACCAGCTCTCTCACATCCCCTGAGGAGTCCCAGATTGCAAGAGGGCACAGGCCAGGCTGAGGGACCCCACTGGTGAACAACTGGGGCCGAGAAGGAACCACAGGAGGGCTCCAGGGCATGTCCAGCCCATCTGGCCCTGTCCCAACTGGCTGGAACCCATCAGTAAGCTAACCTACTGGTCAGAGTCTGCCCCTGGTGGTCAGTGTGTATCATAGCGACTAGTCAAATGGTCAAAAGAACGCTAGGACACTTAGCATATTAGGCTTTTATTATATAGAATTTTTTAAAATAAATCCCTATTGTCCAGATTATTACCATTGTTCTTTTTTCACCCCATAGCTCCCCTCCACCGGCTCCGACACCTCCCTCTGCCCTTACCTCCCCCTTCATCGTCCTCTTCCATAGGTGTATGATTTTTGTCCAGTCTCTTCCTGCACCCCCCTCATCACTCTCCCCCTGAGAATTGTCAGTACACTCCCTTCCTATGCCCCTGATTCTATTATATCCACCAGTTTGTGTTCATCAGATTTTTTTATTCACTTGATTTTTAGATTCCCTTGTTGATAGTTATATTATTCCTAATTTTTATCTCTACCTTTTACTTCTTCCTCTTCTTAAAGAGTACCTTTCAGCATTTCATGTACTACTGGTTTGGTGCTGATGAACTCCTTTAGTTTTTTCTTATCTGTGAGTCTCTTTATCTGACTTTCAATTCTGAATGATAGTTTTACTAGGTAGAGTAATTTTGGATGTAGGTTCTTGCTACTCATCACTTTGAATATTTCTTGCTACTCCTGTCTGGCCTGTATAGTTTCTGTTGAGAAATCAGCTGACAGTTGTATGGGTGCTCCCTTTAGGTAGTTAACTGTTTTTCTCTTGCTGCTTTTAATATTCTTTATCTTTTGCTCTTGGTATTTTAATTATGATGTGTCTTGGTGTGGTCCTCTTTGGATTCCTTTTATTTGGGGTTCTGTGTGCTTTCTGGACTTGTAAGTCTATTTCTTTCACCAGATGTGCAAAGTTTTCAGTCATTATTTCTTCAAATAGGTTTTCAGTTCCTTGCTCTCTCTCTTCTTCTGGCACCCCCACAATTCTGGTGTTGGTACGTTTGAAGTTGTCCCAAAGGCTCCTTACACTATCTTCACATTTTTAGATTCTTTTTTCTTTTTGCTTTTCCAGTTGAGTGTTTTCTGCTTCTTTGTATTTGAAATCTTTGACTTGATTCTTGCGTTCTTCTAGTTTGCTGTTAGGTCTCTGTATAATATTTTTTATTTCAGTCAGTGTATGTTTAATTTCTAGTTGGTCCTTTTTCATCTCTAGTTGGTCCTTTTTCGTCTTCTCTTGGGTCTCGTTAAATTTATCCACCTTTCCTAGGAAATTCTTAAAAAACCTTATAACCGTGGTTTTGAACTCCATATCCAGTTGTTTGTTTTCCTCCATTTCTTTCATTTGTGATCTGTTCCTTTGTTTCCACATTTTCCCTGAGTTGCTTTGTGTGCTAGGTGTCCTTTATGGCCCAGTAGCTCCACCTCCCCAGTTACCTAAGGTGGACTCTCTTGGTGCACCCCTTTGTGAACTGTGTGTATAGCCTTGCTATAGCTAAGTCTTGACTGTTGTTGGTATCACTGGGAGGAATTGACCTCTAAGCCAACTGGTTGTGAGGATCAGCTATGTCTACGCTGGGAGAACTTCTGTGCTGGAGTCAGCCTTATGATACAAGGCTTACAAAATTGCAAAAGCCTCTGTGTTCATCTTGGATGGGGCGGAGTCTCAGGGCTGAGCAGACAGCCTTGGCTTCCCATCAGCCCTGCCCTACGCACGGCCCCTGGGTCTCAGTGTTCCTCGGTAATCGCTGCAGCCCTCTCTGCGCACTTGCGCTCCAGCGCCTCCAGACCTCTACCCTTCGAGACTCCCCTGAGTTTCCATGTGCTCCGGGGACTCATATGAGTCTGGGTCCCCAGGGTCTCGCCTGAAACTGGGGCTCAGTGCAGTCAGAACTGGAGTTCAGTGCATTTGGGAGGTTTTGTCTTCCTCCTGCTAGAGAAAGCCAGCGGCAAAATCAGCAGTCAGTCCTCTCTGCGTGCACCTCCAGACTTCTGCCTTTTGCGGCTCCCCTAAGTTTCCATGCACTCTTCCCTTTTCCTGACAGTCCAGACTCTCCCCGTATGAGTCTCGCCCAGAACTGGGGTTCAGTGCAGTCGAAACTGGGGCTCAATGCAGTCATAAGTTTCTGTCTCCCTCCCGCTAGAGGAAACCAGCCAGGCACTCTGCGGCCCGTCCTCTCTACGGGCATGTCTCCATACCTCAGCTTTTTGCAGCTCCTCTGAGTCTCCATGAGCCCCTCTTTCCTTCTAGTTGTAGAATTTCCATTCAGCCTGCTTTCCTGTGGTTCTGAATGATGTTCAGTCTGTCTTTTAGCTGTAGTTTTGAAATTGTTGTGCGAGGCAGCAGTTTAGGTGTTCACCTATGCCGCCATCTTGGTTTCTCCTATATAGGATTTTGTGTGAGAAGAAACTCAAGAATATCAGGAATGGGGACTTGAGAAATCTAGCCATGGGGAAAAAAAACAACACAGGGACTTTAATGTATCCACAGATATACACAAGACCAAAATGTTGAAGCATGACTTCTGAAGGAGCACAGATGGTGGACTGAAGCATTCTGCAGCAAGATGGTCTTTGCACCAGGTGGCCCAGCTTCTGGCTCATCTAACGCTTCTGCTGGTTCATGCAAGGAAGAACATTTTCCTAGTTTTTTAGGTGCTTTTATATTCATCTCTAAAAGAAAAAATTCTAACTCAGGATTTGGCAAATATTTCTGTGTTGTCTCCTGGAGTGGGGAGTCCTGCTTCTTCTATCCAACTGCTTTCCATAATTTTGAAATGCAGATACCCCTCCTCTACACTTTACCTCCATGATTGGATTGCAAAGGCTGCTTTTCTTCCCCGCCCCCTCTAAAATTTAACACTGAGAAGCTCATAGAATGCTATCATCCTGCCAACTTCTCCAGAAAAGAAAGAACAACTGATGATGTTTCTTCCACCAATTGCTTACTTGTAAAGAAATTATTTTGCAAGCTGAAGGGTGATGTTTAATTTGAAACTGGTGCTTAGATGGTGATATTTGTGAATTCTTTACCTTTTATTCCCAGCAAGAAGATTATATAAATAGCAAGGGTGGGTGTGAAAAAAATAAAAGATTGAAGCAGCAGATGGGAAAATGTATCATTTGTCGTGACATCATTTTGAGCACATCTTAAGACACTGTGGGGGGGGGGGGAGACACTATGGGCTGTAGAGAGATATAAAATTCCAAATCAATGACATTCTCACTACAAACACTTCTTAGAGAAGTCTGTGAGGTATATGGGGGACCCTTTTCTTTTATTCTTTCATACATTCACTGTTTTATCCCACATTTATTTTTATTGTGTGCTAGGCATTGAACTATAAACTAAATATAAACAAACACAGACAGCTTGGCTCAGTGGTTGTCGATCTATGAACCAAGAGGTTGAGGTTCAATTTCCAGTCAGGACACATGCCTGGGTTGAAGGCTTGATCCCCAGTATGTTCGTGCAGAAGGCAGTCGATCAATGATTCTCTGTCATCATTGATGTTTCTATCTCTCTCTCCCTCTCCCTTCCTCTATGAAACTAATAAATATTTAAGTAAGTAAATAAATAAAACAAATGAAACAGTCTGTCCTCAGTGGAGATTAAAATCTAATAGTACAGAAAAAAGTACTTGTTTAGAATAACTACAAATCCTATCCTATATAATAAAAGTCTAATATTCCCCCTGACCAGGACTTCGACCAGGGGGCGGGGCTGGCCAGCCAACTACCCTCGTCCCCGCCCCCCCAATTGGCCCCTCCCCCAATTGGCACCCCCCAGTCAACCACCTGCGGTCCCTCCCTCCAGCAAGCCTGGCTCAATCAGCCTGAGCTGGCCAGACCCCACCCATGCACAAATTTGTGCACTAAGCCTCTAGTAATCTCTATCATAAAAGGCCTATGGACGTGACACCATAATGACCAAAGGAGCAGCAGCTCTCGTGGCAGGCAGGGCACTGGCAGTGTCCATGGAGCATGGGAAGCATCACAGATGGCAGACATGACCCTGATAGCAGGCTAGGCCTAGTGGATCCTACACATGCATGATTTAATCGTGCCCTTGGCCTCTAATTGTATAATAAATGCTGTGGGAAAAAAACCCAACTGTGAGAGAAGATAATGAGACCTTAGACTGGTCAGGGAAACCGTCTCTGTGGTGACATTTAAGGTAAGACTTGCCCTGGCTGGCGTTCTCAGTGGTTAGCACATCAGTCTACACTTTAAAGGATCTCGTCCCAGTCAAGGGCATGTACCAGGGTTGTAGGTTCAAGCTCCAGCCCAGTTGAGTTGTGTGGAGGATGCAGCCAATCGATATGTCTCTCTCACATTGATGTTTCTCTCTCTCTCCCCCTCCTCCCTCCTTCCCTTCCACTATCTCTAAAAATCAATGGAAGGCAGCTATCCTCAAATGAGGATTAACAACAAAAAAGAAAAGACTTAAAGGATGAAAGTACTGAGCCATGCCAAGAGCTAGAGGAGTTCACTGAGCAGGATGAATTTAGGAATTTAGGTGTAGGGAAAGGCCTGTTTAATAGGTAGTGTCATGAATAGGGAGCACAAGACAAGGTAAGACTGAAGAGTTAGGAGTAAGGGTTTATTCAACATGATGCAAGGCAGTACCATTTACTTAGAGGTAGCAGCACAATGGGGGAGAAAACAGAGGTTCAGGCAGTAAATATTCTTTTAGGCTTGAGAATCGTATGAGGCATCCAAGGGGTATGTTAAGTAGGTAGCATAGATCTGCTACTTCTGAGGTTGATGCTTTGCACTCTCTTAGTTATGTTGTACCAGGTGTCTCCTCTCCACTAACAATATCTGTCCATGACTCAGTTTAATAGCAGCAGTAGCTGCTACTGAATGGAATTATTAATTGCTAGTGTCAAATCTTTAACTTCTTAGTTTTAATTACATTATGAACTATGCCAAGGAGTTACATGGGCCTATGATTTTAATAAGAAAATACTGTCTCCTTGGTAGTATCAGCAGTATCCAAAGTAAAGATAATTATTTATTTATTTATTTTTTTTTTTTACTAATTTCAGAGAAGGGAGGAGAGATAAAAACATCAATGATGATAGAAAATCATCAATCTGCTGCCTCCTGTATGCCCCCTACTGGAGACCAAGCACACACATCTGGGCATATGCCCTGACCAGGAATCAAACTGTGACCTGGTTCATGGGTCACTGCTCAACCACTGAACACCAGTCGGGCCAAAGTAAAGGTACTTAAAGAAAACAGTACAAACTCAGAAGCAAAGAATTGCAGACGCTAGTAGAGAGAGCAATTCCAACTTAGAAAACCTCCATCTATTTTAACCCAAAAAGGCACTATAAACAGTTAACTGTCAAGGAAATTTTAGCTCACTAACAACACTAGTCAATGAACTGACACCTCAGCTTCAGGATCCTTGTCAAATTATTCTACCTTCCCAAAAACAGAATCACAATCTTTTTCACTTTAAAAAAAATAAAAAACATTGATTTTGGCTCAGTTGATAAGAGCATTTGCCTGTGGACTGAATGGTCCTGGGTTCGATTCTGGCCAGAAGCACATGCCCGGGTTGTGGGCTCAGTGCCCAGTAGGGGCCATGCAGGAGACAAGCAATCAATGTTTCTCTCTCATCACTGATGTTTCTATCTCTCTCCCTTTCCTTCCCTCTCTAAAATCAATAAAAATACATTAAAAAATATATATTCTTTAAATCTGAGCTGAGAGAGAGAGAAAGGGAAAAAGAGAGGCAGAGAAAAAAAGAGAAACATTGATTTATTGTTCTACTTATTTATGCATTCATTGGTTGATTCTTGTATTGCCCTGATAAAAGATTGAACCCACAATCTTGGCATATCAGGGTAGGTTATTCTAACCAAATGAGCTACCTGCCCCAGGCCCAGTTTTCCTTCTTTCAATTTACATAGCTATAATACTTTGAAAATCCTCGATAATTTGTTGGCTGAACTAGAAGCAATCTCTCCAGTCTCCCAACATCAATCTTTTAATATTCAATTCATCCATGAAAAATTCACTAACCAACTTGCTTAAAATGTTTCCCACTTGAGTAGTTACATGAACCAAAGTTACCCTTAAGACCATTTCTTCCAGCTATAAAGATTTTTTTTTAATTTTCTGCTGAGTTAATGTATTATTGTTGAAGTCTTAGATATAAGATAATCATGAATTCTGGCTGTATGCTCCAGAGTTATGACCAAAGGTCTAGGCAGTTCCATAACACTATTATTATTTACAAACTCCTAAAAGGACACTAATCTCACCTAAAATGCTAGAAAAGCCAACAGTATTGTGAAAGGGTCATGGGACAGACTGCTAACCATATTCCTACAAATATTTCATAGTTACTGATATTCTAAAAGCACAGAATACACGCTCATCAGTAAAAAGTTAATGGAAAAAGGAATATATAGCTTCATTTTACTATTATAATAATTAGCACTAGTATTTCCAAATGGATTTTCAAATGTTTGTTAATTAAATCTAGCAATATTTCTTTCAAATTAACTGATTAGCCTAAAAGTACCTTCTAGGAACATTCAGACACCATCAATTGTGGTTTTTGCTTAAAACCATGACTACCATTTAACCCTAGATTTCCTGATTTCTATAAAGATTTCAATAATCAAGTCTATAATTGTTCAGTTTTTTTCTTAAGAAACAAACAACAAAAAACACTTCCTTTTTAAGCTGCTAAAAAAAATTGTCAAGACAATATGTAAAAAAATCCTTTTGATGTCATTGGTGCATGTACTTAACCACTGTGTACATAAGTTTCCTCATCTATACAACCCGATTCTATCTACCACAAGAATCAATAGAACACAACTAAAAATGTCATAAAACTATTATTGTACTCTTAATAAGCATAGTATCTTATCATTTCACTTTCCTTTTTAATCTACTTTTTTCCCTTATAGGATTACAGCTGGTACTTTATGTGAAATATAAACTGTGAAACAGTATAAGAGAATATCAACTACTCGAACTCTTCTAAATTAATAGCCCTAGAAACTTACCTATAAATTTAGCATAACAAAACAACTACAAATTTCAAGTTTAATGTTAACTGCAACTCACATTTCATTTTGTTCTCGTTGTAGTGCATAAAGCAACAGAGCTATTAGGTAGTCTCCCAGGAGTCATGAGTTAATGAGTAAAACGTTATTAAACACAAATAGGTGAAATAATATACTTCAAATTAACAATAACCACAAACACTGATTTGGTTCATGTAATGAGAATCAGCAGTTCCACAGAGGCATAGGTTTACTGTAAATCCAGAAATTTCAGTAATGAAATAGGGGAGGAGTAATAAAATACGCAGCACATTAACCCAGAGCAACCCGGGGTAAATGAGTTAATACACATTCTGGAAATTGTAGATATTAGATAAGATAAACAAACAAACAAAAAAGATAAAAAGAACCAAGAACAGAGCGGCTACTCCTAAACACACGGTAAAAATAAACCAACAAATAAATCGACTTTCAACAAAGCAGTGGCTCACATTAGACCTTCCCCACCATCATTTTAAAAATCAAACCTATATATACAGCTCCACCGTTGGCGTTTAAGGGACACAGCAACGCCGATAAGATAACCGTGACCACCAGGTGGTCTCTCTTTGTTGTTATCGATGACACAGCTTTCTTCCTGACAGTCGGCAACTGATTGCCAACCCAGCTGCCTGCCTAAAGGCCTGGCGGTATCCCCACCTACACACCAGGAACTACATTTGGGCGTGAAGGCATCCGAGCGGGTCCTCCGGGACAGAGAGCCCTGAAAGGGTACTGGGGGTGGGGGGCGCCTGCGGCGGCGGCGCCGGCCCCGCAGGAGGCGGGCGAGAGGCTGGGCGGTGAGCCACGGGCTGGGCCGCTCGCGCGCACTCTCGCCTCGGGCCGAGAGGGGTCGACGGGCTCAGCGCTGGGAGGCGAGGCTGGGAAGGGGCCTCCCGCCAGGGCGGTGGAGGCCAGGCCCGTTGTGCCCCAAACGGGCGGGGTAACGCTGGACTCCTGGGATCGGGCAGCCCCAGAGCAGAGGCTGTGAGGCCTGGGGTGGGAAGCAGGCCGGAGAGGTGTCCGGCCCCATTTCGGCGCCCGCCCCCTTCACCTGCCACGAACACCACGAAGACCGCGCCGCTCCTCTTGGCCGAGGCGATGGCGGCCGGAATGGCGCCCTGGAACCACAGCATCTCTCCGCTCCGGCCTCCGTGCTCGCTAGGAGTGCTATCTTCGCGGCCAGGAGCTGGCCCCGCCCTCCCCTTCGCCGGACCCCGCGGCCCAGGCAGCCCCAGCTGGCCCGCCCCCCGCCCCCAGCTCCGCAGGGACGCGCACACTCAGCGGTCTTTGGGGACGCGCGCAAACGCGCGAGCGGGGAGCGCGTGGCGTCACGTGATACCACACGTCGCTGTTGGCCTGGAGTCCCATTGCCTCGTCTGGTTGGCTAGTTGGCGCGTGCGCGCAACCGCTAGGCCTTAGACCTGACAGGCCCGGAAGTGGAAGGAGCCCCGGGAAAGAGTGACTAAACTGCTATTGTTGTTGGCGGCGCCTTCATGAGGCATGATGGGAATTGTAGTCTTCCTAGGCTTGTTTTTCTTTCGTGATTTCCCAGTACGGCTAAAGGAGCAGCATTGAGAGCCTCTTCATCAATAAAGGGAAGGGGAGAAAGGGGCGGTCACTGATGCTTTGCTCTTGTTCCTTGAGAGGAAATAGTCCCCACTCCGAATGGAATACTGCTTAGTAGGAGACGATGTAATTCTCATTTGCTATTAGTGGCCTTTGTGTGATGGAGTTGGGTGTCTCTCAGTATAGAGCTAAATGGGCTTTGTAGGGGCTTATGAGAAGCTTTGGTTTCTATTGGACTTTACCATCCCAACCTTGAAGAAAAGACAGGATAAAAAAAACCATGACAGTCACCTTCTGTAACACCATACAGCCCATGTACCTCAAATGTAAGCCTGAGCAATTTCCTAGTCATTGACTAGAGAGCATCACACAACCAAAAAACAACTAGCTATACTTTCTATGGCTGCTTTCTAAGTAATGATTTATTTTCCAGTTACTTTCCATGGTAAGACAAAAGAGGAATGGATAATGATTTTGTTTACAATTTTATGTAAGAATGTTTTATAATCAAAGTATGGAACTTTAGCCCTAGCCGCTTGCTCAGTGGTTAGAGCGTGGGCACATGGACTGAAGGGTTTGATTCCTCTCAAGGGCACATACCTTAGTTGGGACAACCAATCGATGTGTCTCTCTCATCTCGCTCTTTCTCTTTAACTCTCTCTCTCTCTCTCTTTCCTGTCCCCCCTTCCACTCTCTCTAAAAATCAATGGAAATATATCCTTCCTTGGGTGAGGATTAAAAATAAATAAATATCAACTAAAATCCAATCTGCCTTTAAAAAAAAAAGATATGGCACCTTAGCTGGTTTAGCTCAGTGGATAGAGCATTGGCCTGCGGACTGAAGGGTCCCAAGTTCAATTCCAATTCCGGTCAAGGAAACATGCCCAGGTGGAGGCTCAGTCCCCAGTTGGCAGCGTGCAGGAGGCACCTGATCAATGATTCTCTCTCATCATTGATGTTTCTAGCTCTCTCTCTCTCTCCCCTTCCTTCCTCCCTGAAATCAATAAAAATATATTTTTTTAAAGATACAGCATTTTGTGGTTGGTTGCCATTGAAATGAAAACTTCCATATGAAATAATGTCATGAAATTGGCATAGTCTCTAATAGCTACTAACGTCTTGTATGGCTTATTTAAAGTTGCATATGCTATCACATTATACATTTTATATTAATCAAATTTCTCCTCTAGCAGTACAACCATTTGATAATCTTTGTAGGATTGAGGAGGTGCTACATCTGAATTATTCCTTTCCTGCAAATAAATAGCCTAAAAACAGCAAACAGATTGCATTCCAATTTTTATTTACTTTTTCCGATCAGGTCTTCCACACAGTATTATTATAAACTGATTATAGACAACTGCTGCCTGTTCAGGACACCTTTCCTCAAGAAGAATTAGAGTTGGTCTTCAACGTCAACTTTTTAAGTGGATCTCTTAAAATTCTATCAACCTATAAATTCTCTCAGTAGAACAATTATTTTAATTATTCCTAATGCTTTAATTATAATTAACTATTTTAAGAATCAGAGCCTTTCATTCATTCATCAAATGCTTACTGTTCTCCTACTATGAAGTAGGCATTGTACTTGGCACTGATAATGAAGTGAGGCCATCTAAGGCCCTACTTTTGTGACTTCAGACTGTTCTAAAGAGGAAGGCAGACATGGAACAAGTGATTGAGAATAATGATGAAAGCCACAAAAGGGGTCATTTTGAGTGCTTCAGAGGTGTGAGAAAACGACCAAGGAGAGTGGGGTTGGGAAAGACCTTCTGAGGAAATTACCTGCCAGAAGTATAGATAGCTGAAGGAGAAGATTGTTCCGGGTGGAAGAAACATCAATGTAAAGTCTATAGAGCAAGTGAGAACAGTACACTTGAAAAATGGGGAAATATCCAGTGCAGCTAGAACATAAAGGGGAGTGTAGTGTAAATAAGGCTGGAAAGATAAGCAAGGATTAGATCATACGGGGGGAGGGAAGACTTGGAAGTCATGTTAAGAGTTGCAGACAGTTTTCTAAAATCTGTAGAAAGCCATTGAGCTTTAAATGGAGGCGTTACATATAAGACTTGTGTCTTCAATATGTAGCTGTGCTGTAATTTAAATGGATTGGAGTTGAAGTGGAATGGGTGAATGTGAAGAGAGTAGTTAAGAGACTATTGTCTATGTATAAGGGAAATGGAGAAGTGGGTACTTTTGTTATTCTGGAAGCAGAATGAACAGGTTTTATTGATTGATTAGGCATGGAATATGAGGAAAGAGTAGTCAAGAGTTGTGGGCTTGACCCCCAGTAGGAGGCATGCAGGAGGCAACCAATCAATGATTCTCTCTCATCATTGATGTTTCTATCTCTCTTTCCCTTCCCCCCAATCAATTAAAAAAAATGTTTTGGATATATTTTATTGGAGGAATCCAAGATGGCGGCATAGGTAAACACCTACACTGCTGCCTCGCACAACAATTTCAAAACTACAACTAAAAGACAGAACGGACATCAGCCAGAACCACAGGAAAGCTAGCTGAGTGGAAGTTATACAACTAGAGGGAAGGAGAGGGGCTCACGGAGACCCAGAGGAGCTGCAAAAAGCTGAGGTACGGAGACGCACGCACTGAGAGAGCGGGTGCCAGAATATCTGGCTGGTTTTCTCTGCCAGGAGGGAAACGGAGACTCTTAAAGGCATTGAACCCCTTATCTTACGACACTAAACCCCCGATCCAGCCGAAACTCATACGGGGGGAGTTTGGACTGTGAAAAGGGAGAGGTGCACTGAAATTTAGGGGAGTCACAAAAGATCAAAGGTCTAGTGGCGCTCACGGCACTGCGCAGAGGACAGACTGCTGATTGTGCCGCTGGCTTTTGCGAGTGGGCGGGAGACAGTCCCTCCCAACTGTGCCACTTCTGACTTCACTAAGCCCCTGTTTCGGGTGAAACCCTGGAAACCTAGACTCCTGTGGTCCTAGTGCACAGGTGAGCCGAAGGGGCAGCGGTCTAGAGGAACTGCAGGCGCGCCCCGCGCACAAGGACCACTCCAGCGATTACTCAGTCACCTGAGACTCAGGGGCCGTGGAGGGCACGGCCGACTGGAAGGCAAGGCAGTCCCTTAAGCCCTGAGACTCCACCCATCCCAAGTTCAACAGAGGCTTCTTTGGTTTTGCAAGTCTGGTATCATAAGGCTGAATCCAACACAGAAGTTCTCCCAGCATAGTGAAAATGCCGAGTCAAGGGAAGGAATCACAAACAAAAGAAATGGAGGGGAAAAAGCGACTGGATATAGAGTTCAAAACCACGCTTATAAGGTTTTTCAAGAATATGCTAGAAAAGATGGATAAATTTAGGGAGTCCCAAGAGGAGATGAAAAAGGACCAACTAGAGACACTGACTGAAATAAAAAATATTATACAGAGTCCTAACAACAGACTAGAGGAAGGCAAGATTCAAGTCAAAAGTTTGAAATATAAAGAATCAGAAAACATTCAACTGGAAAATCAAGAAGAGAAAAGAATCCAAAATGTGAAGATAATGTAAGGAGCCTCTGGGACAGCTTCAAGCGTACCAACATCAGAATTGTGGGGGTACCAGAAGAAGAGAGAGAGCAAGATACTGAAAACCTATTTAAAGAAATAATGACTGAAAACTTCCCACATCTGGTAAAAGAAATAGACTTTCAAGTCCAGGAAGCACACAGAACCCCAAACAAAAGGAATCCAAAGAGGACCACACCAAGACACATCATAATTAAAATACCAAGAGCAAAAGACAGAGAATATTAAAATCAGCAAGAGAAAACCAGTTCATTACCTACAAGGGAGCACCCAAACGACTGTCAGCTGATTTCTCAACAGAAACGATGCAGGCCAGATGGGAGTGGCAAGAAATATTCAACGTGATGAATAGCAAGAACCTATAACCAAGAATAATCTATCCAGCAAAGCTATCATTCAGAATTGAAGGGCAGATAAAGAGCTTCACAGAGAAGAAAAAGCTAAAGGAGTTCATCAACTCCAAACCAGTATTATATGAAATGCTGAAAGGTACTCTTTTAGAAGAGGAAGAAGAAAAAGGTAAAAGACAAAAAATTATGAACAACAAATACATATCTATCAACAAGTGAATCTAAAAATTAAGTGAATTAAAAATTTGATCAACAGAATAAACTAGTGAATATAATAGAATCAGGAGCACAGAAAGGGAGTGGACTGATTATTCTCATTGGGAAAGGGGTGAGGGATGTACAGGGAGAGACTGGACTAAAATCATACACCTATGGATGAGGTCAATGGGAGGGAGGTAAGGGCAGAGGGAAGGGTGGGAGCTGGGTGGAGGGGTGCTATGGAGGGAAAAAAAGAAAAAACAAATGTAATAATCTGAATAACAAAGATTTAATTTAAAAAATGTTTGTTTGTTTGTTTTAAGTAGACAGGAAGACATATTGGGCTTCTGTCTTGAGAAACTGTATAGAAGTGGCAGTGAGATAGGGAACATAAAGGGCAGGTTGGTGGAGAGGTGCTGGAAACCAAACATTGTCTCACTAATAGATAGATGTGGACAGGAGACCAGAAGGCTGGTCAACCTTAATTGCTCTGAAAGATCCGAGCTAATCACTCACTATTTAGTTGAAACATTGTTAGCTGAAGCAGCCTCTACCTGTTTGTTTCATGTAAATTTCTGTTCTTGTAATTTCCTGCCTAAAGGTCATGGGTGTATCCCATAGTCTTAATAAAAGGGAGAAAAAGGCCAGAGCAAAGGGTAGTCTTTCCATTAGAAGAAGGCTCCTGCCTGACCCCCCCATATCACCAAATTAATACTTTTCTAGTCTCTCTTTTCATTTGTGTGTGGCCTCCTCCAGAACACAAACCCTGAATCAGGAACCCTGAACCACTTGGGATGTGAAAAGGGCTCCCACAGAGAGGAGTTCATGAAGATGTGAGTTCAATATTAGACTTGGGTTTACAGTGCTGGAGAGACATTAAAGTGGAGATATTAAATTAAGTAGGTATCCTGGCCAGTGTAGCTCAGTGGTTGAGCATTGACCCATGAACCCAGAGATCACCAGTTAGATTTCTGAGTCATGGCACATGCCCAAGTTTCAGGCTCAGATCTTCAGTAGGGGATGCAGGAGGCAGCCGATCGATGCTGTCTCGCATCAATGTTTCTATCTATCTATCCCTTTCCCTTCCTCTAAAAATCAATGAAAACATATTTTTAAAAATATGTATAGCAATAATAGATTTGGAGCTCAGAAAACATTTCTTACCTAGAGATAAGAATTTGAGATTTGTCTCCATGCAGAGGATAATTGAGGCCATGGAGGAGTATGCAGTGAGATAAGAGTATATGACTGAGGCTTTAAGACCAACATCTACAGGGTTGTACAGACCAATCAAACCAAAAAAGGAGACTCAGGAAAAGTAGTGGGGAAGAGAGTGTATGTGGAGGAAAATGGGAGAGTGTGTTACCAAAGAAGCCAAGAGTAGAGGAATTTGATAAGAAAAAATGAAAAGTAGCTATGGTGATGCTGCTGTTGGGTCAAATAAGATTTTAAAATGTCCATTGTTTTTAATCCCTGGTCAGGGTGTCTTGATTGAGCATCATCCAATGCATCTAAAGGTTTCAAGTTTCTTTTCAGTTCCTGGTCAGGGTGTGTGCTGATCGGTGTTTTGTTTTCATATTAATGTTTCTCTCTCTCCCTCTCTCTTCCTCTCTCTCTAAAAATTAAATTTGAAAAAATTCTTAAATGTCCATTGTTTTTAGTAGCATAGAGGTGATTAATACCTTAGCAACAGGGTTTTTGGTAGGTTCTTCTGTCTGGAACCCAAATGGCAATGGCTTGAAGGATGATGGAGTGTCAGTAAGTGTAAAGGGAAGGAGGAAGAAAGGGCATTTGCTGGACAGGGATTTGGACTGGGAAAGACCGCCCTTTTAAAGACTGGAGAGACTTGGACACAATTAAATGCTAGTCTTGGAGAGTGAATACTCAACCAGGAGGGAGGCTTCTACGAAGATGGGAGGGAAAATGAGATATATGGCATATGTGGTAATAGCCCACATGCCTCTTCCCCCCTCCCTCATTATTTCCTACTGGCAGAAAAGTAGAATTGCTAGATACATGTTTTGTTTTTTGTTTTCAGCCCACCTTTGCAGCCAGTAGCACCTTGTGGAAAGTAGGGGTTGACACCTCTAGGATAAGTTTTCCAAATAAAGAGAGTCACATGAGAGAAAGCATAAACCTCCTTTCCTGGATGCGGTCATGAGCATATGAGGCCTGGTACTGCTGCAGCTATCTTTTGGCTACAGGATCGACATTGCCAGCACTCTGAGGTTGACAGAACAGAATGTGGAAAGCGCTGTGTCTTTGATGATACAAGTCTTGTCTTGTGAGCTAATAACTGTCCTTACTGGGTAGGCTACTGTAATCACAACCATTCTAAGCAGGCTGGAATGGGATCAGAGCACAGGCAAACAGAAGAGACACCCTTTCCATGTTAACAGGAACAAGACATGAAGAGTAGAGGGAGAGATAAGAGAGAGAGAGAAACATTGATTTGGCCCCTGTCTAGGGGTTGAACCCACGACCCTGGGATATCAGTTGGAATGCTCTAACCAACTGAGAAACCTGGTCAGGGCTCTTTTATGTTATTTTCAATCCTTATAATTTCAATGTAGCAGATATGTGGTGCCCCACCCAGAGCCCTGTTCAGAATGATGTCACACACTCCTCCAGCTGCTGGAGTGCTGGTGGCTAAAGACTCAAAGCCATATGCATCTCAGAGAGTTGTACTCAGCCGAGGGTACAAAGGCCTGGGTCCTGCCTCATTCTGGCCTCCAAAGGGCATCCTATACCTTGCCTTCCGCCTAGAGTCATCCTAGGCCTGGATTACAACTGCATTTTACTAATGTTGTTAGCAATGCAGTTCACTCCCTAATAAACTTCCTGTAGCAGAAACAAAGATGGCAGCAGAGAAGAACACCTAAACTGCTGCCTCGCACAACAATTTCAAAACTACAACTAAATACAGAACAGACATCATCCAGAACCACAGGAAAGCAGGCTGAATGGAAATTCTACAACTAGAAGGAAAGAGAGGGCTCATGGAGACTCAGAAGAACTGCAAAAAGCTGAAGGTCAAGAGACGTGAGTGTGGGGAGGACGGGCAGCTGAGTGCCTGGCTGGCTTCCTCTAGTGGGAGGGAGACAGAAATTTACAACTGCATTGAGTCCCAGTTTCGACTGCACTGAACCCCAGTTCTGGGCGAGACTCATACAGGGAGATCTGGACTTTTGGGAAAAGGAAAGAGTGCATGGAAACTTAGGGGAGCCGCAAAAGGCAGAAGTCTGGAGGTGCACGCAGAAAGGACTAACTGCTGATTTTGCCGCTGGCTTTCTCTAGCAGGAGGAAGACAAAACCTCCCAAATGCACTGAACTCCAGTTCTGACTGCACTGAGCCCCAGTTTAGAGCAAAACCCTACCCAGGGATGCAGACTCATATGGGTCCCCTGAGCACATGGAAACTCAGGATAGCCACGAAAGACAGAGGTCTGGAGGCACACGTGCATGTGTGCAGAGAGGGCTGCAGCAAATACTGAGGAACACAGACCCAGGGGCCTCATAGGGCAGGGCTGATGGGAAGCCAAGGCTGTCTGCTCAGCACTGACACTGCCCCACCCAAGCCGAGCACAGAGGCTTCTGCAACTTTAGAAGTCTTGTCTCATGAGGCTGACACCAACACAGAAGTTCTCTTGGCTTAGACACAGCTGATCCTCACAGCCAGTTGGCCTGGAGGTCACTTCCCCCCCAGTGATACCAACAACAAGCAAGACTTAAATATAGAGAGAGAAACCAAGAGCGCGGCGTAGGTGAACACCTAAACTGCTGCCTCACACAACAATTTCAAAACTACAGCTAAAAGACTGTAGGACATCATTCAGAACCACAGGAAAGCTGGCTGAGTGGCAAGTCTACAACTAGAAGGAAATAGAGGGGCTCACAGAGGGAGGGAGACAGAAACTCCCGACTGCATTGAACCCCACTTCCTACTGCACTAAACCCCAGTTCCGGGCGAGACTCATAGAAGTGAGTCTGGACTGTTGTGCAAAGGTAGGAGTGCAGGGAAACTTAGGGGAGCTGGAAAAGACAGAGGTCTGGAAACAATGATTCCTGGGGAGAGACCAAGATGGCGGCATAGGTGAACACCTAAACTGCTGCCTCGCACAACAATTTCAAAACTACAACTAAAAGACAGAAAGAACACCACCGAGAACCACAAAAAAAGCTGGCTGAGTGGAAATTCTACAAATAGAAGTAAAGAGAGGGGCTCACAAAGACTCAGAGGAGCAGCAAAAAGCTGAGGTAAGGAGAGGTGCGAGTGGAGAAAGCGAGCAGCAGAGTACTTGGCACACTTCCTCTGGCAGGAGGGAGACGAGATTCCCAACTGCACTGAACCCCTTATCCTACAGCATGGAACCCCAGTTCTGGACAAGACTCATATGGGGGGGGAGTCTGGACTGTGAAAGGAAATTTAGGGAAACCAAGAAAGAACAGAGGTCTGGGTGCGCACACGCCACTGTGCCCAGAAGACAGACTGCTGAGTGTGCTGCTGTCTTTCTTGAGAGGGCTCAAACTCCACTGAACCCCAGTCTCGGGTGAGACCCTGGGGACCCAGACTCATATGGGTCCAGGAGCACAGGCGAGTCAGAAAGGCAGCTGTCTAAAAGCACACGTGCGTGTGCACACAAGAATGCTCCAGCGATTATCGAGAGACATTTGAGATGCAGGGGCTGCGTAGGGCAGGGCTAACTGGAAGCCAAGGTGCTCTGAGACTCCACCAATCCAAGCTCAACAGAGAGGCTTTTGAAGTTTTGTAAGTCTTGTATCATAAGGCTGATTCCAACACAGAAGTTCTCCTGGCATAGTGAAAATGCAGACACATAGGAACAGACCACAAACAAAAGAAATGGAAGAAAACAAACGTCTGGATAAACCACTGTTATAAGGTTTTTCAAGAATTCTAGAAAAGATGGATAAATTTAGCAAGACTCAAGAGGAGATAAAAAAGAACCAACTAAAAATTAAACATACACTGACTGAAATAAAAAATATTATACAGAGACCTAACAGCAGACAAGAGGAAGGCAAGAATCAAGTAAAAAAATTGAAATATAAAAAAGCAGAAAACACTCAACTGGAAAAGCGAGAAGAAAAAATAATGGAAAAATGTGAAGATAGTGTAAGGGGCCTCTGGGACAACTTCAAGCATACCAACATCAGAATTATGGGGGTGCCATAAGAAGAGAGAGAGCAAGATACTGAAAACCTATTTGAAGAAACAATGACTGAAAACTTTCCACATTTGGTGAAAGAAATAGACTTACAAGTTCAGTAAGCACACAGAACCCCAAACAAAAGGAATCCAAAGAGGACCACACCAAGACACATCATAATTAAAGTAGCAAGAGCAAAAGACAAAGAGAGAATATTTAAAATAGCAAGAGAAAAGCAGTTAGTTACCTACAAGGAAGCACCCATATGATTTTCAGCTGATTTCTCAACAGAAACTATACAAGCAAGCTGGGAGTGGCAAGAAATATTCAAAGTGATGAATAGCAAGAACCTACAACCAAGAATACTCTACTCAGCAAAGCTATCATTCAGAATTGAAGGGCAGATAAAGAGCTTCACAGATAAGAAAAAGCTAAAGGAGTTCATCAACACCAAACAAGCATTATATAAAATGCTGAAAGGTACGCTTTAAGAAGAGGAGGAAGAAAAAGGTAAAGATAAAAAGTATGAACAACAAATACATATCTATCAACAAGTGAATCTAAAAAGTGAATTCAAATTTTGGTGAATAGAATAAATTGGTGAATATAGTAGAATCAGGAGCATAGAAAGGGAGTGGATGGTCATTTCTCAGAGGGAAAGGGTGAGGGGGGTATAGGGAAAGATTGGACAAAAATCATACACCTAGGGATGAGGACAATGCGGGGGGAGGTAAGGGTAGAGGGAGGGTTGGGAGCTGGGTGGAAGGGAGCTATGGGGGAAAAAAGAGAAACAAATGTAATAATCTGAACAATAAAGATTTATTAAATAAAAAAAGAAAGAAAGATAAAGGTCTTGATGTGTGCGCAAAAGTACGCACAGAGAGAACTGAATGCTGATTGTGTTGCTGGCTTTCTCTAGCAGGAGGAACACAGAACTTCCCAACTGTGCTGAAATCTAGGTCGGACTGCACTGAAGCCCAGTTTTGGGCAAAACCCTGGAGACCCAGACTCATATGGGTCTCTGGGATGCATGGAAACTCAGGGGAGCCAGAAACGCAGAGGTCTGGAGGCATGCAAGTGACTCTGCACAGAGAGCGCTGTAGCGATTGCCAAGGGACACTAGGACCCAGGGCCCTCATAGGGCAGGGCTGACAGGGACCCAAGGCTGTCTGCTCAGCCCTGAGACTCCTCAACCCCATCCAAGCTGAACACAGAGGCTTTTGCAATCTTGCAAGTCATAAAGTGGAGTCCATAACAGAAGTTCTTCCAGCATTGACACAGCTGATCCTCAAAATAAAATGGCTTGGAGGCCAAATCATCCCAGTGATACCAACAACAATTAAGACTTAACTACACACAGTCTGTACACACAGTCCGCAAAGGGGTGCACCAAGAGAGTCCACCTCAGAAAACTGGGGAAGCAGAGCCACTGGGCCCTATAGGACACCTAGCACACAAAGCTACTCTACTAACTTAGGGAAGCAGCAAAAATGCAAAGACAAAGGAACAGATCTCAAATAAAAGAAATGGAGGAAAACAAATGACTGGATATAGAGTTCAAAACCATGGTTTTAAGATTTTTTAAGAATTTCCTAGAAAAGATGGATAAATTTAGCAAGTCCCAAGAGGAGATGAAAAAGGATCAACTAGAAATTAACCATATACTGACTGAAATAAAAAATATTATACAGAGACCTATTAGACAACTAGAGAAATGCAAGAATCAAGTCAAAGATTTGAAATACAAAGAAACAGAAAACACTCAACTGGAAAACTAAAAGAATCCAAATATGTGAAGATAGTGTAAGCAGCCTCTGGGACAACCTCAAGTGTTCCCACATCTGAATTAAAGGGCAGATAAAGAGCTTCACAGATAAGAAAAAAACTTCATCAGCATCAAACCAGTATTCTATGAAATGCTGAAAGTACTCTTTAAGAAGAAGAAAAAGGTAAAGATAAAAATTATGAACAACAAATACATATCTATCAACAAGTGAATCTAAAAATCAAATGAATAAAAAATCTAATGAACAGAATAAACTAATGAATATAATAGAATCAGGGGCATAGAAAGGGAGTGGACTGACAATTCTTGTGGGGACAGGGATGAGAGGGGTGAGGGGAGAGACTGGACAAAAATCATACATCTATGGATAAGGACAATGAGGGGGACGTAAGGGCAGAGGATGGGGTGGGAGCCAGATGGAGGGGAGGAGCTATGCGAGGAAAAAAGAGGAACAATTGCAATAACCTGAACAATAAAGATTTATTTTTAAAACAACACCAACAACAAAAAAGACTTAACTACAACAAGGCTGTACACACAGTCCACAAAAGGGTGCACCAAGAGTGTCCACCTCAGGTAACTCGGGAGGCTGAGCCACTGAGCCCTATAGGACAGCTAGCACACAAAGCTACTCTACCAACTCAGAGAAGCAGCCAAAATGCGAAGACAAAGAAATAGATCGCAAACGAAAGAAATGGAGGAAAACAAACAACTGGATATAGAATTCAAAACCACGGTTTTAAGGTTTTTCAAGAATTTCCTAGAAAAGATCAATAAATTTAGCAAGATCCAAGAGGATATGAAAAAGGACCAATTAGAAATTAAACATACACTGACTGAAATAAAAAATATTACAGTGACTTAACTGCAGACTAGAGGATTGCAAGACCCACACCAAAGATTTGAAATATGAGGAAGCAGAAAACACTCACCCAGAAAAACAAAAAGAAAAAAGAATCCAAAAATTTGAAGATAATGTAAGGAGCCTCTGGGACAACCTCAAGCATACTCACATCTGAATTATGTGAGTGCCAGAAGAAGAAAGAGAGAGAGCAAGATACTGAAAACCTATTTGAAGAAATAATGACTGAAACTTTCCCTAGATGGTGAAAGGAATGGACTTCCAAGTCCAGGAAGCGCACAGAACTCCAAACAAAGAAATCCAAAGAGGACCACACCAAGACACATCATAATTTAAATGCCAAGGGTAAAAGACAAAGAGAGAATCTTGAAAGCAGTAAAGGAAAAACAGTTATCTACAAGCGAATACTCATATGACTGTCAGCTGATTTCTCAACAGAAACTATACAGGCCAGAAGGGAGTGGCAGAAAATATTCAAAGTGATGAATAGCAAGAACCTACAACCAAGATTACTGTACCCAGCAAAGCTATCATTCAGAAATGAAGGCTAGATAAAGAACTTAAGAGACAAGAAATAGCTAAAGGAGTTCATCACCACCAAACCAGGATTATATGAAATGCTGAAGGGTATTCTTTAAGAAGAGGAGGAAAAAGAAAAAGGTAAAGATGAAAATTATGAACAACAAAGTGATGACAAATATATACCTATCAACAAGTGAATCTAAAAATCAAGTGAATAAAAAATCTGATGAACAGGAGAATCCAAGATGATGGCATAGGTAAACACCTACACTGCTGCCTTGCACAACAATTTCAAAACTACAACTAAAAGACAGAACGGACATCAGCCAGAACAACAGGAAAGCTGGCTGAGTGGAAATTCTACAACTAGAAGGAAAGAGAGGGGCTCACAGAAACCCAGAGGAGCTGCAAAAAAGCTGAGGTACGGAGACGCGTGCATGCTGAGAGAGCGGGCGCCAGAGAACCTGGCTGGCTTTCTCTGGCGGGAGGGAAACGGAGACTCCCAACGGCATTGAACCCCTTATCTTACAACACTAAACCCCAGATCCAGCCGAAACTCATACGGGGGAGTTTGGACTGTGAAAAGGGAGAGGTGCACGGAAATTTAGGGGAGTCGCAGAAGATCAGGTCCGGTCTCCCACGCGCACGGTGCTGTGCGGAGGACAGATTGCTGATTGTGCCGCTGGCTTTCGCGAGTGGGCAGGAGACAGACCCTCCCAACTGTGCCACTTCTGAGTCCACTGAGCCCCTGTTTCGGGCGAAACCCTGGGGACCTAGACTCGTGTGGTCCTGGTGCGCAGGGGAGATGGAAAGGCAGCGGTTAGAGGCATTGCGGGTGTGCGCGCGCACAGGGACTGCTCCAGCCATTACCCAGTCATGTGAGACTTGGGGGCTGTGGAGGGCGGGGCTGACTGGAAGGCAAGGCGGTCCCTTAAGCCCTGAGACTCCACCCCTCCCAAGCTCAACAGAGGCTTCTGCGGCTTTGCCTCTGCTATCATAGGGCTGAATCCAACACAGAAGTTTCTCCGGCATGGTGAGGATGCCGAGACAGGGGAAGGGATCACAAACAAAAGAAATGGAGGGAAAAAAAAAAGACTGGATATAGAGTTCAAAACCACGCTTATGGGGTTTTTCAAGAATATGCTAGAAAAGATGGATAAATTTAGCAAGACCCAAGAGGAGATGAAAAAGGACATACTAGAGATGCAGGGGAGCCAACTAGGGATGGAAAAGATCCAACTGGAGATGACAGAGGACCAAATAGAAATTAGACATACACTGACTGAAATAAGGAATATTGTACAGAGTCCTGGCAGCGGACTGGAGAAAGGCAAGAATCAAGTAAAAAATTTGAAATATAAAGAGGCAGACAACATTCGACTGGAAAGGCAAGAAGAGAGGAGAATCCAAAGGTGTGAACATAATGTGAGGAGCCTCTGGGACAGTTTCGAGCGTGCCAACATCAGAATTGTGGGGGTGCCAGAAGAAGAGAGAGAGCAAGATACTGAAAACTTATTTAAAGAAATAATGACTGAGGGGGACCTGGATCCGGGGAAGGAGCCTCCCGCATCCCCGGCCCGGAGGTGGGCTCGCCAGCGAGTTCGAGGCCCCGGGGCCTGGGGGGACTTTCGCCGCAGCACAGGGCGCCGGGCTGGGCTCCGCAATGGGGAAACGCAGCATGGAAAGCGGACTAACGGAGCTCCGCTCGGCACCCCGCCGTCTTCCTCCCAGTGCTGGACTGAGTCCATGCTGCTGGCGACGCCCGCAGGGGAGAGGGACGGGACTGGGGGGCTGGGGCGCTGGGGCCAGGCTGCAGGCACTGGGACCCTCGCGCTGAGGCTGAGGATGAGACCCTCGCGCTGAGGCTGAGGCTGGGACCCTCGTGCTGAGGCTGAGGCTGAGACCCTTGCGCTGAGGCTGGGGCTGGGACCATCGCACTGGGGTTGGGCTGGGACCCTCATGCTGGGGCTGGGGCTAGGACCCTCATGTTGAGGCTGAGGCTGAGGCTGAGACCCTCGCGCTGAGGCTGGGGCTGAGAACCTCATGCTGAGGCTGAGGGTGAGATCCTTGTGCTGAGGCTGAGGCCCTCATGCTGAGGCTGAGGCTGGGGCTGGGACCCTCATGCTGAGGCTGGGGCTGAGACCCTCGCGCTCAGGCTGAGGCTGAGAACCTCATGCTGAGGCTGAGGGTGAGATCCTTGTGCTGAGGCTGAGGCCCTCGTGCTGAGGCTGAGGCTGGGGCTGGGACCCTCATGCTGAGGCTGAGGCGCTGAGACCCTCGGGCTGAGGCTGAGGCTGAGACCCTCATGCTGAGGCTGAAGCTGTGACCCTCGTGCTGAGGCTGAGACTGAGGCTGGGACCCTC
>JAAGEH010000393.1:49453051-49465933 GCA_011751065.1 Lasiurus cinereus
GGCTGAGTCTGAGGCACTGAGACCCTTGTGCTGAGGCTGAGGCGGAGGCTGAGACACTCGTGCTGAGGCTGGGGCTGAGGCTGGGACCCTCGTGCTGAGGCTGAGGTTGAGGCACTGAGACCCTTGTGCTGAGGCTGAGGCTGAGACCCTCGTGCTGAGGCTGGGACGGAGACCCTCGTGCTGAGGCTGGAGCGGAGACCCTCGTGCTGAGGCTGAGACTGAGCCACTCACGCTGACGCTGAGGCTGAGACCCTTGTGCTGAGGCTGAGGCTGTGACCCTCGCGCTGAGGCTGAGAATGAGACCCTCGAGCTGAGGCTGAGGCTGAGGCACTGAGACCCTTGTGCTGAGGCTGAGGCTGAGACCCTCATGCTGAGGCTGGGGCTGAGACTGGGGACCCTTGTGCTGAGGCTGAGGCTGAGGCCCCCGTGCTGAGGCTGAGGTTGAGGCACTGAGACCATCGTGCTGAGGCTGAGGCTGGTACCCTTGTGCTGAGGCTGAGACCCTCGTGCTGAGGCTGAGCCTCTGACCCTCGCACTGAGGCTGAGGCTGAGGCGCTGAGACCCTTGTGCTGAGGCTGAGGCTGAGGCACTGATACCCTCGTGCTGAGGCAGGGCTGAGACTGGGACCCTCGTGCTGAGGCTGAGGCTGAGGTGCTGTGACCTCGTGCTGAGGCTGAGGATGAGACCCTCGTGTTGAGGCTGAGGTGCTGAGACCCTCGTGCTGAGGTTGAGGCGTTGACACCCTCGTGCTGAGGCTGAGGTTGAGACCCTCGTGCTGAGGCTGGGGCTGAGACCCTCGTGCTGAGGCTGGGGCTGAGGCTGTGACCCTCGTGCTGAGGCTGAGGCTGAGGATGAGACCCTCGTGCTGAGGCTGAGGCTGAGACCCTCGCGCTGAGGCTAAGGCTGAGACCCTCATGCTGAGTCAGGGGCTGAGGCTGGGACCCTCGTGCTGAGGCTGAGACAGAGACCCTTGTGCTGAGGTTGAGGCAGAGACCCTCATGCTTAGGCTGGGGACCATTGTGCTGAGGCTGAGGCTGAAGCGCTGAGACCCTCGTGCTGAGGCTGAGGTTGAAGCGCTGAGACCCTCGTGCTGAGGCTGAGGCTGAGACCCTCGTGCTGTGGCTGAGGCTCAGCCTGAGACCCTCGCGCTGAGGCTGAGGCGCTGAGACCCTCGTGCTGAGGCTTGGGCTGAGGCTGGGACCCTCGCGCTGAGGCTGAGGCTGTGACCCTCACGCTGAGGCTGAGGCTGAGAACTTCGCACTGAGGTTGAGGCTGAGACCCTCGTGCTGAGGCTGGGGCTGGGGCTGAGACACTCGCGCTGAGGCTGAGGCGCTGAGACCCTTGTGCTGAGGCTGAGGCTGAGACCCTCCCGCTGAGGCTGAGGTTGATACCCTTGTGCTGAGGCTGAGGCTGCAGGCGCTGGGACCCTCGTGCTGAGGCTGAGGCTGAGACCCTTGCAGTGAGGTTGAGGCTGTGACCCTCGTGCTGAGGCTGAGGCTGTGACCCTCGTGCTGAGGCTGAGGCTGAGGCTGAGACCCTCGCACTGAGGCTGAGGCTGAGACCCTCGTGCTGAGGCCGAGGCGCTGAGATCCTCATGCTGAGGCTGAGGCGCTGCGATCCTCGTGCTGAGACTGAGGCTGAGACCCTCGTGCTGAGGCTGAGGCGAGACCCTCGTGCTGAGGCTGTAACTGAGATCCTCGCGCTGAGGC
Organism: Lasiurus cinereus; assembly: GCA_011751065.1. Classification (NCBI taxonomy): domain Eukaryota; kingdom Metazoa; phylum Chordata; class Mammalia; order Chiroptera; family Vespertilionidae; genus Lasiurus; species Lasiurus cinereus. The sequence goes on from JAAGEH010000393.1 coordinate 49,454,761, forward strand.
TGAGGCGCTGAGACCCTCGTGCTGAAGCTGAGGCTGAGATCCTCGCGCTGAGTCTGAGGCTGAGACCCTCGTGCTGAGGCTGGGGCTGAGACTCTCGTGCTGAGGCTGAGGCCGAGGCTGAGACCCTCGTGCTGAGGCTGAGGCTGAGGCTGAGACTCTCGTGCTGAGGCTGAGGCGCTGAGACCTTCGCTCTGAGGCTGAGGCTGAGGCTGAGCGGTGCGTCCTCGGCTCTCGAGCCGCCAGGGCACCTGCCCTCAGGGCTTCCGGTGCGCCTCGCGCTGAGCCGGACCTGCAGGAACGAGCGCCGGTGCTGGTTCTCTTAACCCGTGCAACCCCGCGGCCCCCCGATATCCCCCCCACTTGTGTGTGCTGCCGCTGTGGCAGCAGGAGGAGGTGTGCTCAGTGGGTAGAGCGTCGGCGGCGGACTGAAGAGTCACTCACGGCGGAGCCCGTGGAGGACTTGCTGCTCCAGACCCACCCGTGACTGATAATTCTCAGGGGGAAAGGGGTGTGGGGTATACAGGGAGAGACTGGACAAAAATCATACACCTATGGATGAGGTCAACGGGAGGGAGGGAAGGGTCGGAGCTGGGTGGAGGGGTGCTATGGAGGGGAAAAAAGAAAAACAAATGTAATAATCTGAATAATAAAGATTTAATTTAAAAAAATAAATAAAAGCAGCAAGAGAAAAAAAATCTGATGAACAGAATAAACTGGTGAATATAATAGAATCAGGGGCATAGAAAAGGAATGGACTGACAATTCTCAGGGAGATAGGGGTGAGGAGGGTGGGGGAAGAGACTGGACAAAAATTGTACACCTATGGATGAGGACAATGGTGGGGAGGTAAGGGCAGAGGTTGGGTTGGGAACCAGGTGGAGTGGAGAAATGGGGGGGAAAAGAGGAACAATAGTAATAATTGGAACAATAATTATTCATTAAATTAAAAAGAAATAAACTTCCTGCAGCAGATCTCTGTTTCTGTGAACCCAAAGGAACAGAACCCTAATCACTTAAAAGATTCATACAACTTTCTTAATTGCTCTTTCTGCCTTCTCTCCAGTACATCCCACAAAATGATGTCATATCCATCTTTCCCCAAAATTATTTTTAGCGTGTTAGTTCCTGTTATAAAACTTCACTAGCTCTATAATGCCTTCCAAAATAAAGTAAAAATTCTGTAGCCCAACATTCAAGATCCTCTGCATTTGGGCTCAAATGTGTTGTAAACTGTAAGATAGACATAAGCAGAGCAAGGATTAATAGCCCCAAGGGCCTAGCAATAGCCAATCAATTGCAGGTTAGGACCTCACTTCAGGGTGACTTTTCCCCACTCTCATATCACTGGGTTCAGTCAAGGACCCCCTGACCTTTCCTCCATGGAGTTAACATCTAGACTTCAAGTTGTATGTCAACTCCAGGCCCAAATAAGCAACAAAACCTGCCTCAGGACCAGCTGCATTTAGTAATGACCCCCTGCTTTGGTGCCGGCCAATGAATCAATAGAGACCACAACCATGAAATGACACACCCAGAAAACTGCTGAATATTTCCTTGGGCCTCCCCTAAAATCTTATCCTTTAAAAACCTTAGGACAGAGGACCCAGCACGCTCCCTCCTTGGAGCACTCTGGTTCCTTTCCCTTTTCAAGCCTCTGTCCTCACCCCCAGGCAGGTTACCTTTAGCTTCCACACTCCCAAGCCCCAAGGGCCCTTCCTTTACCTCTTTAACTTGTTTCCTAGGAATTACTTTTTCTATCTCTGTGATTTACCAAATAAATGTTCTCTTAACGTTTGGGCCTTGGCTCCGAATTCTTTCCTGACCCAAGTACCGAGGTTGCTGAACTCAGGATTGGTCTGACCCCATGCGTCTAACACCTAGTGCCATTCCAGCCGCCTACAACAACCCTACTTTTTGTTTCTTCTATTTCCCCACCTGAGCTCTCCAAGCTTAATTTACTCACTGTCCATGCCATATTCTTTATCATGTCTATTTTTATTCACACCTCACCTCTGGCCTGGAATTCTCTCCTTTCAACAAATATTTAGTAGATCACTGTGGCGAACTGCACTGTGAGATTCAGGATCTGAAGGAGGGGCTGACACACAAATGAAAATACTATGCAAGAAATATGGATTTTGGAAGGCATGAGGAGCCAGGTGGAAACCTCTTTCCTGAAAAGGCACACCGAGTCCTGGCCCAGGCCGCTCTTATTCCGTTTTAGATACACTTCTTGCTCTCAGTAAAGCACCGCATGCACATGTTGACTAATGAGTTTGCCGACCACTGGTCTAGCGTAAGCCCTGCTCAAGCTCAAGGTCCATCGGCCTCCCACATTATTATTATTATTATTATTATTATTATTATTATTATTATTTTTTTAAGAAAGTGTGACTGAAAGTGGTACAGAGTCATGAGAGGTATCCAGAGCTCAATCTGGTGTCCTTTTTTTAAAAAAATATATTTTATTGATTTTTCACAGAGAGGAAGAGAGAGCTAGAAACATCGATGAAGAGAGAAACATCAATCAGCTGCCCCCTGCACACCCCCCTGCTGGGGATGTGCCTGAAACCAAGGTACATGCCCCTGACCAGAATCGAACCTGGGACTTTTCAGTCCGCAGGCCGACGCTCTATCCACTGAGCCAAACCGGTCTCGGCTACCTCCCTCATTCTTGGTACACGTTCATGATAGTGTTGGTAAGCAGTGGCTTCCCACAGACCACATGCTGGGCAAAGCCTATATGTTAGTTGATTGATGATAGATATTATGTTTGTCCTCAAAAAACTTACTCTTGTCAGTGGAAAAGACCAATACATAAATTGGCTTGGGTATGAGGGAGACATGTACAGGCTGGCCAGCGTGGTTCAGTGGTTGAGCAAACACCTATGAATGGTTTGATTCCCCATCAGGGCACATGCCTCGGTTGCAGGCTTGACCCCCAGTGTGAGGCGTGCAGGAGATAGTTGATCAATGATTATCTCTCATCATGAATGTTTCTATATCTTTCTCCCCCACTCCCTTCTCTGAAATATATATATATATATATGATTTTTTTTAAAGAGCCATATACAGAGTATTGCAGAGAGAAAGAAGGGATAGGATGGCCCCCTGGAGGAAGTGGCATCAGCCCTATTTTTCAAATGGACTTGAATCACTGATGAAAAGTTAAGCTCTATTTTATAGTCAGAGCCGTAAAACAGAAGTTTTTGTTTATGGTGTGGAGAAGGCAAACTATGAAATTAGTTACAGCCTCACTACCACCAGATCTAGAGAGGAAAGACTTCCCATAGCTGGGCTCCAAGGCTCGATGGGCTTCTCTGATACAAGAGTGGTTTCATTGCAAGGAGCTCTTCTTTGAAGGGTTGTAGTATCAGGCCTGCTCCCAGAACTAGAGGCAGTGAAGGTGGTTGGGTTTCAGCTGGCTTGTCTCTGACCATTGGAAACCCTACCTTAAATTCAGAAAGTTTGGCTTCTTGTCATCAAAGAAAAAAAAAAGACTCATGGACACAGACAACACTATGGTAATTACTGGAGGGAAAGGTGAGGGGATGGGGAGAGAGGTAGAAGAAGGTAAAGGGGGGATAAATGGTGATGAAAAGAGACTTGACTTTGGGTGGTAAATACACAGTACAATGTACAGATGAGATAGTGTAGAATTGTATACCTGAAGCATGTATAATTTCATTAACCCAATGTCATCCTAATAAATTCAATGAAGAAAAGCAACTGGTTATTCCCAGTAATTCTGGGCCAAGATGCGGAACCACCTGACAGGACAGGACCCCTAGCTCTCCTCACGTCTGAGTGCTATTTGGCCCGGCATCTGTGCTAGAGCCATGAACCCTGGCTGGTCTCCCGCTCTTCTTTTTGGGCCTGAAGAGGTTTCAAAAAAGTCACGCGCACTCTGACTTGCCACAGCCCCTCCCACATCTAGGCCCCACTCCTTTATTTACTCTCTGGCCATATCAAGTATTTAAGTTTGCCAACCCTGTTGTGCACATTTAGTTGGCATCAGACAGCATTGGCTGGCGTTGCACCAATCTGCTCTCTCCTCACTCTCACTTGAGTACCTGAAAGACGGTCAGGTAGTGTGGTAACTCTGGAGGAAGTGCAGTTTCTCACGGTTATTGTATCCTGTGAGCACTTTATTATTTTTAAAATAATTTTTATTTTTCCATTGATCTTTAGAGAGAGTGGAGAGGAGAGACACACAGAGAGAAACATAGATTGGTTGTCTCAAGCCTGCAACCAAGACACATGCTCTTGACCAAAATTGAACCCCGGACCCTTTAGTCCGTGGTCTGATGCTCTATCCACTGAGCAAACCGGCTGGGCTGAACACATTATATTATACAGTTTCTTAAATTTTTGGATTTCTGTCTTTTTTCCTCTAAAAGATGAAAAGCAGAATCTCTACTTAGTCTTCTCTCTTCCCTACAATTTGCTGTTTCCTTTGCAAATTGAATGACTTAGTGTCTTGAAGCCAAAGCTTCCCCTCCACAAAGGTTCTACGGTAATTCAATTTGCACAGATAAAACCCCTCACAACCCAAATTCTTAACTCTGATCGCTTAAGTAGATTGCAATGCTCCTAAGAAAGTGAACACTCACCCAACCTTCACCATTGCTTAAAAGAGAAAGAAAAAGGCATTTCCTACTGAAGCTGAATTGGTAATATCACCTTGAAATCAAGCATATCATTGTTTAAAAAAAAAGCAAACAATTTTTTTGTCCATAGAAATTTGTACCTGTTTACCACTAGAGGGAGCTGTAGGACTTTAAAATATTGAACACACACACACACACACACACACACACACACACACACACCTGTAAAGGAAAAATAATATTCTCTGCTCTTGTTTTTCTCTTGAGTGAAAAGTGTGAAAAAGTAAATTGATTACACAAAGTATAATCACTAACCTATTGACCAGTAAGAGAACAGGTTAGATACTATATAAGGATCATAGATTGATCATATAAAATTTAAAAAAGAGAGAAGGAACATTTGAATATGTTGTAAGCTTCACTCACAACAATGGAATTTTAATCAGTAAAGACAAGATGGTACTCCTCTCCTATAGATCCAGGTGCATAAGACAAATAAAAAACAAGGCAGTAAGAAGCTTAGGGTTAAGCCCATGAACTCTTAGAGTCAGCCTGATTCATGTATGCAGCCAAAACTAGATCTGTGACTGTGGGTACATTTCTTCTGACAGTTCAGTTACCTCACTCCTAAGTTGGGATAATAGAACTTCTCTTTTAGGGATATTACTATGATTAAAAAGGATCTTTATAAGTGCTTTGGTACATGGTACAGATGACCCTTCAACAATTCGGAGTCAGAGGCACCAATCCCTCCCACCTTTCCACCTCTCACTTCCCTGTGCAGTAAAAAACCCGAATATAATTTTTATTTTTAGCAAAAGTAAAGTTTTATTACAGAAAATCTCCCTGCTGCAGAAGGGATTGGACTCAAGACAGTTGCCCCACATATAACTTTTGACTCCCCCAAAACTTAACTGTAGGTGAAAGAAATTTTTAGATGTAAAATAGGCAGGTTTAGGAATTTTAGGGATTAAGGGGTCCATGGAAAAAGCACAGAGCTACAGAGCTGCAAAGAGTACATTTCCATAAGATAAGGGAGCTGAGAGTAAGAGAAGGTATATTTCCATAAGACAAGGAAGCAGAATAAAGTGAAGTGGGCCCCTCATTCAGAGAGGGAGGAAGAAAGCCCAGAGAGAATAGGGAAACAATTAGGGAAAAGAAGAAGGGAACCTCACGTACTTTACGTGAGATTTGAGCTCAGGAGTTGCTATAGTGACTAAATCAAAGAGGATAGTGACCAATCAAAGGGGATATCGGGGCACAAAAAACTCCAGTCTTTATAAGCTGTGGAAAAAAGGGATTCAGTGGAACTCTTCTCTCTCCCCACGTGGGAATCTGTGTTTGTTTCTCAATAAATTTCCACTTTTTGCTGTACCACCTTTCATCCATGGTTTCATTCTTTGACTCCATTGGACAAAGAGCCTGGGGAAGCCATCCTGCCCAGGAGAGCACCGCGTGTTCTAGTCCAGTTTTCTCATATCACAAGCATCCCTCAGTATCCATGGGGGTGGTTCCAGGTCCCCCATGGATACCCAAACAACCTACAGATGCACAAGTCCCTTATATAAAGTGGCATAGAACAATGAATACACTCTGAGAATAAATGATTCTCATCATTGATGTTTCTATCTCTCTCCCTCTCCCTTCTTTTCTAAAATCAATTAAAGAATATATTTTAAAAATTCTGTCTTTGATCTGCTGTTGGTTGAATACCTGGATGTACATAGGGAGGGCCAACTGAATATTTATTGAAAAAAATCTTCATATAAATGGACACGTGCAATGCAAGCCATGGTTGTTCAAGTCAAATGTAATTATTAACCGCTTTACAAATGTTGGCTATTATTTCCACTTGCATTTAGCTCAGCCAGATCATTTCTTCATTTAATCACTGGACAAATATTTATTGAGACAGGCACTAAGGCACTGGTGAGAGCTGGGGATGTTAGTAAAACAAAAGCAATAGGTATTTTTCCTGCTCTAAAGATTACATACTGGTAGATAAAAAACATTAACAACTAATTGGCCAATCACTCATGTAAATTACCATCATGATTAATGCTTTGAGGAGAAAATACATGATATTTGTAGAGTTATTATGGCAGAAATGACTTCGTTTGGAGGACTGAATAGAGAGCTCTGGAGGAAAAGCAGACCACCTGAGGTAGTAACATGAGGTGAGATCTGAAGGATGAGGCTAAATTAACCAGAAGTTGAAGGGTAGGGTGGGAAGAATAAAGTTCCAGGCAGAGATAAGTTACATGTAGAAAAAAATGGTCCTCAAATCTGAGTGGCAAGAAAGATTTATTTCTTACTCACTTCATAGTCTAATGCCAGGCAGAGGAGGAAGGGGCTGTTAGTGCAAGGGGCTCAGCTCTCTGCAGTCACTCGGGAACTCTTGAATCTTCCTATCCAGTGGCTCTTCCTTGTCTTAACACCCCACGGATCTCCATTAGATCCTTTCTGCATGTAGCCTACAAGCCAATTTCAGTATCTACAGATCTTACTAAAAACAGAGATTCTGATTCAAACAGTTCTGGAGTGGGACCTGAGATTCTGCATTTGTATCAACTCTCTTGGTGATACTGATAATTACTGGTTTCTAGCCTTAAACCCTACTCTGATTAGCAAGGGCAGGGGGAATCTCTTAGAAGGTTTTAGGTGCCAGGTATGAAGGGGAATGCATCATTTATCCTTGCATTTCAGTGCCCAAAATTCAGACACATGATTTCAACCAGGTTCAGGAGGCTGGAAAACCTTGTCTGACTAATGGGCAAGGGAAGAGATACACCCACCCACTCCCAAAGTTTGCTTGAAAAATAACCAATCTCTGCCATAGGTGGGAAGAAACCCACCAGTATCTAGCAGATTGCCACTGTGTAGAACCTGGAGACAAGGCAGCATGACATGCTTGAAAAACTTAGGGAGCCCAGTGTGACCAGAAGCTAGGAAAGAAGAGGTGAAGTGCATGGGTAAGTAAGTAGTCAGGCATCAGAGGTCGGGAGACCTGGGAGGTACTGTTAAGAATTTTGGACAGTGGTAACTCATTACAGGACCTTAAGCATGAAAGTGACATGATTTCATTTGTGTTTTTTTTTTAATTAATTTTTATTAATTTTTTATACATATCTCCCCATTGCCCCCCCCCTCCCTCCCAGGCATCATTTGTGTTTTAAGAAATTCTGACTGCAGAGTGGTGAGTGGATGGTAAGGGGAATGTGTATGTAAAGAAAGCATTCAGGTCCTAAACAGTGTTTGCTCATTGGATAGAGCATTGGCCTGCAGACTTAAAGGTCCCAGGTCTGATACCGGTCAAGGGCATGTATTTTGGTTGCGGGCATATACACAGTAGGGAGTGTACAGGAGGCAGCTGATTGATGTTTCTCTCTCATCGATGTTTCTAATTCTCTATCCTTCTCCCTTCCTCTCTGTAAAAAAATCAAAAAATATATTTAAAAAATAAGAAAAGAAAAAAGAAAAGGAAAGGAAAGGAAAGGAAAGGGAAGGGAAGGGAAGGGAAGGGAAGAGAGAGAAGAGAAGAGAAGAGAAGAGAAGAGAAGAGAAGAGAAGAGAAGAGAAGAGAAAAAAGAAAAGAAAAGAAAGCATTCAGAACCTGTAAGGAACAGCTGTAGAGTCAAGCCTTGGCAGTGGCAGAGCCATATACTAAATTTTCAACTTAAAGGGCAAAGTCCTCCTAACAATTAAGCTTGACCTTATAGTCCTCTCTTGTTCCTAGGTAGCTAATGGGCTGTGGGAGGTGCAGCAAGTGATGCAAAAACAAGGCTTCAGTAAGGATTTGATTTGAAACTTGCAAGAGCATTGTAAACATGTTGACGACTGCCCTTGTTTTGCTTTGTGTGATCTGACTATAAAATTAAGGGCTCCAGAAAATGGCGGCGGAGTAGACGGACGCGTCTGGAGCTTTGTCGCTGGGCAGAGGGAGAGAGAGTGGCTGAGAGTTGCATTGGGAGTGTTTGTTGGCAAGCTAGGAGTCAGTTGTCCTCCAGGGGAAGGCAGGGAACTGCTGGAAGGGGCTCTGCCGGCCAGGCAGCCCCACTGCCACGGAGTTTTTGTTCGCTGGAGCCACCAGCGTGAACGCGGAGCCCGAGCCATCTTGCAGTGGGAGGTGGATGTCTGCGGCGGTCTGAAGCCTTCGGCTGGGCACCCATCGAGCAGCCAGGAACCCGGGGACCCAGAACTCCACTCTCCAATCGGCGCAGACACGTGGCGGAATCAGAGATCCACAGAGCACACGGAAAGTGCCTTGTGTGCTGTACCTGGTCATGTTGTAGTTTGTGCCTTTCAATCAACGTAGAAGAGAGCACTACATAACCAGACACCCAGAGAAGAAAGACCATGGGCAGAAAAAGAAACAGCCCACAAAAGACAGAAAGGCAGGTTCCACCAGAAAAGGAAGTAAACGAAATAGAACCACAAATAAGCCTACCAGAGAAAGAGTTCAGAGAAATTATCATAATGTGGTTGAAAAGAATGGAAGACAAATTTGACAATATGAGTAAGAGCCAAGAGGAAATGAAGAAGAACCTAGAGGAAGTGAAGAAGCATGAAGAAGAAATGCAGAAGAAACTAGAGGAGGTGCAGAATAAACAAGAAGAAATGCAGAAGAAACTAGAGGAGGTGCAGAATAAACAAGAAGAAATGAATAATGACATCACTGCTATAAAGAACTCAATAGAAAGCATCAAAAGTAGATTAGAAGAAGCAGAGGAGCGCATCAGTGAGCTAGAAGACACGGTAGGAAAAAATACCCAAGTACAGCAGCTTCTAGAAAAAAAAAGTTAAAAAGCAAGAGGAGAGTCTAAGGGAACTTTGGGATAACATGAAACAAAATAACATCCGCATAATTGGGGTTCCAGAAAGAGTGGAAACTGAACAAGGATTAGAGAACGTGTTTGAAGAAATAATGACAGAAAATTTCCCCAATATAGAAAAGAAAAAAACCACACAAATCCAAGAAGCTCACAGAGTCCCAAGCAAAATGAACCCCAACAAACCGACACCGAGGCACATTATAATTAAATTGGCAAACACCGACGACAAAGTAAGAATCTTAAAAGCAGCCAGAGAGAAACAGAAAGTTACCTACAAAGGAACCCCCATAAGACTAGCTACTGACTTCTCAACAGAAACTCGTCAGGCCAGAAGAGAATGGAATGAAATATACAAAGTCATGCAAAGGAAGGGTCTGAATCCAAGAATACTGTACCCTGCAAGACTCTCAATCAAAATTGAAGGTGAAATCAAAAGCTTCACAGACAAAAAAGGACTAAGGGAATATATTACCACCAAACCAGCAATGCAAGAAATGTTAAAAGGTCTGCTGTAATAAAAAGAAAGAGGAAGCGAAGAAGGAACTCGGGGGTAAGGACTAAAAATGGCAACAGATAAGTCCTTATCAATAATAACTTTAAATGTAAACGGATTAAATGCTCCAATCAAAAGACATAGGGTAACCGATTGGATAAGAAAACATGATCCATATATCTGCTGCCTGCAAGAAACCCACCTTAGGAAAAGAGATGCACACAGATTGAGGGTGAAGGGATGGAACATGGTATTTCAGGCAAATGGAAATGAAAAAAAAGCTGGGGTTGCAATACTTATATCTGACAAATTAGATCTCAAAGTGAAGGACATAACAAGAGATAAAGAAGGCCACTTCATAATACTAAAGGGAACAATCCAACAAGAAGAAATAACTCTGGTAAACATATATGCACCCAATATAGGAGCACCTAAATACATAAAAAAACTCTTGGAGGATATTAAGGGAGAGATTGACAGCAATACAATCATAGTAGGAGACTTTAATACCCCACTGTCACCATTGGACAAATCCTCTAAACAAAAAATCAGCAAAGAAACATCAATCCTAAATGACTCACTAGACCAGATGGAATTAATTGACATCTTCAGAACATTTCACCCCAAAGCCACAGAATATACATTCTTCTCCAGTGCACATGGGTCATTTTCAAAGATAGATCATATGTTGGGTCATAAGAAAAGTCTCTTCAAATTCAAGAAGATAGAAATTATATCAAGCATTTTCTCAGACCACAGTGGCATAAAACTGGAAATCAACTATAATAAAAACAATAGAAAGAAATCAAACACATGGAGACTAAACAGCATGCTTTTAAACAACGACTGGGTAACCAGAGAGATCAAGGAAGAAATAAAAAACATCATGGCAACAAATGACAATGACAACACAACAATCCAAAATTTATGGGACACAGTGAAAGCAGTCTTGAGAGGGAAGTTCATAGCCCTACAAGCCTACTGCAAAAAACAGGAAACAATGGTAATAAATCACCTAAACCTACAACTCAAAGAGCTAGAACGTGAGCAACAAGAAAAGCCCAGTGTACTCAGAAGGAAGGAAATAGTGAAGATCAGAGCGGAGATAAACAACTTGGAGACCAAAGAAACAATTCAAAAGATCAACAAAACAAAGAGCTGGTTCTTTGAAAGGATAAACAAGATTGATGGACCCCTAGCCAGGCTCACCAAGAAGCAAAGAGAGAAGACCCAAATAA
>JAAGEH010000393.1:49470933-49501935 GCA_011751065.1 Lasiurus cinereus
ACTGTTCTCAAAACAGCCTGGTACTGGCACAAGAACAGACATATAGATCAATGGAATAGAATAGAGAACCCAGATATCCACCCAAACCACTATGCTCAATTAATATTTGACAAAGGAGGCATGAACATTCAATGGAACCAAGATAGCCTCTTCAATAAATGGTGTTGGGAAAATTGGACAGATACATGCAAAAAATTGAAACTGGACCACCAACTTACACCAAATACAAAAATAAACTCAAAATGGATACAGGACTTAAACATTAGAAGGGAAACCATAAAAATACTAGAGGAATCCACAGGCAGCACAATCTCAGATATATGCCGAAAGAACTTCTTCACTGATACTGCTCCAAAGGCAATGGAAGCTAAAGAAAAAATAAACAAATGGGACTACATCAAAATAAAAAGCTTTTGCACAGCAAAAGAAACCATCAACAAAACAAGAAAGATCAATGCATGGGAGAACATATTTGCAAATGCTATCACTGATAAAGGTTTAATCTCCAAAATCTACAACCAACTTATACAACTTAATAAAGGGAAGATGAAGGATCCAATAAAAAAATGGGCAACGGACCTAAATAGAACCTTTTCAAAAGACGACAGAAGGAAGGCCAAGAGACACATGAAAATATGTTCAAAGTCATTAATCATCCGAGAGATGCAAATCAAAACGACAATGCGATACCATCTTACACCTGTCAGAATGGCAATCATCAACAAATCAACGAACGACAAGTGTTGGCGAGGATGCGGAGAAAAAGGAACCCTTGTGCACTGTTGGTGGGAATGCAGACTGGTGCAGCCACTGTGGAGAACAGTATGGAGTTTCCTCAAAAAACTAAAAATGGATCTCCCATTTGACCCTGTAATACCACTCTTAGGAATTTATCCTAAGAAATTACAAACACCAATCAGAAAGGATTTATGCACCCCTATGTTCATAGCAGCACAATTTACAATAGCCACAATTTGGAAACAGCCTAGGTGCCCGTCAGCAGATGAGTGGATCAGAAAACTGTGGTACATCTACACAATGGAATTCTATGCAGCCATTAAAAAGAAGGAATTCTTACCATTTGCAGCAACCTGGTTGGAACTGGAGAGCCTTATGCTTAGTGAAATAAGCCAGTCAATGAAGGAGAAGCATCACATGATCGCACTCATTGGGGGATAATAAAGAACATTATAAACTGATGAACAAAAGGATAGATACAGAGTCAGTAAAGCTTCAAACAGACTGTGAAATTACAGCAGGAAGATTAAAGTTAGGTGAGGTAGATAAGAGATCAATCAAAGGACTTGTATCTATGCATATAATCATAACCAATGAACATAGACACTGGGGGGTTAGGGTATTCCTGGGAGGGAGGGGGGGCAATGGGGAGATATGTATAAAAAATTAATTTAAAAAAAAGCTTCAAAAAATAAATAAATAAACCTGATCAGATGCAAAAAAAAAAAAAAAAAAAAAGGAAAAATAAATTAAGCTTTGACTTACAGGCTGTCACTGTTTCCTCATCCAGGCAGTGATCTACCTGATTCCAAGTGTATTCTCTTGTCTATCTTCTTTAATCCTTCACCACGCCTCTCAGGTTCACCCCTGGCCATGCTGGATGTGGTTCAAGAACCACTGCAGTTGTCCAGATAAGAAATGACGGGGTTTTAGACACCACTGTTCTCTTTTTACCAAAGATAGTTAAGGTGACAAGTTGGCTATTCGAACCCATCTCTCACATCTTTTTGAACTTATACCTGATTTTCACTATTTGTGTTTTTTTAAATTTAATAAACCTTTATTGATCAGATTATTAACAATTGTTTCATTTTTTCTCCCCATAGCTCCCCTCCACCCAGTTCCCACCTCACCCTCTGCCCTTAACCTCCCACTGTCCTCATCCACAGGTGTACGATTTTTGTCCACTCTCTTCTTGCACCCTCACACCCCTCTCCCCAAGAATTATTAGTCCACTCTATGCCCCTGATTCTATTATATTCACCAGTTTATTCTGTTCATCAGATTTTTTTATCACTTGACTTTTAAATTCACATAGACATGTACTTGTTCATAATTTTTATCTTTACCTTTTTCTTCTTCCTCTTCTTAAAGAGTACCTTTCAACATTTCATATAATACTGATTTGGTGGTGATAACACTTTTAGCCTTTTCTTATCTGTGAAGCTCTTTATCTGCCTTTCAATTCTAAATGATAACTTTGCTGGGTAATCTTGGTTGTAGGTTCTTGCTATTCATCACTTTGAATATTTCTTGCCACTGCCATCTGACCTGCATAGTTTCTGTTGAGAATCAGCTGAAAATCGTATGGGTGCTTCTTTGTAGGTAACTAACTGTTTTTCTCTTGCTGCTTTTAATATTCTCTTTGTATTTTGCTCTTGGCATTTTAATTATGATATGTCTTGGTGTGGTCCTCTTTGGATCCCTTTTGTTTGAATTTCTGTGCACTTCATGGACTTGTAAGTCTATTTCTTTCACCAGGTGGGGGAAGGTGTTAGTCATTATTTCTTCAAATAGGTTTTCAATATTTTGCTCTCTCTCTTTTTCTGGCACCCACATAATTCTGATATTGGTATGCTTGAAGTTGTCCCTGAGGATCCTTATACTATCTTCAAATTTTGGACACTTTTTGCTTTTTCAGTTGAGTGTTTGTTGGTTCTTTGTATTTCAAATCTTTGACTTGATTCTTGTGATCCTCTAGTCAGCAGTTAGATTTCTGTATAATATATTTTATTTCAATCAGTGTATGTTTAATTTCTAGTTGGTCCTTTTTAATATCCTCAAGGGTCTCATTAAATTTATTGGCCTTTTCTAGAAAATTCTTGAAAAACCTTATAAATTGTGGTTTTGAACTCTATATCCAGTTGTTTGCTTTCCTCCATTTCTTTCATTTGTGATCTGTTTGTCACCACATTTTGGCTGCTTCCCTGAGTTGATTGCTATTGGTACACTGGGAGGAATTGACCTCCAGGCCAATTGACTGTAAGGATTAACTGTGTCTATTAATGGAATAACTGCTGTGCTAGAGACAGCCATATGGGGCAGGACTTGCTTCAGTGGAGCTTTGGTGCTCACCGAGTCTGCCTCTTGAGTGTGTCACTTATGAATGTGAGGAGTTGAAACCTGGTGTCATCTCACACTGACCTCTAGGTACACTGGTTCCTGGATCTCCAAGGAGGTGCAAGTCAGCTAGTGTCTGAGGCCACCCAGCAGGAACTACAGGGAGCTCTGCAGATTTCTCTTCTTTGTTTGGAGTTTGGAAGTTTTGGAGTTGTCTGACTCAGTTGCAATTTGTTAGGTTAAGTTGCCAGAGGGCAGGCCATTCATATGCAAAAGTTGCTGCACAGCTGGGTGGGTTTGTACATTGGGCGGGGTGGGATCTCAGGGAGTCTATAGGCTAGGGCATGGCAAACAGCAATGGCTGCCAGTCAGCCATCTCTGCCGCGTTCTGTTCAGTGTCCTGTGTCCCACACCCCAGTGCAGTAAACAATGATTCAAGTGCGCTACTCTGCGAGAGAGCCATCCTCCCTTTCTGACCCGATGGCAGACTGTCCAGTTTCTCCCTGTATGAGTCTGGGTCCCCAAAATCTCTCCAGAAACTGAAGTTCAGAGAGTGGGAAACTTGTAACTCTCTCCCAATTGAAAAACAACAGCGCACACCAGCCCGATTCAGGTGTGTCTCCGAACCTCTACCTTTCTGAGCCTCTGCATGTCCTACCAGGTCTGGATGCACTTTTTTCTTTCCTTCTAGTTGTAGAACTTTCACTCTGACAGCTTTCTGGTGGTTCTGGGGGATAGTTGTTTTGTCTTTTAATTGTAGTTTTGGTGTGGTTGCGAGAGACAGCATGGACAGATGTATATCTTATGCTGCCATCGTGGTTCTGTGAACTCTCGGTTTTAGCATTCTCTGGGACTGAGACATTTTCTGTCACTACAATGGGAAATGGTCAGAGATCCCTTACATCCAGGCCTTCTTTATACTATTCAATCATCTCTATGTCAAACTTGCTCAACTTCAGAGGAGAAACCAAGATGGTAAACACCTAAACTGCTGCCTCGCACAACAATATCAAAACTACAACTAAAAGACAAAATGGACACCATACAGAACCACAGGAAAGCTGGCTGAGTGGAAATTCTACAACTAGAAAAAAAAAGGAGAGCATATTGAGACTCAGAGGAGCTGCAAAAAGGCTGAGGTGCAGATACATGTGCATGGAGAGGGTTGACTGCTAAGTGCATATATGGCTGAGTGCCTGGCTGGCTTTCTCAAGCAAGAGGGAGATGGAAGCTCCCAACTGGGCTGAACTCCAGTTCCAGGTGACACTCTCAGAACCCAGACTCATCCGGGGGGATCTGGACTGTCTGGCAGTGGGCAAAACTCAAGGGCGGCTTTCTCTCAGAGGTGCTTGCAGCGATTTTCATGGGACACTGAGACCCAGGGGCCTCACAGGGTAGAGGTTATGGGAAGCCCAGGCTGTCTGCTCTACCCTGAGACTCCACTCTATCCAACTTGAGCACCGAGGCTTTTGCAATTTTGCAAGTCTCATCTCATAAGGCTGTCTCCAGCACAGAAGTTCTCCCAACATAGACACAGCTGAGCCTCACAGCCAATTGGCCTGGAGGTAAATTCCTCCCAGTGATACCAACAACAATCAAGGCTTAACTACAAAAGACTGTGCACACAGCCCACAAAGGGGTGCACCAAGAGTGTCCACCTCAGGTAACTGCGGAGGCTGAGCCACTGGGTCCTATAGGATACCTAGCACACAAAGCCACTCTATCAACTCAGGGAAGCAGCTAAAATGCGAAGACAAAGAAATAGATCACAAATGAAAAAAATGGAGGAAGCAAACAACTGGATATAGAGTTCAAAACCACGGTTATAAGGTTTTTCAAGAATTTCCTAGAAAAGATGGATAAATTTAATGAGACTCTTAAGGATATGAAAAAGGATCAACTAGAAATTAAACATACATTGACAGAAATAAAAAATATTATACAGAGACCTAACAGCAGACTAGAGGAACGCAAGAATCAAGTCAAAGATTTGAAATAAAAAGAAGCAGAAAACACTCAACTGGAAAAAAAAAAAAGAAAAAAAGAATCCAAAAATTTGAAAATAGTGTAAGGAGCCTCTAGGACAACCTCAAGCATACACACATATGAATTATGTGGGTGCCAGAAGAAGAAAGAGAGCAAGATACTGACAATATATTTGAAGAAATAATGACTGAAAACATCCCCCACCTGGTGAAAGAAATTGACTTACAAGTCCAGGAAGTGCACAGAACCCCCCCAAAAAATGGAATCTAAAGAGGACCACACCAAGACACATCATAATTAAAATGCCAAGAGCAAAGGACAGAGAATATTAAAAGCAGCAGGAGAAAAACAATTAGTTACCTACAAGGAACCTCCTATAAGACTGTCAGTTGATTTCTCAACAGAAATTATGCAGGCCATACGGGAATGGCAAGAAATATTCAAAGTGAATAGCAAGAACCTACAACCAAGATTACTCTACCCAGCAAAGCTATCATTCAAAATTAAAGGGCAGAAAAGCCAAGATGGCGGCATAGGTGAACACCTAAACTGCTGCCTTGCACAACAATTTCAAAACTACAACTAAAAGACAGAACAGACATCATCCAGAACCACAGGAAAGTTGGCTGAGTGAAAATTCTACAATTGGAAGGAAAGAGAGGGGCTCACAGAGACTCAGAGAAGCTGCAAAAAACTGAGGTACAGAGGCACACACATTGAGAGAGCGGGTGGCGGTATGCCTGGCTGGCTTCCTCTGGTGCAGTGGTTCTCAACCTTTTTTAATGCTGTGACCTTTTAATACAGTTCCTCATGTTGTGGTGACCCCCAATCATAAAATTATTTCCGTTGCTACTTCATAACTGTAATTTTGCTACTGTTATGAATCATAATGTAAATATCTGTGTTTTCTGATGGTCTTAGGCTTTACAGCAGTGGTTCTCAACTTGTGGGTCGTGACCCACAGGTTAAAAACTGCTAGCAAGGTCACCTAAAATCATCAGAAAACAGATAATTACATTATGATTCATTAACAGTAGCAAAATTACAGTTATGAAGTAGCAACAAAAATAATTTTAAGATTGGGGGTCACCACAACATGAGGAACTGTATTAAAAGGTCACAGCATTAAAAAAGATTGAGAACCACTGCTCTGGTGGGAGAGG
Organism: Lasiurus cinereus; assembly: GCA_011751065.1. NCBI lineage: Eukaryota > Metazoa > Chordata > Mammalia > Chiroptera > Vespertilionidae > Lasiurus > Lasiurus cinereus. The sequence goes on from JAAGEH010000393.1 coordinate 49,477,161, forward strand.
GACAGAAACTCCCAACTGCACAGAACCTCTTATCCTATGGCATTGAATCCCAGCTTCGGGCAAGATTCATACGGGGGGTTGGGGGGGTGTGAGTCTGGACTGTGGAAAGGGAAGAGTGCATGGAAATTTAGGGGAGCTGCAAAAGGCAGAAGTCTGGGGCATGCAAACCAATGCATGCAAAGAGGATGGACTGCTGATTGGGCCACTGGCTCTCTTGGTTGGGCGGGAGACAGAGCCTGCCAACTGTGCCACTTCTAACTGCATTGAACCCCAGTTTCGGGCAAGACCCTGGAGACCCAGACTCATACAGGTCCCAAAGTGCAAGGGAACCGGAAAGGCAGAGGTCTGGAGCCCCCTGCGAGTTACAAAGAAACACTTGAGACCCAGGGGCTATGTAGGGCAGGGCTGACTGGAAGCCAAGGCTGTCTCTGCTCAGCCCTGAGACTCCACCCCACCCAATCTGAACAGAGAGGCTTTTGCAGTTTTGTAAGTCTTGCATCATAAGGCTGATTCCAGCACAGAAGTTCTCCCGGCATAGTGAAAATGCAGAAACAAAGGAACAGACCACAGATGAAAGAAAGGAGGAAAACAAAGGACTGGATATAGAGTTCAAAACCTTAGAAGGTTTTTTAAGAATTTCCTAGAAAAGATGGATAAATTTAATGAGACTCTTAAGGATATGAAAAAGGATCAACTAGAAATTAAACATACATTGACAGAAATAAAAAATATTATACAGAGACCTAACAGCAGACTAGAGGAACGCAAGAATCAAGTCAAAAATTTGAAATACAAAGAAGCAGAAAATACTCAACTGGAAAAGCAAAAAGAAAACAGAATCCAAAAATTTGAAGATAGTGTAAGGAGCCTCTGGGACAACTTCAAGAGAACATCATCAGAATTGTGGGGGTGTCAGAAGAAGAGAGAGAGCAAGATACTGAAAACCTATTTGAAGAAATAATGACTGAAAACATTCCCCACCTGGTGAAAGAAATAGACTTACAAGTCCAGTAAGCACACAGATCCCCCAACAAAAGGAATCCAAAGAGGACCACACCAAGACACATCATAATTAAAATGCTAAGAGCAAAAGATAAAGAGAATATTAAAAGCAGCAAGAGAAAAACAGTTAATTACCTAGAAGAGAGTACCCATACAACTGTCTGCTGATTTCTCAACAGAAACTATGCAGGCCAGATGGGAGTGGCAAGAAATATTCAAAGTGATGAATAGCAAGAACCTACAACCAAGATTATTCTACCCAGCAAAGCTATCATTCAGAATTGAGAGGCAGATAAAGAGCTTCACAGGTAAGAAAAAGCTAAAGGAGTTCATCAACACCAAACCAGTATTATATGAAATGCTGAAAGGTATTCTTTAGGAAGAGAAAGAAGTAAAAGGTAAAGATAAAATCATGAACAACAAATACATATCAACAAGTGAATCAAAAAATGAATTAAAGATCATTTAATGGTGAATATAATAGAATTGGGAAAGGGGTGAGGGGGTACAGGGAGAGATTGTACAATAATCATACACTTATGGATGAGGACAATGTGGGGGGAGGCAAGGTAGAGGGAGGTGTGGGAGCGGGTGGAGGGGAGCTATGGGGGAGAAAACAAATGTAATAATCTGAACAATAAATATTTATTAAATTAAAAAAAAGAATTAAAGGGCAGATAAAGAGCTTCACAGATAAAAAAATAAAACCAAAGGAGTTCATCTCCATCAAACCAGTATTATTTGAAATGCTGAAAGGTACTCTTTAAGAAGAAGAAGAAAAACAAAAGGTAAAGATAAAAATTATGAACAACAAAGACATGTCTATGAACAAGTGAATCTAAAAATGAAGTGAATAAAAAATCTGATGAACAGAATAAACTAGTGACTATAATAGAATCAGGGGCATCGAAAGGGAGTGGACTGATAATTCTCAGGGGGAATGGGGTATGGGGGGTGCGGGAAGAGACTGGACAAAAACTGTACACCTATGGATGAGGACAGTGGTGGGGAGGTAAGGGCAGAGGATGGGGTGGGAACCTGGTGGAGGGGCGCTATGGGGGGGGAAAGAGGAACAATTGTAATAATATAAACAATGAATATTTATTAAAAATAACTTGCTCAACTTATCAAATCATAATTCTCCACTCAAAGCCTCCGTCCACCAACCCAAGACCTTTACTCCCTGAGGCTTCTATGTATTTTCCAACTTGTCAGGTCCTTCAGACACTACTTTCAACCCTTCTGATTAATTCTCTGATCCCCTCTGGATCTCCTGAACCCACTTTCTTATGGCCCTCCTCTGACTGTCCCCCTGTTTTGGGACTATATCCCCTAACCGCTTTACCAAGCCCCCTCTTACTGTTCCCTGACCCCAGCCTCCAGCCCCTGTTCTTCCCCTTTGAGAGGTGGCTGGGCCGAGGGTATTGTCCAGGTACACATCCCATTTTCCATGTCCAACCTTGCACAGATTGAGAGATATCTTGTGTCTTTTTCCATCGACCCAACCACCTTTACCAAGGAATTTGAATACCTGACCCAGTCCTATGACCTGAACAGGTATAATATGTCATCCTGTCCTCCTCTCTAATCCCAGAGGAGAAGGAGTGTGTCTGGTTAGCAGCTCAGGACCAAGCAGATGCCCTCCATAGACAGGATGTGGTGGCCAACCTCGTGGGTGCTGATGTAATCCCCTGAACTCACCTGAGATGGGACTATCATGTTAATTCTCCATGGCACCGGCTCCATAGTCATAAAATCATCGTTCTCATTGCCAGATTCAAAAAGGCTATCCATAAGGCAGTCAGTTATGACAAACTTAATGAGATCACTCAGGTCCTGATGAAAATCCAGCTCTCTTCCTCTCCCACCTCACTGAGGCCTTACAGAAATTTACCACCTTAGACCCCCATCGCCCCAGAGGGGACCTTTATTCTGAACACCTATTTTATATCTCAATTGGCCCCTGACATATGCCACAAACTTTGCTATATAGCATCAGTGCCTCCTTTGTCTCCCAACCAACTGGACATGGACTGCACTCTAATATAGCTCACCCCCAAACAGACATTGCTCCTAATAATCAGTCCTTTAAGTTCCCTCTTGGACCAGGAAAGGCATTGCCCTCTTTGCTGACCTAGGAATAGCTACAGGCCAGACACTGGGATAGGGGGACTGGCAACCTTCCTTTCCTACTATCAGAGCCTATCCAAAGACCTTGCAGATAACTGACAGGAAATTGCCCAAAGTATTGTTATAGTACAGGACCAGAGAGATTCACTGCCAGCACTCTCTAAAATGGAAGAGGACTTGACCTCATAGATTAGAAAGGCACCTATGCCTATTCCTAGGGGAAGAAGCAGTCTGCCATAGTAAGGGAGGGGCCAAGAAACTAGTTGATAGGGCCTCAAAAGTCTGACAACAACTTTAAGAATCCTGGGGCACCTGGCTACAGAATCTTAATTGCAACTCCTGGTGTTTACCTTTATTTGGACCCCTCTTAATGTTCTTCTTGGTATTCATTTTTGGTCCTGTGCATCTTTTTTTTTTTAAACATATTTTATTGATTTTTTAGAAAGAGGAAGGGAGAGAGATAGAGAGTTGGAAACTTCAATCAGCTGCCTTCTGCACACCCCTTACTGGGGATGTGCCCACAACAAAGGTACATGCCCTTGACCAGAATCGAACCTGGGACCTTTCAGTCCACAGGCTGATGCTCTAACAACTGAGCCAAACCGGTTCCGGTGGTCCTGTGCATCTTAAGAGCCCTTTCCTCCTTCCTCAAAAAAACTACATTCAGGCAATTACCAATAAATCCACAGGGTAAATGATGCTTTTCAAGACCTACACTGGATATCATCCCCTCCTTCAATCACTGACTAATTAGGGACGTCTCTACAGCCCACCTAAGCATGAAGAAGTTAAAGAAGAACGAGATAGGTCTCCCTCATCATCCCAGCTTGCAGGAACATCAGCTTATAGGAGCACCAGTTTGTGAAGAAAAAAGAGAGGAAGAGAGCGAGAGGTGGGGGTGGTGGTGCTGGAATGTTTGGCACATTCTTGTGCACCATTATGCTTTGTTTGTGGCTCTTACCCTCCCTGGAATGTTAGACACATTCTTGTGCCCATTATGCCCGCTTGGGGCTTTTGTCTCTCCCAGCAATTTTCCTGTTATTCTCATTATAGATTTCACAATTAACGGCCTTTAGTTTCCAGTAAACCGCTTCACCCATTTTCCATTTCCCCTGGCTCCCATTTGCACCTGATCTGATCAGTTACTCTGACTAACCTTTAGAAGAGACATAAAATCCTTCTCCCTCACTGATGCCATTTTGGTTTCAGCCCTTCTGCTCATAGATATAATAATCCTATCTAATAAAAGAGTAATATGCATATTAACCATCACTCTGTTATTCCCACAAGCCACATCCAACACCCAATCAGGAGAAAGTATGCAAATTAATCCAATCAAGATGGCTGCAGCCACAGAGAGAGCAGGAGGGAGGTTTGGGTTTCCCCAGCAATGGAGGAAGCCAAGCTTCCCATATACCCTGCCCGGCCCAGGCCTCCACTCCAGGCTACAAAGTTTCAATTATAGAAGATAAAGAAATCCAAACAAAAATGGCTGTAGTCTTGGAGCGAGCTTGGCTCTGCTCCAGGCTACAAAGTTTCAATTGTAGAAGATAAATAAATCCCAGATCCCTGGGCCTCTGCTTGGGTCACTGGGATGTGGGGTGTGGCTGGCCTCCAAACCACCACAGGCCTCCCCATCCCCTAAGGAAACCCTGACCCTGATCTGGGATACCCTTCAGGTCAAACCAGCTGGTCCCCACCCATGCTCCAGGCCTTTATCCTATCTAATAAAAAAGTAATATGCAGATTAATTATTACTCCAACACACAAGATGGCTGCCATGATGTGGTCAAAGATCCTGCCCCCATGTGGACACAAGATGGCCACCACAAGATGGCCATCAGGGGAGGGCAGTTGGGGGTGATCAAGCCTGTAGGAAAGGGCAGTTAGGGGTGACCAAGCCTGCAGGGAAGGGCAGTTAGGGGTGACCAGGCTGGTAGGGGAGCAGTTAGGCATCAATCAGGCTGGCAGGGGAGTGGTTAGGAGGTGATCAGGCTGGCAGGCAGAAGTGGTTAGGCAAGCAGTTGGGAGCCATCAGTCCTGGATCAGGCCTAAATGGGCTGTTGGACATCCCTCAAGGAACCCCGAATTGGAGAGGGTGCAGGCTAGGATGAGAGACTCCCCCTTTGCACAAATTTTGTGCACCAGGCCTCTAGTAAATTTATAATTCTTTTCCACGTTTGGCCTCCTGCATTCTTCCTTTGGTGACCCTAACAATAACCACTAATCAAGTCTCTGTTTCTAAAAGTTTTTTTTTTTTTAAAGATTCTACATGAGTGAGATCAATCAGATCATGCCATCTTTGTCTTTCTTAGATTTATTTTACTTATCAGCATAATGTCCTCAAGGTTCATTCATGTTCATTCAATTCAATGGCAGAATTTCCTTGTCTTTTAAAATATATATATTTTTATTGACTTCAGAGAGAAAGGGAGAGGGAGGGAGAAATAGAAACATCAATGATGAGAATCATCAATTTGCTGCCTCCCACATACCCCTGCACTGGGGATTGAGTCCAAGGTTAGAATTTGTTCCTTGAGTTTGGCTAAGAAAATAATTTAGAGCCAAAGAACTCAAATACAAGTAAAATTTATTTAGAAAGTCACTTCTATAATTGAAACTTTGTAGGCTGGAGTGGAGGCCTGGGCTGGCCAGGGTGTGTCTTTGACCGGAATTGAACCTGGGATCCTTTAATCCACAGGTCAATGCTCTATCCACTGAGCCAAACCAGTGAGGGCTCCTTGTCTTTTTTTAAATATATTTTATTGATTTTTTACAGAGAGGAAGGGAGAGGGAAAGTCAGAAACATCGATGAGAGAGAGACATCGATCAGCCGCCTCCTGCACGCCCCCTACTGGAGTTGTGCCCGCAACCAAGGTACATGCCCTAACCAGAATCGAACCTGGGACCTTTCAGTCCGCAGGCAGACGTTCTTATCCACTGAGCCAAACCGGTCTCGGCATCCTTATCTTTTTAATGGCTGAATAAGAAAAGTTCTCTTAAAACCTGATGTTGGAGTCCCAGAATGTAATTTCTGATGCATCCTATTGGTTAAAAAACAAAACAAAACAAACAAAAAACCCCAAACATTATAGGGCTAACCCACAGCAGAAGAAATAAACTATACTTCTGTTAGGTCTGATGAAATAATTGAATCAATACCCCTCAGACAACTTCACATATGACATTCCCTTTCTGTTGGACCACATTCCATTTGCTAAGACCATTAACCTTCCCAGGCTCAGGACTCGCCCAGAGAATTGCCTGCTAGAGTCCTTTAAAACCTCTGACTCCCCACCCCTGGCTGCTGGTGTCATTTTGGGGCTCAGCCCCTCTGGTTTCCAGATGACCTAATAAATTTGTATTCCTTACCACTTTGGCCTTGTGTGTTCCTCCTTCTGTGACCCTAACCATTGCCAGGAGTGGCGGGATAGGGTAGGGAGCAGGGGTGTAAGGAGGGGAAAACGAGTGAAGGTAATCAGAGTACAAACTTGCAGTTATAAATTCTGGGGAAAGTGTACAACATGGTGAGTACAAACAAGCCCAGGCATACTATGCTGTTAGAGGGAAAAACCATGTTGACCAGTTAATGGCGAATGGCACTAGAGGTTAGACCTTGGTCCTTGAGTTTGGCTAAGAAAATTTAGAGCCAAATAACTCAAATGCAAGCAAAATTTATCTAGAAAGCCACAGGGGCCGAAACTGGTTTGGCTCAGTGGATAGAGGACTCAAGGGTCCCAGGTTTGATTCTGGTCGGGGGCATGTGTCTTGGTTGCGGGCACATCCCCAGTGGGGGGCGTGCAGGAGGCGGCTGATTGATGTCCCTCTCATCAATGTTTCTAACTCTCTATCTTGCTGCCTTTCTCTCTGTAAAAAATCAGTAAAATGTATTTTTTTAAAATGAAAGTCACAGGGGTAGCCTGGCCATTGTGGCTCAGTGATTGAGTATGAATATATGAACCAAGAAGTCACGGTTCGATTCCCAATCGGGGCACATAGCTGGGTTGCGGGCTTGATCCTCAGTGTGGGGCATGCAGGAGACAGCTGATCAATAATTCTCTCTCACCATTGATGTTTCTCTCTCTCTCTCTCTGAAATCAACAAAAATTGAAAAAAAAAAGTCATGGGTAGAAGAAGTGAGCTGTGGAAGAAGTTAGCCTGCTGGACACAGAAAACAAATTACAGAGGCAAAAGGGTCCATGGACCTTAGGAGAAAGAAAGGCAATAAACAAACAATACACACACACACACACACACACACACACACACACACACACACCAAAAAACCCCCTTAAAAACAAAAAACCAGGCCTGGGGGAAGAAGAGGGGAACAGGCAAGTGCATGCTCCAGAGTGAGTAAGCGAGCGAGTAAGCAAGCACTGGATCCTTCGTCTTGAGATTTTTTTTTTTAATCTTCACCTGAGGATATTTTTCCATTCATTTTTAGGGAGAGTGGGAGAGAGAGGGAAAGAAACACTGATGTGAGAGAAACATCGATTGGTTGCCTCCTGTATGTGCCCCGACCAGAGTCCAAACTGGGTAGAAGCCTGCAACCAAGGTAGGTGTCCTTGACTGGAATCGAACCTGGGACCCCTTGGTTCACAGGCTGAAGCTCTATCCACTGAGCCAAACCAGCTAGGGCACATCTTGAGGTGTTTTTTTTTTAAAACTTAGAGAAACATTGATTTGTTGTTTCACTTACTTATGCATTTATTGGCTGATTCTTGTGTGTATACTGATTAAGGATCGAACCAAACCTGCAAACTTGGTGTATTGGAATACTACTCTGACTTACCTGGTCAGGGCTTCATCTTGAGGTTTTTTAATCTGTTTCTCAAAAGGCAGGGATTTTAGGGGTAGTATCAGGAGAGGATCTCAATATTATATTCAGCAGTTTTCCAGGTGTGTCCTTTCAGGTTAGTGGTCTCTACGATTGGTCAGCACTATGTATAGGCCACAGATCCTTACTTGGTGGGATCAGAAAAACAATTTTTTAGTCTCCAGGAGAGACATATGGTGCGGATTAGATCTTTACTTTGTCATCAGCTCAGATGTCAAGCTGGTTATTTTTAAATATTTTTATTGATTTCAGGAAGGGAGTGGAGGAGATAGAAACATCAATGATGAGAAAGCATCATGGATTGGCTTCCTCCTGCACGTCCCATACTGGGATCGAATGTACAACCCGGAATGTGCCCGGACTGGAATTGAACTGTGACCTCCTGGTTCACAGGTTGATTGATGATCAACTGCTGAGCCATGCCAGCCAGGCTAAGCTAGTTATGTTTAATGACTATTAGCATCATGGCAAACACACTTTGTGTTCTAGATTCATACACACATACCCAATATATCCGTTATTCGTGGATAAAGGTTGAAGAATTAACCATAAACCATATTTTCAGCTTTCTTATAAAGTAGAAGTGGCCCACCCATTGTGGCTTAGTGGTTGAGTGTCAACCTATGAATCAGAAGGTTGTGGGTTTGATTCCTGGCCAGGGCAAATGCCCAGGTTTAGGCTCAATCCCCAGAGTGGGACTTGCAGTAGGCAGCCGATCAATGATTCTCTCTCATCATTGATGTTTTTCTCTCTCCCTCTCCCTTTCTCTCTAAAATCAATAAAAACATAAAAAAAAATAAAGTAGAAGTGTAAACTTATTAAATGACTTGTTATTCCCAAAGAAGGAGCTGCTGGAGTTGCTAATATAGGGTGGGACAAAGGCAGATTTACACTTGTTCATATGGAAAATAATAAATAATACAAGACTAAACTGTTTCACATACAATGGTAAACCTATTTTTTGTCCCACCCTGTATTGGGGACAGGTAACAGTAGCTTGTTTTATTCATAAAAGTACTCTCTGCCCCTAAATATGGTCAGTGACTGGGGAGAACCAGTCAAGGCTGTAGGACATTTGAAGCTATCTTTAGGAATGTTTAAGGTCTGGGTTAAATCACAATTTAAATGCTCCCTGTGTGTGCTTTAGCATTATTCTATAGGTAAAACCAGATTCTAAAAAAAGAACAGTGGAGTAGTCAGGGAATAGGTGAACTATTTTTATGTGTGTATGGGGGAAGAGTAGGTAATTTCATAACCATTCCCATGTTATCCAGGAATGGGGGTAGTTGTGGTGGCGGCGGCTAAGAGCTGACTTAACAATAGCTTGATTTCTTATTTATTTCTTCTGATCAAATGTCAACATGTAAACTAAGGATCTTTTAGGTTTTAATATATAGCATGGTGACTATAATTAATACGGTGCTGTATATTTGAGAGTTGCTAAAAGATCTTAAAAGTTCTCATCACAAGAAAAAAAATTGTAACTATATGAAGTGAACACTAGACTTATTATGGTGATTATTTCATAATACTAGTGTATATACAAATATCAAATAATTATGCTGTTCATCTGTAACAAATATATGTCAATTAGACCTCAATTTTAAAAAGTCCCCCAAACCTACTCTTAGGTTTACTAGGATTCCTATTGCAGAAGTTATTCAAAAAACTGAAATAAACCACAGGGTTGTGGGATTTTTTTTGTCTCCATCCCAATTCACAGATTGAATAATTCTTGCTGCAATGCTGATCCTAATTACGTTTCCTCAAGATCTTTGACTCTAGTCAAAAATGATAAAAATTCAACAGGCCTTGAAAATTACTTACATAGTCCTTACTTTTTCTTCTATGTATAGCTCCTTAATCTGACATGGTTCAAAGGCAGGTCCAACTTCTGCCCCCAAGAACCAAGTGTGGCTTTGCAAATGCTTTGGCGTGCCTGAACATCTGTGCTGGTCTGATAACACCTGCTGCTCCTAAGCACCGCCCACTCTGGGCTTCAAGAGAACCAGACTCTAGGCAAGTTGTATATGACAGACCCTCCAAGCTTTTGTGTTTCCCAGCCCTTTGCTTGGCTAACAAATAGGGAAAGCTTTCGATATAGCATTTGAGCTAATCTGGACAGTTGGATGATCAATATATTGGCTAGGAACACAAACTCTTTAATCAAACAACATTCTATTTTTAGTTACATTAAGTATAAGAGGCCAGTGCATGAATTTGTGCATGGGTAGAGTCCCTTGCCCAGTCCTGATAGGGACCAATTGGGGCCAGCTGGCCAGGGGAGGGATCTAGGGAGGTTGGCTGGCCATGGGAGTGCACTGACCACTAGGGGCAGCTCCTGCATTGAATGTCTTCCTCCTCCTGGTGGTCAGTGCGTGTCATAGTGACCAGTTGACTGGCCATAATGGTCTCTTAGGCTTTTATATATATAGATGTTCATACTCAAATTGTCTACAGTTGATTGGCATTTTTTAATATATATATATTTAATCTTTACCTGAGTATGTTTTTCCCCCCATTGTTTCTTAGAGAGAGTGGAAGAGTGGAAGGGACAGCTGGAGAGGGAAGGAGAGAAAGAGAGAGGGAAAGAGAGAAAGAAAAAGAGAGAGAGAGAGAGAGAGAGAGAGAGAGAGAGGAAGAGAGAGAGAGAGAGAGAGAGAGAGAGACATCAAATTAGTATGCACCTGGAATGGGGCCTGAAATGGGGCCAGGGATCTCAACCTGCAACTGAGGTATGTGCTCTTGACTGGGAATTAAATGCAACCCTTCAGTTCTCGAGCTGGCGCTCCAACCACTGAGCAACACCAGCAAGGTATTGGTATTACCTTTATGTGAGAATGAGGTGACATAAATCGTACCCACTAGAATCACTGCAACAGAGAAAGTGATGCTTTGTAAAACGTTTTGTAAGATGAGGGGTTTACTACACCATGCAATATACAGATGATGTATTATAGAATTGTACTCCTGAAACTAACCTATAATTTTATTAATCAATGCCACCCAATCAATTCAATATAAATGGATAAGGAAAAAAGCAAAAATGAGGGGCTTACTGTTTTTCATCTGTAAGTCTGAAATTAAAATCTGCAGGACAGGTTAGGCCTTCATTACTGGCACTCATTTAAAAAGTTGATTTTAATTTACAAAAAACAAAGTGGGTCTATATTTGTAAACATTTATTCTCTTGAACTGAAAAAGGCTTGCATCAGCACACATTGTACAGCCTTTCAAATTACACAGAATTGAAAAAAAAAGGTTCCTTGTAATTAGTGCAATGAATCTTTGATGTCCAGTGATCTGCTGCAAACAATGAAAACAAACTTTAAACTGCTTAAGAAGTTTCCAGCACTCATCAAATGTATTTCTGTAGTTGACAAAAAATCCACGAGGAGGGGAATGCAAATAAGTGGCATTTAGTTATTGGAAGGACTTAAAAAAAAAGTATTTTCCAGCCTAGAATGATTCCTATTCCCCTTTGAGTCTAAGTGGTTTGATTGAGAGGCATTAAGAACATAATTTACTTCACACTTAATGATCATACTACCTAAATGAATAAGAAAAGAACCCACTGAGGGAATTCTGTGTTTTCTGGAAATTGTTTCTGTGTTTAGAGATACAGGGGAAGAGTAATCTGCTTGTGGGCTCTCTTTAGTCATCCTTTAGCCCCTCAAAAAGACAGCAAATGGTTCTGACTTGGTTATTCCATTCCTGTATTCTTTTCCCCCCAAATTCTATGTTGGATCACACTGTGCTGGCTGCAAAAAAGAAATACAGGTTGCAACTAACTGTAATAATTTTGAAGGATAATTTGCTGTACAATAGAGCTTTGGATCTGATACAAGAATTCAGAAATATAAAACAAAATAACTATAAAAATCAGGAGACATTTGAACAGCATTTTCTCAGAAAAAGCTGGAACTCCGATGTGGATTCCTAGTCACTGGGGTGCAGTGTGGATCTCCCCGTTTTGCTGGAACACTGGCCTGTCTTCAAAAGCTGTTTCACCCTGACCACATCTCCTAGGAGTCTCTATCATGTTAACAGGAGCTCTGAATACCAACCCAATTAAAGATGGGAGTGCACAGGGGAATCAAAAAGGCCCAGGGTCCAAGGTGACTGTTACTGAGAACTTGCCCTTTCCAAAATGTGAAAGTCATAGTGCTTCTTGCTTGTTCTCAGCTTAAATTTGTTAACGGAGTTAATTTGTTTCTTCAATGCATTCTGTGCAGCTGAGATGGAGGGGAATGTGGCTAGGACGGTGTATGTGGAGGCCAAGTCAATGGGTTTAGGGCGTTCAGAATTGATAGTGCTGTCCCCGCTGCCACAGCACAGCGGGTGACGACGCAGCTGGGACTGGGACTGGGGGTCCCGCAGCCACCGGATCTTGGCGCCAATTTTAAAGAGTTCCCCAAAGAGCTTCTCGGCTTCCATGCGAGTTATTCCATCTGGTAGTTCAGTAATTTCCAAGACTTTCCCAACAACTAGAATGGAAAAGGTGTAGGATTAACAATCCCTGTTATTGAAGAGAGGCAAAATGTACTCTAAACCCAGTATGACATAGAAAATAAACAGAATTTTCTAAAACCATTCAAATCCACAAAAATATAACTGTTATGACAATTTTTCAAATCATTCCTATGTACTCCCTGGAAAGGAGTGTAGAACTAATAGTGCCAACTACCTATTTCAGTCTTCACTGATAGATAGCTGCACACATATTGCACAGCATTGCACAGTGGCTCCTCTTAATAAGATGTGTGCTTCTGGGCAGCTCCCTGCACATGTTCCCAGTGTAAAAGAAAGATAGCAACACTTGTCCTATTCACCCAAGGAAGCTGAGTAGAAAGTTAAAGTACCTATTTGACAGCAATTTGCCACAGATGGTGACATATTTATTCATTCACACTACTTCCATATGGATGTAAGGGCTACTTCCTTTCTCAAAGAATAGAGGCAAAGAGCTCATTCTACCTGTACTTGTCACACACATCATTTCCCTTTGGTCCCTTCACCCCTCCTGGTTCCCAACCCACCCTCTCCCTGTACCTTACTATACTCTCAAACTTGAGATGAAATAGCTCTGAAAAAGCATATTCAAACACTTTACATTATAGATGGCATAATTCCCTATGACCTTTGCAGGATTCTAGGGAGAGGAAAACTCATTTCTGTGTTGGGGTACAGTTTTAAAGACTGTTGAAGTGCTCAACAGTTTGTAGAAGCACATCCAGCTGCCTCAGGGACACACCTGCTTCTCCTGCGCCAAGGTCAGTGGATGCAGCTTTCTTAGCTTGTTTCCTTCCTCGGTTTCCATGCCTGTTGCCAGACTGACCCTGAAAACCCACAAACAGATGAGAAAAAAGGTTAATAATAATGACAAATATATTTCTAATGTTTAAACACTTAATACTTAACCATACTCAGTCTGGGTTTTGTATTTCAGCAGAAAAATTCAATCCCAGGCCTCCTGAATTCTGTCTTTGTGGCACTGGCCCACTATGACCAGTCACTTTCTGCACTTTCCTGAGCAGGTGTGCCCTGCACCCAGCCCACCTGGGAATACTGCCCAGCCAAGCAGCACCACTGTCCCCTGGCTCTGCTCTCAATGAGGCAGTGAAAACACTGAGAAATCCACAGCTGAGGCAGGGAACTCTCCCTGTGTAGTGCCAATAGGAAGGCCCAGGCCTACACTCAATCATAGATGCATGATGGCCAGCACTCTCACCTGTTGGGGTGGCAAGTGTCCATGCAGAACAGTAGGAGGGTTGTACTGCAGTGGTTGGCCAAGTAATGGATACCTGGCATCTCCTGAAAGTCAACAGAAACATTTTTATATTTTTCTCTAATTAGTTATAAAATACTTCCTGGAGTTTTCTAAATTATCTCAGTTCAGTAGGTATTGACAAGTTTTACAAGAATTAAAAGTTCCAAATATCCTTTAAAAAGCTGGGGTAAACTTCTCAAAGGACTAAGAACTAATAAAAGTGGTTATGAAGGAGGGTAAGTGGTGGGAACTGGGGAGGCAGGGGATAGGACGAAGAGAAACTTCTCTTTATACCTTAACATTCCATATGAAACCCACAGAAATGACTATAAACACCCCTCCAACCACTTGACATGCTAAAATCCATATTTTCTCTAATGATTAACAATGAATATAACTTACATTTCAGAAGGAAAAGAACCTGAAAAACATTAAGCTCCCTCGCCCTCCAAATTCACTATTAACTATTATAAATATCTGCACCCATGTATTTATATATATGCATACAAACATTGCTAGAGTCTTAACCAATAGGAGTATTTACACTGTAAGCGCTCTTTAAAGTTTGTATTTTTTTTAATTTTAATAAATCATTATTGTTCAGATTATTACAATTGTTCCTCTCCCCCCCATATCTCCCCTCCACCTGGTTCCCAACCCACCCTCTCCCCTTACCTCCTCCCTTCATTGTCGTCATCCATAGGTGTATGATTTTTGTCCAGTCTCTCCTTGCTCCCCCTCACCTCTTTGTCCCTGAGAATTAACAGTCTACTCCCTTTCTATGCCCCTAATTCTATTATATTCACCAGTTTATTCTGTTCATCAGATTTTCAATTCCCTTGATTTTTAGATTCACTTGTTGATAGATAATGTATTTGTTGTTCATAATTTTTTTCCTTTACCGTTTTCTTCTTCTTCTTAAAGAATACCTTTCAGCATTTCATATAATACTGGTTTGGTTTTGATGAACTCCTTTAGCTTTTTCTTATCTGTGAAGCTCTTTATCTGACCATCAATTCTGAATGATAGCTTTGCTGGGTAGAGTAATCTTAGTTATAGGTTCTTGCTATTCACTCATCACTTTGAATATTTCTTGCCACTCCCATCTGGCCTGCATAGTTTCTGTTGAGAAATCAGCTGACAGTCAAATGGGTGCTCCCCTGTAGGTAATTAACTGTTTTTCTCTTGCTTCTTTTAATATTCTCTCTTTGTCTTTTGCTCTTGGTATTTTAATTATGATGTGTCTTAGTGTGCTCCTCTTTGGATTCCTTTTGTTTGGGGTTCTGTGTGCTTCCTGGACTTGTAAGTCTATTTCTTTCACCAGGTGGGGGGAAGTTTTCAGTCATTATTTCTTCAAATAGGTTTTCAGTGTCTTGTTCTCTCTTTCCTTCTGGCACTCCCATTATTCTGATGTTGGTATGCTTGAAGTTGTCCCAGAGGCTCCTTACACTATCTTCAAATTTTTGGATTCCTTTTTCTTTTTGCTTTTCTAGTTGAGTGCTTTTTGCTTCTTTGTATTTCAAATCTTTACTTGATTCTTGTGATCCTCTAGTTTGCTGTTAGGTTTCTGTATAATATTTTTTATTTCAGTCAGGATATGTTTAATTTCTAGTTGGTTCTTTTTCATCTCCTCTTGAGGCTCGCTAAATTTATCCATTTTTTTCTAGGAAATTCTTAAAAAACCTTATAACCGTGGCTTTGAACTCTATATCCAGCCATTTGTTTTTCCCCATTTCTTTTGTTTGTGATCTGTTCTTTAGTCTCCGCATATTTTGCTGCTTCCCTGAGTTGGTAGAGTAGCTTTGTGTGCTAGCTGTCCTACGTGGCCCAGTAGCTCTGCCTCCACAGTTACCTGAGGTGGACACTCTTGGTGCACCCCTTTGTGAACTGTGTGTACAGTCTTATTGTAGTTAATTCTTGATTGTTGTTGGTATCACTGGGGGGGAATGACCTCTAAGACAATTGGTTGTGGGGATCAGCTGTGTCTGTGCATGCGCGCTTGCCTCCAGACTTCTGCCTTTTGCACGTGCCCACACATGAGCTTCTGGAACTCTGCCTTTCAGTTCCCATGAGTTTCCATGCGCTCTAGGGACCCGTATGAGTCTGGGTCCCCAGGGTCTCACCCGAAACTGGAGTTCAGTGCAGTTGGACCTGTATTTCAGTGCTGTTGTGAGGTTCTGTTTTCCTCCCGCTAGAGGAAGCCAGGCACAATCGGCAGTCAGCGCTCTGTGTGTGCACTTTCGTGAGCCCCCAGACTTCTGTCTTTTGCGGCTCCCCTAAATTTCTGTGCACTCCTTCCTTTTCACAACAATCCAGATTCCCTCTGTGAGTCTTGCCTGGAGCTGTGGTTCAGTGCAGTTGGGATTTTCTGTCTCCCTCCTGCTAGAGGAAGCCAGCCAGGCATTCTGGCGCCCGCTCTCTCTACGTGCGCATCTCCGTACCTCAGCTTTTTACAGCTCCTCTGAGTCTTCGTGAGTCCCTCTATTTACTTCTACTTGTAGAATTTTCACTCCGCCAGCTTTTCTGTGGTTCTGGATGATGTCCGTTCTGTCTTTTAGCTGTAGTTTTGAAATTGTTGTGTGAGGCAGCAGCTTAGGTGTTCACCTATGCCGCCATCTTGGTTTCTCCTAAAGTTTGTATTTTTAACTTTCACTTGCTTAGAAAGAGTGGCCCACAGTTCTTTTAAGTTATTCATGAGCAAGTATCCTCTTCCTGAATCAACAAGTGTGGGCTAGTCAGGATGGAGACCCTCCAATTATTTTGGTTCACTCAGGAATGCCTAAAGTATCACATGAAAAGGGCTTAATCAATGCTGACTGCAAAAACCTTGTCCCGGAGAAGAATGCTTTCATTTGCTATATTCTCTTTTTATTTTAACCACAAATCCCAACATTTAGCACACTCCATGTTTGGAAGAGGGTGATAGGCAGATGCTGTTCAGGAAATGATATATCCCTTTTCTCTAGACAGTTTCATAGCAGAGAGAGGCAAAGTGCGAACTTCCTACCCCTCTATGGGGTACTTTTCTGATGGTACTTGGGCAGCTCCCTGGCAGAACATACCCATGACATACTTGCTCCTTCCCAAGCACTAGCTGAAGAGCAAATATAACATAGAGGCTTAGCACTGAAATCAGACATGCATATGTGAATTGTGAAGATGCATAAAAAACAGCTGCATAGATGGAGTTGAGGTTGTAGTCAGCAGTAACCAAAGATCCATCCTTAAAGACTGTGCTCTGTGCTCCTCTTGGAGCATTCATACTAGACGAGGCATCTCAATATTACTATATTGCCATATAGTTTCAACCTATATGCTATTTCAATTTTTTTATTTTAATCCTTTATTGTTTAACATATTACATATGTCTTCCCCTGCTCCCCCATTGACCTCTCCCCAGCACTCCCAACCCCAGCACATGCCCTCATCCCCTTACTGTCTGTATCCAGTGGTTATGCTCCTATGTATGCATATAAGTCCTTTGGTTGATCTCTTACCCCCTCACTCCCCGCCTTTCCTCATAGGTTGAACAGTCTGTTCAATGCTTCTATGTCTCTAGTTCTATTTTTATTCATCAGTTTATGTTGTTCATTATATTCCACAAATGAGTGAGATCATGCGATATTTATCTTTCTTCAACTGGTTTATTTCTTCCTTTTATTTTTAATAAGAGAAAGCTTCTTTAGAAAGTCATAGAAGTGGAAGAAGTCAGCTGTAGAAGAAATGAGCTCAGGAAACAAGTTACAGAAGCAGACAAGGGTCCCTGGAGCTTGGGAGAAAGGTAAGGGTAACATGCCCGGAAGAAGAAGAGCAGGAGGGAAAAGTGTGAGTTTGCTCTTGAGAGGGAGAACTGCCTCAATTTATAACATGTTTATTTTTCTGGATTAAAGTAATTGGCTTTGTAGAAAAAACAATAGAGTATTGTTTACAAAGGAGAAAATAAAAAGCACCTTAGTAATTCCCTCATTTCTAACATTGAGGTGTGTACCTTTCTGGTCTTTGTTCTACATGTGTGTGCTCACACTTGTATATATGCTATTTTATAATTCTTTTAAAAAATGAAGACAGAATTAACATAAAACAAAATGCACAACTTTAGTGTTAGGTTTGAAGACTTCTAACAACTTTAAGAGTCCATGTAACCATGCCCTAGAAAAGATAATGACCATTTCCATTTCCTAAAAAGTTCCCAGGCTCATTTCTAATCAACTCCATATCCCATCCATACCATGATCTGATTTCTAATGTTGGTTTAGTTCACCTTTAGCTGGAATTTATATAATTGGAATCTTATAGGTCTTCTTTTGTGTCTGGTTTGTTTTTTGCTTAACAGAACTCTGAACTTCTTCCATGTTGTTGCATGTCAGTATAGTTTGCTGTGTTCATTTTCATCACTGAGCAGGATTTTATTGTAAAGATAGGCGACAACTTGTTTATTTAGTCTCCACTGTTGGATATTTGGGTCTGTCCAGTTAGGGCTATTATAGGTTGTTATAAATGTTCTTGTACAAATCCTCATAAACACATTTTCATTTCTCTTAGGTAAATACATAGTAGGGCAACTGCAACATTGTAAGACACTATTAAATCTTTTCTCAAAGTGGTTTTATCAGTTTACATTCCACACCAATGTGAGAATCTTAGTTGCTCTGTATCTTCACCAACATTCGGTGTTTTTAGTTATTTTAATTATAGCCATTTTAGTGGGGGCAAAGTAGTATTTCACTGATTTTATTTTATTTTATTTTTAAGCAGGAAATAAACTTTACCAAGAGACTGGCATTTGTGCTTTTGACAGAACTGAATTACAGAGCAAATTCACTGAGACAACAACAAAAAAACCTGTCCTTGTAAAGGTTGATTTTTTTAACCCCAAAGAAGTTTTCCAATTCTGATACACACACCACACAACTGGCTAAGAAAATAAAGCGCGGTGCTTAGCAGCAGGGCACCGTAACTACAGTGCTCGGCCCTGCGCTCACGCTCACTGGCAACCACTGAGGTCAGCAAGGCCAGGTCTGGAGAGTATCCTATTTCTCCACACAAGCTGCTGCCGTCTCCTTGTTGAAGCCTCGGATGGAGAGATTAATGACCACCTCCTCTACTTTCTTTACATTGTACTTCAAGCCATCATAGCGCTTCCTCAGGGAGTCGTTTTTCAGATTGAGGAGGCGGAACCCGGAAGCCAGCTCATTGATGAAGGTGGAGATGTGAAGGGGCCAGGAGTAGTCTCCAGCAGTCACATTACTGACAGACAGCCTTGACTTGGTTGTGGGCACATCCCCAGTGGGGGGCGTGCAAGAGGCGGCTGATCGATGTCTCTCTCTCATCGGTGTTTCTAACTCTCTATTCCTCTCCTTTTCTCTCATTTCACTAGCAAGAATTAGAACTCCTGAAAGATAATCTTCTACATCCGGATGAAATCCTTTCTCCCGATCTGGCTCAATGCCAAGAATTTCTGTCACTGCTTCTCAAGTCACTAGTGTTTCTGATTCCAAGTACACAACAAACGCTGCCAAGAAGACCAGCCGCTGCAACACAAACCTCCAGTACTCATGAAATCGGTAATACTGTTCAGCAGGGAACTTGTTCTTCAAAGACATTAGATGTGTTTTCACAGTACCAAAATGTTCTTGAGCTTTCAAACACCTCCTTGGAATGTCCTGAAACCCAGCACCCTGATAGACCCCTTGCAGTAGAGTTAAAATCTCCCGAACTGTTTGTTCTAAACTCTGCACTACTTTTCGGATTTCCTCCCAGATGTCCTGCTCAGCAGCCAGAAAGCCCTGCAGCTCCACGAAGATCTCACTCACAGACATGGCACCGGCTGCACTGGGATCAGCAAGCTGCGAGGGTGAGGGCAGCCGGCTGAGTGGGCTCCACAGACAACCAGTGCGCCATCAGTCGCAGGGGCCACCGCCACCCTAGTTCACTGATTTTAATATTCTTTTCCCTAATGAATGATGCTGAGCATCTTTTCAAGGTCTTCTTTTTTGAAATGTCCATGGAACTTATTTTTTAAAATCACCCATCTTTCAATGATTTCCCTTTTAAGTGATTCTTTAAAACATGATTTTTAGATAACTGCATAGTATTCTTTATATGGATACTAGAGGCCCGGTGAATGAAATTCGTGCACTGGTGTAGGGGATGGGGGAAGTCCCTCAGCCCAGCCTGCACGCTCTCCAATCTGGAATCCCTCTCACAATCTGTGATTGCTGGCTCCCAATTGCTCACCTGCCTGCCAGCCTGATCACCCTAACCACTCCCCTGCCAGTCTGATTGCTCCCTGGCAGGCCCAATTGCCCCCAATTGCCCTCTCCTGCTGGTCTGGTTGCCCTCAACTGCCCTCCCTTCCTGGCCTGGTCACACCCAACTGGCCTTCCCTGTTGGCCTGGTCACCTCTAACTGCCCACCTCTGCCAGCCTTGTTGCCCTTAACTGTTCTCCCCTGCAGGTCTGGTTGCCCTCAACTGCCCTCCCCTCTCGGCCTGGTCACCTCTAACTGTCCTCCCCTCTCGGCCTGGTCACCTCTAACTGTCCTCCCCTGCTGGCCTGATCGCATACAACTGCCCTTCCCTGTCAGCCATCTTGGGGGCGAACATCTTGTGTGAGGGCATGATGGTCAATTTGCATATTCACTCTTTATTATATAGGATACCATAATCTAATACTTACTAAAGGACATTTAGGTTGGTCTGAAAGATATTTTTCTATAGAATAAACTCTTCTGTACATAAATCATTGTTTACATTGATTATATGCATTTATCCTTACAATAAATTCCAGAAAATCAATCATTTCTTTATAATCATTGCTTTTGTGTCTATTTCTCCAACTAGACTGAGCATTGATGAGATGAAGACTTTATTTTATGCATTTTTATACATCAGGGGAAGAGCAAGTTTTCAATAAATGTTGGTTGAATAAATTTTTGAATAAAGTCTTGAGAGATATTACTCTAATATAGAAATTAGAAATATAGACTCCCTCCCCTGGCAATATGTCCATGCCCTGTTGCAGCGCCACCGCTGCATGGAGGCTGCCATGTAGGGAGGTCTGACTGCCGTATGGAAGGCAAAGCTGGGACTTAGGAACCAGTAGCCAGGCATGGCTGGCAGCAAATTATTTCCTATTGGCACACCAAACAGGTCAGTACAAGATTAATGACGTGAAACCAAAATGGTGGCATAGCTAAACTGCTGTCTCTAAAAGACAACAGACATCATCCAGAATCACAGGAAGGCTGGCTGAGTGAAAATTCTACAACTAGAAGGAAAGAGAAAAGCACACTGAGACTCAGAGGAGCTGTAGGAGGAAGAGATACTAAGGTGTAAGTGCACTCGAGAAGAGGACTGGCAACTGAGTGCGTGGCTGGCTTTCTCAAGCGGGAGGGAGACAAAGCTCCCGAATGCGCTGAACTACAGTTCCGGGCAAGACTCTGGGGACCCAGACTCATGTGGGGTAAAACTGGACTGACAGGAAAGAGAAAAGCACACTGAGACTCAGAGGAACTGCGCAAGGCAGAGGTACAGAGGCGTGCGTGTGGAGAGGGCTGGCAACTGAGTATGTGGCTGGCTTTCTCAAGCAGGAGGGAGACAACAGCTCCTGACCACTATGAACTCCAGTTCTGGGCGAGATTCTGGGAACCCAGACTCATACAGGGTAAAACTGGACTGTCAGGAAAGAGAAAAGCACACTGAGACTCAGAGGAACTGCGGAAGGCAGAGGTATCGAGGCGCACGGGCAGAGAGGGTGGCTTTATCTCAGAGGGGCTTGCAGCGATTACCATGAGACACTGAGACACAGGGGCCTATTAGGGCAAGGTTGACGGGACACCAATGCTGTCAGTTCTACCCTGAGACTTTGCCCTATCCAAGTTGAGCACAGAGGCTTTTGCAAGTCTTTTCTCATAAGGTTGTCTCCAGCACAGAAGTTCTCCCAGCATAGACACAGCTGATCCTCACAGCCAAATGGCCTGGAGATAAATTCCTCCCAGTGATACCAACAACAATCAAGACTTAACTACAACAACACTGTGCAAAGAGCCCACAAAAAGGTGCACCAAGAGTTTCTACCTTAGGTAACTGGCGAGGCTGAGCCACTGGGCCCTATAGGACACCTAGTACACAAAGCCACTGTATTAACTCAGTGAAGCAGCCAAAATGCAGACATAAAGAAACAGGTTGCAACTGAAAGAAATGGAGGAAAGCAAACAACTGGATATAGATTTCAAAAGGTTTTTCAAAAATTTTTCTAGAAAAGGCTGATATATTTAGCAAGACCCTTGAGGATATGAAAGAGGACCAACTAGAAATTAAGCATACAATGACTGAAATAAAAAATATTATACAGCTGAAACTAGTTTGATTTAGTGGATAGAACGTCAGCCTGCGGACTGAAGGGTCCCAGGTTCGATTATGGTCAAGGGCATGTACCTTGTTTGCGGGCACATCCCCAGTGGGGGGAGTGCAGGAGGCAGCTGATCGATGTTTCTCTCTCATCGATGTTTCTAACTTTCTCTCTCTCTTCCTTCCTCTCTGTAAAAAATCAATAAAAAATATTAAAAAAATATTATACAGAGATCTAACAGCAAACTAGAGGATTGGAAAAATCAAGTCAAAGATTTGAAATACAAAGAAGCAAAAAACCCTCAACCAGAAAAGCAGAAAAAAAAAATCCAAAAATTTGAAGATAGTGTAAGGAGCCTCTGGGACAACTTCAAGCGTACCATCATCAGAATTATGGGGGTGCCAGAAGAAGAGAGAGCAAGATAATGAAAACCTATATGAAGAAATAATGATTAAAAATTTTCCCCACCTGATAAAAGAAATAGATTTACAAGACCAGGAAGCGCAGAGAACCCCAAACAAAAGGAATCAAAAGAAGACCACACTAAGACACATCATAATTAAAATGCCAAGAGCAAAAGACAGAGAGAGAGGGTGAAAAACCAAGAATGGTGGCATAGGTAAACACCTAAACTGCTGCCTAGCACAACAATTTCAAAACTACAAAAGACAGAACGAACATCATCCAGAACCATAGGAAAGGTGGCTGAGTGGAAATTCTACAACTAGAAGGAAAGAAAGGGGCTCACATAGACTCAGAGGAGCTGCAAAGAGCTGAGGTACAGAGGAACACGTGTGAGAGGACGGGCGGCGAGAGCCTGGCTGGCTTTCTCTAGTGGGAGAGAGAATGGAAACTCCCGACTGCACTGAACCCCAATTCCGACAGAACTGAACCCCAGTTCCGGGTGAGACTCATACAAGGGAGTCTGGACTGTTGTGAAAAGGTAGGAGTGCAGGGAAACTTAGGGGAGCCGCAAAAGACAGAGGCCTGAAGGTGCACGTGAAACTGTGCACAGAGAGAACTGACTGCTGATTGTGCCGCTGGCTTTCGTTAGCAGCAGGAAGACAGAACCTCCCATCTGTGCTGCACTGAACCCGTTTTGGGCAAGACTCTGGGGACCCAGACTCATATGGGTCCCCAGAGAGCATGGAAACTAAGGGTAGCTGGCAAGGCAGAGGTCCGGAGGTGCATGAACCTGACTGTGCGCAGAGAGGGCTGCAGGATTACCGAGGAACACAGAGACTCAGGGGCTATGTAAGGCAGGGCTGACAGGAAGCCAAGGCTGTTTGCTCAACCCTGAGACTCCGCCCCATCCAAGCTAAGCACAGAGGCTTTTGAAATCTTGCAAGTCTTAAGGTGGAGTCCAGCACAGAAGTTCTCCTGGTGTTGACACAGCTGATCCTCACAATCAATTGGCTTGGAGGTCAATTCCGCCCAGTGATACCAACAACAATTAAGACTTAACTACAACAAGGCTATACACACAGTCCACAAAAGGATGCACCAAGAGAGTCCACCTCATATAATGGGAGGGGGAGCTACTGGGCCATATAGGAATCCTAGCACACAAATTACTCTTACCAACTCAGGGAAGCAGCAAAAATATGGAAACAAAGAAACAGAACACAAATGAAAGCAATGGAGACAATAAACAACTGGATATAGAGTTCAAAAACCACGGTTATAAGGTTTTCCTAGAATTTTCTAGAAAAGATGGGTAGATTTAGTGAAACCAAGAGGAGATGAAAAAGGACCAACTAGAAATTAAACATACACTGACTGAAATAAAAAATATTATACAGAGACCTAAAAGCACACTAGAGGAACGCAAGAATCAAGTCAAAAGATTTGAAATACAAAGAAGCAGAAAACACTCAACTGGAAAAGCAAAAAGAAAAAGGAATCCAAAAATTTGAAGATAGTGTAAGGAGCCTCTGGGGCAACTTCAAGCTTACCAACATCAGAATTATGGGGGTGTCAGAGGAAGAGAGAGAACAAGGTACTGAAAACCTATTTGACGGAAATAACGACTTAAAACTTCCCCCACCTGGTGAAAGAAATAGACTTACAAGTCCAGGAACTGTATGGAACCCCAAACAAAAGGAATCCAAAGAGGACCACACCAAGACACATCCTTAAAATACCAAGAGCAAAAGACAAAGAGAGAATATTAAAAGCAGCAAGAGAAAAACAGTTCATTACCTACAAGGGAGCACCTATACGACTGCGAGCTGATTTCTCAACAGAAACTATGCGGGCCAGATGAGAGTGGCAAGAAATATTCAAACTGATGAATAGCAAGAACCTACAACCAAGATTACTCTGCTCAGCAAAGCTATCATTCAAAATTGAAGGGCAGATAAAGAGCTTCACAGATAAGAAAAAACTAAAGCAGTGCATCAAAACCAAACCAGTATTATATGAAATGCTGAAAGGTATTCTTTAAGAAGAGGAAGATGAAAATGGTAAAGGTAAAAATTATGAACAACAAATACATATCTATCAACAAGTGAATCTAAACATCAAGTGAATAAAAAATCTGGTGAACAGAATAAACTGGTGAATATATAACAGAATCAGGGGCATAGAAAGGGAAAGAAATTCTCAGGGAGAAAGGGGTGAGGGGGTGAGAGGAGAGACTGGACAAAAATCATACACCTTAGGAAGAGGACTGAGGGGGGG